>JAOUQZ010000039.1:1783776-1802930 GCA_028564935.1 Neosilurus hyrtlii
ACCACGAAACAGGCTTGTCGGGATAAAATTGTAGTACTGTTATTTTTTCACACATACAATATATTTAGCTCTACTTCAACGTATCGAGCACTGTTCTACAGAAAATCGACTCAATCTCTTATATATATATATATATAAAAACACATAGGCAATTTACAACAAGGCTAGTGCTTTATCTCTTTTCTCAATTATATTCACCTGCTTTATCCTTTATTCGGGTCGTGTGGAGGCTGGAGCCAATCCCAGCCAGGATCTTCTTGCTGTGAGGTGGAAGTGATAACCACTATGCCGCTGTGCCACTTTTTCTCATTTTTGCCTTCTAAATGGTTTGCATGAGTTGCTTATAGTACTGCATGTCTTACTTGGGTGTGTATTGACCATTACTCCAGCTGTTTTTTTTTTTTTTCACTCCAATGAGACAATAGTAGCCAACATATGAAGTGTTTGCAGCTATTAGTTATATGCAAATTAGTGTACTGTTGATTGATGATTGGCTGTGTTTCAGATATGTTTTCTGATTAGCAATTCCTTCGCAAACTTTATTTTTTGTCACAGTGTCTCCATGCACAGCTAATGATTGGTCATGTATTATGATAAACAGAGTTTTAAGGTTTTTTTCTTACAGTAAACACTAACTGAACCCCTGGCAGGAACTTAAGTTCTTAGTGAGGAAATGAACTGTTGGGCCCCACAACTGTTCAGACTGTTTCTTTTTTTCTTTCTTTCGGTGCTAAGAGTCTCATTCTTGTGCTGTCTTTTTCTTTTCGTACTCTTTTTGCACTGTATTGTCTTTGCACTTGTTTGCACACTTTGCACTTTGTGTGGCTAGGACAAAAACCATGGTCCTTGTTCTGTGTTGTTTTTTTTTTTTTTTAAGTTTTGATCTTTGCTGTATGTTTAGGTAGCACCTGGTCCTGGAGAAAACGTTTCTTTTCACTATGTACTGCGTCAGCTATATGTGGTTAAAATGACGATAAAACTTCTTGAACTTGAACTTGAATGGTTCCAGCAAATCTTCTACACTTGATGCTTTATCATGTCATAACCAGTTAAAAAAAATCTCCATTCGAGTGTCATTTGCGCCGCCTGGTTGTCTGTAAAATCACAGAGGAAGCGAGTGGAACAGTCGTCTGATGGCGTCTCATTTGATCGTGTGAAACTCCGGAATAAGGAAAAGGTCCAGACAGTGCTTCAAACTTTTTTTTTTCCACCCGTGACTGAGCCGATCAAGTGCAAATGCAGTTCTGCCCAAAAAAAAAAAAAAAACCCAGAGAAAATGTTCTCAAAATGTCACCGGTTATCAGTCTGAGTGGTGGAATAGACCCCGCTATGACTTTTTTGATGACTTGGATGTTTATGTCAATGGCAGGTCACAGTGTCTGACTTTTCGGTCGTCTTATAGACATTCTATCAGCCAGTGATTTAGCTAAAAGGGCGTCCTTTTGCTTTCATGTCGACTTTTGTTCTCTGTCTTGTTTGGTAAATAAACCACGCTTCCCTGAGCCAGTTGACTCGATGATATCAGTTAGCCTTGACTCAGGCTATGGAGGATGAGCACCCTCAGACAAAGCCATTTCAAGAGAAGACACGATCAATAAAACACCTCTCCTTATCCAACACACTCATTTGTCCTTTCTTTCGCTTTTCTCTGGGAATGAAATGCAGAAATAAGCCTTCAGCTCTTGAGAAATGTTAAAAGCCTTGAGGGAAAGTTGGTGTAACCCAACAACCTTGTTTTGTGTACTTTGTTCTTTATTTGCAAGGGAATGCGAGAAAGCGCTTGTGAGACCACCTTGCCTACACGTCGCTTTTCTACATCCTCTCATGACGTCTCCACATGCAGGACAGGAAGTCAAAGCGAGGCTGTGTAGGCAGAGGAGGTGGCAAATAATTGCTGTAGATCCCCACACATGTTCTCTCATTTACAAAGTTTAAGTTGAAGGCTCTTTCTATTTTAATCTCTCACTTCTTTCTCATCCGCCCAGACGCCGGGAATCTGGTGCTAACAAGCACACGCTGCAGTCATGTTAAGCCGTTAACCTCATGCTCTGTACGGGGTTTTGGTTTTTTTTTTTTTTTTTTTTTTACACCTCCACTGTCAGGTTTATCAGACACCCACTACAGTGCCAAAATAGGACGTGGACTGTTTAGTCATCAGGTCTTACTGTGACACAGCACCGCTCCGAGGCAGCATGAGCTAAGCAAGACCGCATTGCCACCCTGGCGAGATTACTCAAGCACTGTGATAACGCAGACTGGTAAATCTTTGACCTGGCTGAGGAGCAGGGCTTTTTTAATTTTACGACTTTCATGAAAGTGCCTGCAAATCTCCACCCGCTCACTCCTGAGCAGACAGCACACACCCACCCACCACGAGATCACAAGACCGAATAGCTGACTGTAATATTTCCAATCTAATCCTTACACTTGCTATCTTTTCTCATTGTGTCATGGACAGTGATGCAGCACAATCTGGAAATGTTTCTAACTTCACATTTTTTTTCATTTGGATACAAAGTGGGCGTGACTAAAATGAGAGCAACAGCAGGGTTACATTAGTCACCGGCTCGCTATCGTGCCAGGAACCTTAGGAAAACCTGTATGCTTTCTAAAATCGCGGATATAGCCCAGGGATTTCTACGCCCACAACACTATAAATGTGACCCACCCCACCTTATACTGCAAAGCACGGTCGCAGCGAGAGCATCCATGCTACAAGTCACTGCAAATAGAATTTTTATTATAAATCTCTGTGTTGAATTAGTGTTACTAGCTATTTAAAACAATCACATATAACATCAGCGCTTCCTTCCGGCAACATCAGTCCATGCCCGATTTTAACGTGCTTGCGAGTGTTCTGACTCTAGGCATGCTCATGTTGCTTTTCTGATTGGCTGTTCCAGCTGGGCTGGGAAACGTCACTGACCTGCGTAGCATGACACATTGCATGGCGGCCAGTGCTGAGCTGCACAAACAACAAGCGCATGAATTGCGGAACACATTTCTTGTTGTTCCTAAACCAACAGACACCAGGAAAGCCGAGTTGGCAAAAATGTTAGCTCGTGAGCCATTTTGAATTCACCGTCACGCTCATCTCTGGCAGCGTTCTCATCCCCAGAGTCACTAGAACGTGACATCTCACTGTCTCCACAATAGATGTGAAACCCCTGTGCAACATGCTGACATCATTTCCGGGGGAGAAAACGACTACTAAGCTGCTAGCACCCATAAATTTAGCACACTGCTAGTAATTCGTGGTACATAATCACCAGTTTGGTGCTTTATGTGTTTTGGTGTGTTTCTGCCCTGCGATGGCCTGGCAAGCTGTTTAGGGTGCACCCCGCCCTCACCCAGAGTCAGCTGAGATGGGCGCCAGCCTCCCCGCGACCCTAATTAAGATTAAACGGTTCAGAAAGTGAATAAATGTGATAGTATAGAAAAATTATTTACTACACACTGACTGTTAACATTTTCTTCCAGGTTCAAAATAAATCATGAGCAAATCCCAAAGCATTTTATCCCTTACTTACAAAAAAAAATCTTTCTTAGCATGGCGGAAAGGCAATAGTAGACCACCCAATGGACAGTTTGTGATAATTACAACGCTAGTTACATTTTAAAATGATAGCTCTGGACAGTAAATAAACAGGGCTCGTGTAGGCAGTGAAACATTCATCATTTATGGTAATGAAAGGTGGAATATAAAAGTAATGGGACTTCATGAGAGACTACTTAATTCTGATGAATAAAGACAATTATTAAGATTGATTTAGAAATTAGTTAACATGGGAAGACTGGCTAAAAAAAAATTAAAATCCAACTCTGAATAAAATCACCAACAGGCATCGAATGAAACTTAAAGATTTCTCTCTCTCTCTCTCTCTCTTTCTCTCTCTCTTTAATGTACAAAAGCATATCCATCCAAACTGACTTTCATTATGACGCGAGTTGAGACAGAATGCTAATTAGCATGCTAAGTCATAGTACAACACACGGCACGCACAGGCATCCTGAGCAAGTTTGAGCCATTTACTTTTAAAATGAAAAAAAAAGAAAACAAAAGGAAAGGAAAAGCAGAGTTCTATATTTCATCTGCTTTGTGGGCTCAAAAATGCTGATTCTTATGATCTGGTTCTAATGTGATCGAGACGGGAGATAAATGGACACGTTTATCCTCTGACATTTTGCGCAGATGACGGAGAGTTTTGGGCTTGGAAATTAAATTAGGGAGCGATAAAGCAGTTCTCAATCTTACTGTTTCCAGAGGAAATAATCAAAGAGTGAAACTCCAGCGCTGTGAACAGAGCAGTGCAGAGCAAAGGGTGGGGCTCATAGCATTACATATATCCTACATATGCCAAGCTATACAGCAAACATGAACCTACATCAGTGTGTACAGAGTGTGTTAAAAGACGACTAAAAGAAATAAAAACTTTTTTTTTATCAATACCACAATGCAAGTACAGCTAAACCACCTGAGACACGTGAAATCAGAGGTCAGTTGATTTTGTAAGTCTACAGTTTGTCATACACATGAAATGATGACGACGATATGTTTAGCGTGTACCTGTTATACTTTCACCCAGTGTAATTTAGACACCATTAGACCTGGAGCTCTGACACTTCACACAATATTTCAGTCGCATGAGGTATTGACTGGTAACAAGAAACCACACATACTAGGAGTGTTACTGTGAACCCTATTAGTTTACCCTGTGTGTGAAACAGCCCAATAATTAACTAACTCAATGAAAACAATTATATTTGACCTGTAATAGCATGTAGTTAAACATATTTTCATACTTATCAGCTTATATAGCTTTATAAACATGCTGTTATTTAAATAAACATACATGAATCATACATATTTTTAAAAAAATAATCAAATAAAAAAACATATTAAGTACATAGCACCCTCTGCTGGGCCTGGTGTAATACAACACTTCCAAAAAAATCATCCAATCTCACAATGTTAGGGAATCTTTCAATAAACTTCCCAATCCAGAATTTGATTCGGATCATCTCCAAATTCCAAAATGGAGTCTTTTACTTGGCCAAAACCCCACCTCTGGTAGAGAGTTCATGGAAATCCATCTACAGCTCACTGTGTAATCTTACTAAAGGACACACAAACAATTCTAACCAAATTCATTACCTTGGTAGGGGAGGTAGTAAAGGAATTTATGTAATGTGAAAAAGAAGAATTATAATTGGAAAGACTTACCTGATGGGATAAGATGACAGTGTAGCATGAAAGAAAGAAAGAAAGAAAACAATTTATTTCTATCACTCATATCTGTATCAACAAGCATACAGTATTATTGTTGATTATTATATACATAGATAATCTACAATTAAAGGGGCAAAATAAATTAATATATTTTTTTTAGATATTAAAATTTTAATTTTAGAAATAAGTACGAATGGCTGCATGCGCCGGGCTTACAAAATATCCTTTTCACATACTGGCGTTAAATGAAATTACACCCGAACCAAGCTCACACCATTTTTGCTCGGACAATGATGCTGATTACGAGAAAACGGTTTTGCAGTCAGGTGTAAATGGCATGCTGTTATTTTACCATTACATTCAAACTCCCTTTAAATCACATTCTGTCGCAGCACGATATGAATAGAGCAATCACTTATGCAAATGTACGCCCCAAACACCTAAACACAAACAAAAATTGACACTATTGCTTTGCTGAACTATCAACAAGGAAAAGAAACTCTGAGTAGTTCTCGCTGAGAAAATTGCAAAACGTCTCTCCATCCTAAACAATACAGCATTGCATGAAGCACCGGGTGTCTGTAATAAACAAAACACAGCTAATGTGAGGTGAGAGGGTTTATACACAAGATAAAAATGAAGTTTATATATTAAAAAAAATAAAAAATCGAGATTTAGAGCTGGAGAGGGAAACGTGTCTGCTGAAACACAAACGCCAGGTGTGTAAATGTCTGAGAGGGAAATATTGAAGCAGGTGTGTTTATATTTGAGAGGGAAAATATAATCAATTCTGTCGGTCATGATTGCAAATTCATAAGACTTCTCATGAAGCAGCTGAAAGGAATTGCTCAGGGGCAGGAACAGCTTCTTCTATCAAATCAATTTGTGTGAAAACCACGTACACAAATCGCTGCTGCTAGCTAGAATTCAGAGTAGCATCAGGTCAGTTAAGACAAGCACAAAAGAAAAACACTTAAAAAATGAAGCAGGTGTTTGACCAACCTGACAGATGTTGACAAGGCTGAGAAGTACAGATTCTTCAAGTGGGAGGGGTCAGTACTGGAAAATTCCTGACTGAGGCTTTGATGCAACAATTTATGAAAACTGGGGTGGGAATTTCCATGTACTGACCAAGGTTAATAAAGTATTGACTTCATGTTTTAGTCTACTCGTGTTTTAGCCAAGTGCTGGGGGCTGACAAAAAAGTTACTGACGAGTCTTTGCTGGGAAATTTTGGACCACTCAACAGTCAATCAGAGCATCCTATCATTGCCATATAATATTATATGGGTTTATATACACGTTGTCATGAAGGGCTTACGTAGATTTCACATAGCCTTGTTAACACCGTACATATGAATCTAGGATACCAGACAACGAATATGCTGGTGTTGTATTTCTTTTATACCACATCAAGGTTTTATTTATTTTCTTTACTAGTCGCTTTTTTATTCGAGGAAAAAAGACACAGTAATAAAAAAGCCCACCACAAAAGATAGAAAAGTTAGAGCTTTAAATCTGAGCACTGCAAGCAAAAGGTTGACACTCGAGACTTGTTCAAAAAGCCCTTCAAAAAAAGTCTCCTTACAGAAAATGTCTTCATAGCAACAGTTTGGTAACCCTCTCCCCCCGGGTTTAAATGTGCACATTCCTGAGCCAATAGCCTATGCGTTTCATCTTTTATCATCAGTTTATTCTGGATGAATACAAGGTCCTCTGATTCACCTGTTTTGCATCTAGTTTTGGATCTGTGTCTGTTTACAATAACAATAACTTGGTAGTGCGACACCAATTTGTAGAAGGAAAAGTCCAAGATCAAAGGTTCAGAGATGGAAGAAGGCACATTATTCGAAGTGGGATAGAACATTTTACATACCCCGCCCCTTTAACTACTCTTTTCGCTTTCCTCGTCTTTTTTTTCTAGATGATTCTATATATCCTCTAGAAACATAGGCTGTAGTTCTGTAGTTTCAGCACCACGGACAGCACCGCTCCTGCATCGTCGAAAGGGTTGAACTATGAGGCTTGTTTGCTTCGACAGGTTTAACTTTCATCATTGTATTCAATAGCCTGTTTACTCAGCCCCCCCCCCCCAAAAAAAAAAAAAAATAACATAAAAAAAGCAGTTCAGGAATTAGGATGGACTGTGAAATGTACCTTTATTCCAAAAAAAAAAAAATCATGTCTAGTTTATTTTTCAGTCCAATTTTAGGTGGTGACCTGGCAGTCTGCCCCTAATATACCTGTTTCTTATTATTGCCATCACACACACAGACAAAAAAGGTTAGGTAGGGAACTGTTCACGTCTTCTCTGCTCAAATACCACTGTAGTGCCACCCACAGGATAAAAAATAAATGCAAAAAAAGGCATAGAAAGGTGATAACGTTTTGTTTTAAGATTTTAAAAGGTCGTCCCCTCACCATTTTTAACTGGTTGTGTCATCGAGCCCGCACTGTACCCCAAAGTCCATTAAACCAGTAAAATGTGCTGTATGAGGTAATGCTGTAGAATGAAATAAACCTTCAGACCTATCAGAATTGGTACCAGATACTATATTATCAGGCTAAATCCAGTGCAGTGCTATAACCCACCCAAGCCGTATAACGATATGTTTGTGTAACATTCCATCATTACCGGAGCAGTCTCTGTCTGCAGGGAGACATTTCTAATGTTCACTGAATTTTTTTTAAGGAAAAAGAAAAGAGTGGGTGTCTTTTTTATATATCTACCATATGCGCTGGCGCTCGTGTAAACCTGCTGCCACGCTGTGAAATATAAAGGAGACTTTGAAAGAGGAGTGAACTGTTAACAGCAGAGAACGGGTGTTGTCATGTGACTCGGGTAACTGAGCTTGATGTGACTTCTTTGTCATGTTGCAGTGATTACAGCTCAGATTTTTACATGTGCTGTGTATTGATCATGTGTGTGCAGTGTGTACATGCTGATCGTCTATGCATCGTGTGTATTCAAATGTACAGGCTAAAAAAAAATGCAGCATGGGATTATATACTGTATGTACACCATGACAAAAAGGAATAAAATAAGATTTATCGACAGCGCCACAGTGGCACAGAGAGCACATCCCCCTCACAGCAAGAAGGTCCCGGGTTCGTTTTCTGGACAGTGTGGAGTTTGCATGTTCGCCCCATGCTTATGTGAGTTTCCTTTGGGTACTCCGGTTTCCTCCCAGTCTACAGACATGCACATTAGGCTAACTGGCTGCTCCAAAAAAATTCGCCAAGCTGTGAGTGTGAATGGTTTTGTGTGTGTGTGTGTGTGTGTGTGTGAGAGATGGCCCTCTGATGGTGTGGCAAGATGTTCAGGGTGCATCCCACCTTCACCCAGTGTCGGCTTAGATAGACACCAGCCTCCCCACAACCATAGTGGGATTAAGCGGTTCAGCAAATGAGTGAGAGAGAAATTCATTGAGTCAAGAGGCATGTAAGGCATTTTTATTTGGAACCCTTTGATGTGACCTTGGTAAGGTTCTTGAGAACACCTTTAAGAATTTAAAATTTGTGAGCAGCATTAATAGATTTTAATTAATTTCCCCCTTGGGAGTGATGGTTGTTTGCATGTGTGGATTAATACAACTAAAGCGCATGTGTTAGATTTGCATTAGTGATTGTTGCTAATGGAAAAAAGGTAGAATAGTCAGAGAGCACAAACCTCCACCAACAGCCAAAAAAAAAAAGGACACAGCACCCCCTGTTGTAATACCACACATGACCTCCAATCTCACAATCTTTAAAAAAAATCTCCTGGTTTCAGAATTTTATTAAAAAGAAATGGAGCTTTACTTGGGCCTCTCCGAAAATTCATTAAAATCCATTCAGAACGTTTTATGCAAACCAACCAGTGGCAACAAAAACATAAGGGAAAATTTATTACAATTTTAAAGATGAAATTCTTTATTTTTTTCAAAATAATCAGTAGGACTCCCTGCCACCATGTTAAAATTTATCTGATGCTGCACACGCACTCCAGTGATTTCATGAGCATTTATCCAGGGCCTGTGAAAAGGCTTTAATTAATTAAAAATGTTCATGTATTTTTAATCTCTCTACATCTCTCACAGTGTTTAAATGTGTGTTACATTATGAAAGAACAATCAGCTCACGGGAGAGCCAAAAAACCTGTCGTCTTCATGGTCTTAGCATAAATCTCTTGCACCGTGCACCTCTTTATTAGGGGATTTTAAACCTCTGGAGTTGTTAAAAAATTGCTGATTTCCATCTTCCTTCCAAAACATCCATTTGGTCTGAGCGACACACGCTCATTTCGCAGTGCGAGGGACGGATGCTCGCCGTGATGAACTGAGACAATTACAGCATTCATATTTCCTCTGTGATGACTTTTTAATCTGGCTGTAATCACCGTGACATAATTGTGATGGCGTGAATGAGAGCCAAAGCGAGAGCGAGACTGAAACAGAGGTAGGGAGGGAGAACGAGGCGAGCGACTATTGTCTCTGCTGTTCCCATGATGCATTAATGATGATTAAAGTGCCGCATGATTCGGATTACTGCATTGTGACAGCCTCGCTCACTCCCCGTGTGGAGATGCTGCAATAGAATGAAACGGCTCATGGGAGAGCCAGACTGAAGTAAAGACAGATAAAGGAGATAAAAGGGAGGAGATGGAGGGAAGAGGCAGACAAAGTAAGACTGGAATGAGAGAAGAGAAAAAAAAAAAAAAGAGTTAATAAAGGAAACTAATATGAGCTAGCTAGCGAAAATTAAACTTCTAAGCAAATGAGATGAGGTTCTACTCGGTGTGGAACAACTTCTCAGGCAGTTTGCAGGGGTTCACCTGGCTAACAGTTACCTACAGTTGCTAGACGGCTAAAAAAAACAGCTTGCTAAGTTTTTTTTAAACACAAATTTCTCCAAAGCTATAAAGTTGTCTAACATTAGCTAAATCGCTATCCAAAGGCACAAAGGCTGACTGGTGCAAGCTAGTCAACGACACTTAGCTACCTTTCCACTAAACACGCTATTGTTGACATTAAAAGGGTGCCAGCTTTTTGCTCTTGCGTGTCATCCTATGGCTAATTATGGCTTGTTACAAATAATAGCTAATTGGCTACCTATGGCATGCATTCTTGTTCAAAGTGGAACATCATTTGGCTTTAAAATTAGCCTTGTCAGGTGTTTTTGTGGTCTTTGTGGCTTTATATGGCTCACGGTTAAATTTAGAAGGCTAGTAATCAAGCTAACAAGTAACAGATCTGATTTCCTAGCATTAAGCTTGTCATGGTATTCAAATTCAAACTCATTTGTCACGTACAAAATCATACACAGTACAATATGTAGCGAAATGCTTGTTACGACTGTCCTAAATTCGAAGAAGAATAAAAAAAACTATCAATATCAAAAAGAAAGAAGATTAATAAGAACTATGTGAAGGACATCAATAGTTTAAAGTTGAATATAAAAATAAAATATAAATGTAGTGATGATTTAATAAGTGATACAGTTGGAAAAGTGTCAATGCAGTATGCACACAAGATGTCCAGTGAGTGATATTATCATTATTATTATTATTATATTTGGTGTCATTGACTCAAAGCCTGACTGTAGCCAGCTAGTCATTGAGTTAGCGAGCAACATTTGAGTTGCTTTGTCGCAAGACAAAACCCTTTCTCTCTTGGGCTAATTGAAAAAAGCTAGCCATCAAGCTAGCTAGCAACATCAACATTATTATTATTATTATAGTTGTTATTATCATTATTGTCATTATTCTTATCATTATTATTCTTATCATCATTATTATTATTATTATCATCATCATCGCTACCTATATGGCTTCCTTTGCACGAAGGCTAACTGTAGCCAGCTAGTTGTCAAGCTAGCTAGTTAGCCACATTGGAGTCATTTCTGGGATGCATTGGTTTCTCTTTTAGTTTAACTGGATAAAGCTAGCCATCAAGCTCGCTACAACTTTGAATTTTTATTATTTTGCTTATTGTGATGCAATTATTATTATTATTATAATAATTATTGTTGCTACCTACGTGGCTTTGTTGGTTTGAAGGCTGACTGTAATCATCTCATCATAGAGCTTGCTAGTTACTTTAATTGTGAGACAGACTGCTTTCTCTCAGCACGCGTTCAGCTGTGGTTAGCGCCTGCCGTTCTCACCTGCCGAGGCATAGCCCACACATGGGTTTGGTTCACATTCTGTGGCACATTATACGTGCATGAATAAAAAGCAAAAGGTAGCATGAGAGCTGACTGTGCACCATCCACTGTCTCACACACACTCCGGACATGCTCTACTACCCACAGCACAGGTAAATAAAATCTCACTGGCTCCTCAGGGAGCGTCTCAGCTCTAGGTAGATACGGCAAATCAGCACACACACACTTTTTAAGCTGTACTAATACTCGGCACATGTTCTGCAGTTCTGGAGCTTCCCTTGTGGTGCATTTTAGTTAATGCTCTTAACGGCTCAGCAGTCTCTAACTCCCTCTTATACTGCATAGTGAAGTGTCTGCGTGAAGTCTGTGTGTGTGTCTCTTTTACTTTGTTTTATAGTCTAAAGCTGTGCAAATATACAAAAACAAGAAATTAAGGAAATGTGCCTCCCAAAGCAAATAATAAAAAAAGGATTAAATGGAAATTCCCATATTTTTGTTTATTTTGCGAGAAAGAAATCCTAGAGCTTTTACATTCTACTTAAACATCGAGAGTCAGATTCATAGCGCCACAGTGCAAGGGCACAACCCGAGCAGTCGATCCTCAAATGCTTTCATCTCACATTAGCAGCAGGGTCTGAGCTCCTACTAAACCACACTCCCTTGTATCCTACACACCAACACCCCCCCCCCCCTTTCCCCTGCCATTCTCAGCCTGAGAGTTTTCTGGATGTTTCTATTTCAGACGGCTTGTACGTCCAGTCTTATGTTTGTATCCTTGGAATTTTTCCATTTCGTGATATTGTTTTTCTCCTCATGGGCACACACAAGATTGACTTCTGGCACATTGTGGTGCCATAAATAACTTCTTTTTTTCTTCCCCAGCGTCATGTAAACTCCTCCCTCACACCATCAGCAGCAGCCAGCTTGACTTCCACCTCCTCCTCAACTCAGCAGGTAGAGGCAGCCAGACAGCTCAGCATCATGGGATATCCCACTCAGACCCAGAGAGCCAGAGAGAGCCTTTGATAACACATCACAGAGAAAGAAATAGCAAGAGACAAAGAGAGAGAAGAGGAGAGGAGAAAGTGAGAGAGAGGTAGAGAAAGAAAGAAAAAGAAAGGCAAAGGGAGAAAGAGAGAGGAAGAAAGAGAGGAAGAGAGAGAGAGAGAGAGAAAGTGAAGGAAAGGAAAAGAGATAGAAAGAGAGAGCGGGAGAGAGAAACGGAGAGAAAGAGAGGAAGAGGGAGAGAGAGAAAGGGAGGGAAAGGAAGAGAGAAAAGAGGAGAGAAGCAGAAAGTGAGAGAGAGAGGTAGAGAAAGAAAAAGAAAGGCAAAGGGAGGGAGAGAAAGAAAGAAAGAGAGAGAGAGAGAAAGTGAGGGAAAGGAAGAGATATAGAAAGAGAGAGCAGGAGAGAGAAAAGGAGAGAAGGAGAAAGTGAGAGAGGAGTAGAGAAAGAAAGAAAAAAAGGCAAAAGGAGAGAGAAAGAGGAAGAGACAGAGAGAGAGAAAGGGAGGGAAAGGAAGAAAATGAGAGAAAAGAGGAGAGAAGGAGAAAGTGAGAGAGAGGTAGAGAAAGAAAGAAAAAGGCAAAGGGAGGGAGAAAGAAAGAGGAAGAAAGAGAAAGAAAGAGAGGGGGAGTGAGAAAGGGTAAGAGAAAAGGAGAGAGAGAGAAAAGGAATACAAGAGAGAAAAGGAATAAGAGAGAGAGAGAAAGGTGAGAGAGAAAGGAGATGCACACCTTGTTTTTTCTGAATTTTCTATAGCAGATAATACACCCATTATTATATAAATAAAATAGAGGAAAAATTATTTTATTCTGGTGAAGAAAAAGTGTTGAATATTTGCTCTTTCATCAAATGGACATTTATCTGAAAACTGACCCCAGATGACTCGGAATATGGGAAGTAAAGGAGGAATTTGCATCAACAACAACAACAACAACAGCAATAATAATAACAATAACAATAATAATAATAATAATAATAACAATAATTTATTAGTGTCTTTGGCAAAGAAATACAACAGTATAACAAATTGAATATATGGGAATAATACTTACAATAAAAGGTATAATATATACACACATACATTTAAATAAACCTTAGGATAGAAGTCAAATATATTATAACTACCTAAATTATGATTGGTTGCACAGTTTATCAGCCCTAGAAATGAATATGTTCTGGTTCCTCTCTCAGTTTGAGAAGTTAGAATGTGCACTTTCTGGGACCTTAGAGGATACTTATGCAAGTGATTGTCCAAAAAAAACCTTCTGCAAGGGTGATCCTCGTTCTCAACAATGCTGGTAAATACAAGAACAGGGAGAGCATCCCTTCATATAGCCAGTGGTTCCAGTAAGTCTCCGGGAAGGTCAGTAATGTCTGAACAGTGGTTCTGGAGTCAAACAATGGTTCTGGAGTCATTTATTTTGGGATGATTCATCAGGATTAAGCCCTCTTTTACTCATTTTTATACTTCATTAACTTTGACCCCACTGATATGACCCTCATATTACATCCATTTTAAATAGCCAGTGAAGAAATATTAATAATTGGAAACAGATTAACTTTCTTTCCTTTTTTAAATTTATTATTTAATTTATTTTATGTAGTTGAAGTTAATTTAAACTATAAAAATGATAATGTCGGGCATTACTATGAAGCTAATATTTAAATTAATATGGAACTCCTGCGAAATGGAACACTTTCCTTCCAATCAGATTCAACAACAACAATACATGGATCTTGTTTTAAGAATTAAAGTTGGAACAATTAAATTAGGAAAAAAAAGAAAAGCAAAGGAAGACGTTTGGGATGAGAACGCAGCAGAATCTGTCAAATTTCTCAACGCCAAGGAGCTTTCTGTGCTCGTCTGATCTCTCACGCTCACCGTTTCTCATTCTCTCTGCATTTTAATTCCTGTATGTGTGAGTCTCTCTCTCTCTCTTTCTCTCTCTCTCTCTCTCTCTCTCTCTCTCTCTCTCTCTCTCTCTCTCTTCTTTGCAGTTCCAGAAGCCAAACATTTTCCCATCATAACTGCCTCCTTCATCAGTAATAAAAAGCTAAACATATTCTGGCTGTTCCCCAAATGTACTTGTTTACAAGAAGAGATCTATAAATTTAATGATGATTTACATGGGCCTGTTTTATTAATTGCATTAAACCAGAAAACATCAGAACTTTGACATATTCAGTCACTGATACATGCAGCAGATGGCACATGAACACCCATTATATAATGAATAATAATAATAATAATAAGAGTGGCATGGTGGCATAGCGGTTAGCACATTCACCTCACAGCAAGAAGGTCCCGAGTTTGAGTCCCAGGCTCGGTAAAGGCATTCCTGTATGGCTTTTGCATGTTTTTCCTGTGCTTGTGTGGGTTTTCTCTGGGTACTCTGGTTTTTTCCCACATTCAGTACACATGCACATCAGGCTAGTTGGCTGTTTTCGTGAGATTTCTTGTGTAAATGTTTGTGTGTGTTAGCCCTGCAATGGACTGGTGAGCTGTTCAGGATGTACCATACCTTTGCTCAGAGTTGGCCAAGATAGGCCCTAGCCTCCCTGTAACCCTTATAGGATTGAGTGGTTTAGCAAATAAATGAATAATACTAATAACGGTGCACAGTGTACTAAAAAATGCTGAAAGGATTCCGCTGTGGCGAAAACAAAGGAAAGCAAATAACACAACTGTGTCCAAGTGCGTCAGGCTTGGGTCACCACAAGCCACCAGAAGAACAGCCTTCTACAAGATTTCTTTGAACTGTTCTCGAGCGATGATCCCCCACGATTCAAAACCGATTTGGTGTTCCCGAGGCGCTCAGATGAGATCTGATGAGTGCGAAGGTCATTTAATATCAATTATATGCTCATTTAGCCATTCAGTGAGTCCTTGTGTCCTGTGAATGGGGTGGAGTCTTCCTGGAAAAAGCCACACCCCCAGAAAATTAGAAACCCATCACTCAGAAAAACGATGCACTGATTTGCAGTGAATTCTAGTTGTAGGAAAATAAGTGGAGTCAAACCATGGGGGTGAAAGGTTATCGCCCCTCCCACCTCACAATTTTAAAATGGTTTACACTCAGAGCAGAGTGTTTAAGACTCTTTTTCAAATTTTAAGTGCGTTGATAGATTCTCGATTCTTCTTGGTTGGGGAAAAACACTAGAGGGTCACTGAAAGTCTAAGGTACATCCACCACGCAACATGGATAATGTAGCAAATAAGGTTTTTAATTACCCATATAATTCATCTGGCGATATGATATAGTGCACTGACGAGACCAAATAAACCAAAATCTAAATAAATAATAAAAATCAAGAATTTACAAGGTGGATGGGATTTCAGCTTTTAAGCTCAATCAGGGCCAGAGGTAACTGTCTCATCTGAAAGTCCATATATGTTTTGCTCTTAGTGTTATATACGAACATGTATATCAGCACATCACGAGTTATGCACACCAAAACCTTGTGACCTTGCTCTGACCTTGACATTTGACCCAAAGAAAATCTTTGCATGCGTTTGGTTAGTATTTTGTTTTATGACAAACAAGCAGATGGATGGATGGATGTTCAAATGGCAGTGAACATAATACCTACTGTGCACCAAAGCTCTGTTTTTGGCAGAGGTTAAAAACTAACTTGAAAGGCAGACTATCCAGAAGGCAATCCAGGAATTCGTTTTAGGATGTACGCCCGAACAGATACTCGGTGAATTAAAAATAATAATAAGTGGCTAAAAAACATGGCTAAAAATTTCTGTTAGTGATCAGCAGAATATTTTGAGAAGTCTACCAAAAGCTTGAACATATTCCCGTGGTTTGATGCAAGGTCTTTAAGACTCTACATTTGGATCACACACCCTGATATTTTTATGACAGCTGGTATCATTAGCTTCCCTTCCCCAATCCAACCAAGAAATCCAGAACAAGCCTGTGTGAGAACTAACTATCCAAGCATCATCTAACCATGCCGTGTGCAGCCCCGTCCCTTTTTAGCCAAGACACGCAATTCAAAATACAGAATTAGCATTAACACGGCATCAACCTCGCAGCTGCTGTGAAACCACAGGGAGCAATGTCAACTTCTTCCACTTCCAGACTCCCAGACTGCATTGTTTCACTGCCAAACAAGACAAATCTGTTTTTCTGGAGAAGTGCAAGAGTAAACTTCTCAATACTGCAATCCCAAGGGAAAAGGCTTGGCAGGTTGGCTCTCAGCTCCAACCTTCTTCTGTTCCTCAGTGTTCGCTCGTGCAATGCATGGGCATGAGGTCACATGACTGCTAAAAATATATAGCTACATGTATGTAGGATACTACACCTGACACAACAAACTGTCCAATAGACCTATCATTTTAAACAGCGAAGGTCACGTTCATTACCGAAGTGAAATGTTTTATCGTATAGTATAGGAAGATCTGCCTTTAAGAATCACTTGTGCTTCCACTGGCCATCTATGGAGCAGAATGCTAGGTCATGAAGCCAAAATACTGAGGGACGATCCAGTCCTTCAAGACATGGTGAAAGCAACGGCTGCTACGAGTCAGCTGGACTGACATGCACACCAACGAACGGGTGCTCAAAAAGATCAGACGACCCCTGAGACTCCTCAGCAGCATCAACAAGCACAAAGTCTCCTTCGTTGGCCATGTGGCACAGCACAAGGGACGCAGTAACGATCTCTTGAGCAGCATAGTGTACAGGAGGCAAGACAGGGGAAGACAGAAAACATCAAGGACTTTGCAGGACTGACGATGTGAAGGGACCTGAAGGAAGCACAAGGTTGGGAAAGTTGGAGATGTGGAAGTGCCGTGGCGAGTCGGATAACTGACTCTTTCTGTTAGATAACGCTGATGAATATTAGGGTATCACAATATATACCATTAGTAGTTATGTCACTACAGGAAAAAAAAAAAAAAAACTGGATGCAGCCACGACTTATGCTAAGCTAACTGTAAAGAGTAGCTGGCCAGCTTTTCTGTTCATTTTAGTCCACTAAATGAAGAAAATTTGAAATGAACCTATTTCATTGTATGAACCCCGACCCTACCCAAGAATTAGATGTTTTGTTCCACTAAACATGACTCTCTTTGCCTGCAGTGAAGAACAAGCCTCCAGTATATCTTGTCGCCTGATGCTAGTGGCCAGGGTAGTACACACAAGTAATGTGTGGTATTTCAAGCCTGAAAGTATTCATATTCCTGGCAAATTGTGACTTAACATTACTTTTATTCAACCAGCAGGCTTTTGTTTTGACTGGAAGTGACACAGGCTTCTCCAAAAAGATAAAAAGACGATGTACAAAAGGCATCACTGTGGAAAAAATAATTTCTCAGCATTTATTTACATCTGAACAAAAAGTGGAGTGTCCAAAATGATTCATCCCCCTCTCAATAATCAATAGAAAAGCCTTTACTGGCTATTACAGCAATCAAACGCTTCCTATAATTGCTGACCAGCACGTCTCCACTGGTATTTTTGCCCCTTCACTTTTAGCAATAAGCTGCAATTCTTTCAGGTTGGAGGGTCTCCTTGCCGTCACCCTGATCTTTAGCTCCCTCCTTACATTCTCAATTGGATTCAAGTCAGGACTCATACCTGCAAAACCTTAATGTTTCTGTCCGATAACCATTTCTTCACCACTTTTGCAGTGCGTTTTGGGTCATTGTCGTGCTGAAATGTCCACTGGTGCCCAAGGCTGAGTTTCTCTGCAGACTGCCTGACGTTGTTGTTAAGAATCTTGATGTATCGCTCTTTTTTCATGGTGTCATATACTGTGATTAGGTTCCCCTGTCCATTGGCTGAAAAACACCCCCCAAAGCAAAAGGTTCCCACCAGCACTGTTTGACAGTAGGGATGGGGTTATTAGGGTTGAAGGCTAGGGGTTAGGGTTACATCATTGTGGCTAAACAATTAAATGTATAAAAACAGAGGAGCAGAAGTCGCCATCTTTGTCCAGATGAGCATTTGCGAAGGCCACGCGGGCTTTGATGTGCCTTATCTGGAGAAGTGGCGTCCTCCTAGGTCTGCGTCCATGGACCCCAGCAGTGTGCAGTGACCGTTGGACTGTCTGCCTTGAGACGTCGCAACCAGCAGAGCCCAGATTCAGAAGCCCAAACGGCTTTGGTGGTGATCCTTGGATTCTTTTCCACCTGTCTCACTCTCCTCCTGGCCAGCACTGGTGTCACTTTCTGCTTCCGACCTTAGAGATTTTCTACAGTGCAGATTGTCTTGTATTTTTCATTAATACTTTGCACTGTAGCCACTGGAACACGAAGACATTTAGATACGGCCTTATAGCCCTTTCCTGACTTGTGAGCAGCCTTAATGTGTAGCTGCAGGTCCTCAGTGAGCTCCTTTGCCTTAGCCATGACTGTCCACAAACCGACTGTAGAGAGCTGCTGTTTTTTACCTGTTGAGTTGATTAAAACAGCTGTTCCCAATGAATCAAGGTCATTAGGATGTTTAAGAACAGCTTGGACTATTTGGAATGGTACAGAATTTTGGATTTTCCCACAGACTGCGACAGTTTGTAAAGAGTATGAGTGATTTTGGACACGACAGTTTTTGTTCAAATGTAAATAAAAGCTAAGCAATTACTTTTTCCACAATCATGTCTCTTATACATCATCATCTTATCATTTGGTAGAATCATGTGTCATTTTCGGTAAAAAAAATAAATAAATAAATAGAATTACTTCCTGGTTGAAATATAAAAGTAACTAATTCAAAATTTGCCATGGCTATAAATAATGCTGGGCTTGACTAACTATCTATCTATC
>JAOUQZ010000039.1:1855078-1881214 GCA_028564935.1 Neosilurus hyrtlii
GAGAGACAGTGAAAGAGACAGACAGCGAGAGAGAGAGAGAGAGAGACAGTGAGAGTGAAAGAAAGACAGTAAAAGAGGGGAACAGTGAGAGACAGTGAGACAGTGAGAGAGAGAGAGAGAGAGAGAGACAGTGAGAGAGAGAGAGACAGTAAAAGAGGGAAACAGTGAGCGAGAGAGAGACAGAGAGAGAGAGAGAGACAGTGAAAGAAAGTAAAAGGAAGACAGCGAAAGTGAGAGACAGTGAAAGAGGGAAACAGTGAGAGAGAGACAGTGAGAGAGAGAGTGATAGAGGGAGACAGTAAGAGAAAGAGAGAAAGAGTGAGTGAGAGAGAGAAACAGTGAGAGAAAGTAAAAGGGGGACAGTGAAAGAGGAAGACAGTGAGAGAGACAGTGAAAGAGAGACAGTGAGAGAGAGACAGTGAGAGAGAGAGAGAGACGGATAGAGAGAGACAGTAATAGAGGGAGACAGTGAGAGAAAGAGAGAGGGGGGGGGCAGAGTGAGAGACAGTGAGAGAAAAAGAGACATAGAGTGAGTGAGAGAGAGAGAGAGAGTGACAAAGAGGGAGAGAGAGGGAGAGAGTGCGCACGAGGGAGAGAGAGAGAGAGAGAGGGAGAGAGAGAAGCTGTGACCTTGAGGAGCCCAGCAGGCGGAGGAGTGAGAGCCTCTCAAATGATCTGTTTAATCTGTTTAGAGCTCTCTCGTTTCTGATTGTAATGCTCGTAATCTCTCTCTCTCTCGCTCTCTCTCTCCCTCCCTCTTCACCCTCGCTCCCTCCCGCCCTCTGGATTAAGTTATTTTAGGGATTTGTCACTATAACTGTTATTGTCATCATCATCACCATCTAGTTTTCGAAATAATGCAACAATATTTTTGGACTACATGGTCAAGATTACACACCTTTATTTAAAATATTTAATCAAATTAATCTAATCTAAGTTCGATATGCTCCATAAATCCTACAAGGAAAATGTTGCTCTGCATTTAACCCATCCAGTGTGAACACACACACACACACACACACACACAAAGAGTGGAATGGAACCAGTGACCTTTTGTCCCAAAACCCACTTGTCTAACCTTTAGGCTACGGCTGGCCCTTCATGCAGTGAAATTGCAGTTTAATTCCATAGCTTTATTTAAAACTTTATACCAGAACATTAAACCGCGTCCCCATGCTGCACAGCAGTCAGGCTCGTTCTCACGTTTTAGGGCTTTTGCAAACATTCCTGTAACGACACAAGTCCAGACGAGCTAAGTTAGCTTTGCTTCGACGGCAAAATAATTCTTTCAGCAAAAGCCCTTTCAAAGGTTAAGAACTAAAGAGAATCATCTCTATTATTATCTGAAATTTCCCACAGGGGTCGCAGGTCATCATTACATAAGTGCAGTCCGTCGATTCAGCTGCTTTCTCCCGTGTAAGAACAAAAGTTAGCCGCCGCTCCTCGTCTCCTGTTGTACTTGTCATTCTCACTCCATGGCTCGCTCGCTCATTACCACTTTCTAAGGGTTCTCAATCGACACCTCTCGCAGTCACTCGGTGTTCCTCGGTGTGCCTCAGCGGGACGACAGAATGGTACGCAGAGGGAGCCCTCGTCACATACTGTCACAGACCGTGCTTACTTAATGCTAAAAACATTCGGCGTTTGGGAGCCAAGCACACAGCCGTGTCTTTAAACACATGTTCCAGACTCTGTAAGGTGAAGCCGGATCTGGCATCCTAAGGAGCGACAGATTCAGGCTGCGTACAGATTGTTGCGCGCGAGCTCGTGTGATAAAGCCGTGTGGTTTGTCACTGATTGCAGCACGCTTCTCAAAATAACAAGGGACAGGACTGTACGCTGCCCCGCGGTTGTGAGTTTGCACTGCAGGAGAGTTGGAAGATTGCCTTTACCACACGTTATAAATTTATACCACAGCGCTCTTAAATGTTTGATTCTGATTGGACAAGTGGTGCTGATTTGTTTCAGGATGGTGGATCATCAGAGGTCTTGGACTGTTCCATCAGAATAGAGGAGTGCAATTAATTTCGGTGGATAAATACAGCTGCAGGTCCTGGTTATTCCCAACAGAAATTCTGCTGTGGTCTCACTGTAATCGCAGGTACCTGGGAACGTGTTGTAAATCCCTGCGAACACTTAATAAACCCTCCCAGAGAGAAAGGAGGACAATGTCGTTTTCATCTGCATAATGGTGCATCCACCCCTCCCTTTCCAAAGCTCAAATGTGCAAGTGGTTGCACAATTTAGGCTCTTGGGCTCCCAAGTAGTGCATCAAAAAAGTGCATAACTGTCAACATGGAGCTCGCTAATTTGAATCCAGGGTGATGCCGCGGCCATCCACGTCCAGGAGTCCATGGGAGACTGGCCGTCTTTCTCATCCCAGGGAGGGATGGCATACGCTCGCATCAATCAGAGATCACCAGCCAGTGAGAGACAGAGTGAGAGACAGTAAAAGAGTGAGAGAGAGACAGTGAGAGAAAGTGAAAGAGATTGACAGCGAGAGAGAGAAAGAGAGAGAGACAGACAGTGAGAGGGGGAGACAGTGAGAGAGAGCAAGAAAGACAGTGAGAGAAAGATAGACAGAGTGAGAGAGAGGGAGAGACTGAGTGACAAAGAGACAGAGAGGGAGAGAGACAGAGACAGACAGAGAGAGTGACAGAGAGGAAGAGACAGCGACAAAGAGACAGTGAGAGAAAGTGAAAGAGACAGACAGTGTGTGAGAGAGAGAAAGAGAGAGAGAGACAGTAAAAGGGAGACAGTGACAGAGAGACAGACAGAGAGAGAGAGAGAGAGCAAGAGTGACAAAGAGACAGACAGTGAAAGAGACAGACAGTGAGAGAGACAGTGAGAGAGAGAGAGACAGTAAAAGGGAGACAGTGAAAGTGTGGAACAATCCATGGGTGCCTGTGAGCTAATTTGTACAAAAGGGGCGGATAGCGCTTTCCCTCCAGGTGTGTTGGGCTACCCCCAGATGTGCATGCACAGTCGAAAAGGGGCCATGTGCATACTTACGCCCCTCACTGGTTGGTGATATGCGTATGTGATGGAGCAACACTCGACGGGTGGGAATTGGACATAACTTAAATTTGGGGGAGGGGGGAATTGAGGCTTTTGTTCTGCCTACAAACTCTCTGCACCTGGAATCTACAAATATGGTATTGTTTCTATGGTAACAACTTAAACACATTTATCATGTATATCTGACAGTGTTTACATGTGTGGGTGCGTGCGCTGATATATACATAAATTATAATGATAAACAGTTCGAAAAAAACTAAATAAAATAAGTCTTCAACTCAATTATTTTCCTCTTCTGTGTTGGCCTGTCACCATGACAACAATTAACAATACCATGTTAGACAAGGCAGGTCTATATTTACACTCAGCACTACAACTAAACAAATAATTTGATACTGCGCTCATGTCACATCGGAATTATGGTAATTACAAAATGACGGCTCAGGGACTGTACTATCATTACGATACTATTTATTCTCCAGCGGATGATGGAGAACGTCTGGCGTGTACAGAGCTGGATCCAGGCGCGGCTCCGTAAGACAGCCATGTTTATTTAGGGTAGCATTTTGTTTTCTACTTTTTTCTTTTCAGTGACACCATGATATTAGTTAACAAGGTTATGCTGAAAGTTTAACTGTGCTATTCATAGAATTATTCCTGAAAAAATGTACTGTGCTTTGCTTATTTGAAGTTAATGAATCTTCTCACATCATTCGCTTGGACGCTAGTTAACTGCATTGTGTATTAGCTAATTTTTAAATTGCTCATAAAATAAATAAAAATGTGATCCGTTGCCTGAAGCATACTGTACTGTACTGTACACACACACACACACATATATATATATATATATATATATATATATATGAAAATGACTTTTGTTCTTTCGTGAAGTGAGCGACAAGCGACCATGTAAGGTCAGTGAGCGCCAGTGAAATGAGCGATGAGAAGTGAAATGTCTCAAGTGATGCACAGTGTACGGCGTTCAACCTAGCTACATTCTGACAAGATGCAGTTCAAGTAATAACCAATCAGAGCTTAAAGATATTGTTGATTGGCAGATGTCCCCAAACAATGAGCTCTCAAAATGTTTTCTGTTGGGAGACAATAAAGACAAGTTAAATGATTCCATCTGCATCAACATGGAAGAGCAGCTCGTTATCGCTGTGTGCTGTACGACTGTAAACAGAAATTTGACAGGGATATTAACCGGAAATGCCATGCATGGGTCCATGCTTCTGAAAAGAGTAATAATAATAATAATAATAATAATAATAATGATAAGAAGCCATTGACAATAAGCTAATGCGCTAAGATAGTGATGATAAAAGCTCTCATGGATATACTGTAGGGAACTACATCGATGTCCTGAACTTGCCGCTCAGTGTCACTGAACTATTTTTAACCATGAAGCATGGAAGAGGGTTACCTAGGCAACATGAAGTGATTTTCTTGCCTCGTGAAACGATTTGCCAGTCGCATGTCACCTCTTGTATGGACGCTGCTTAACTGTTCACAAAATGGCTGTAACGTGTTAAATAATTGTTACATTTTCCTTTGGGCTAGTGACAAAGTTAACCTAATACTTCCCTGTAACCTTCAGAAAAGCTAAAACTACAAGACTGAACACTTTCTGTTTTTAAATCTTATTCCAAGTTGGGGGAAACGATGTGAAGTACTGCCTGAGTATTTTTTTATTTATTTTTTTCATTCCCCATATTCTCAAACACCTCTGGAAGCGTCTCACACCTCTTGTTGTAGTTCATAAATCAGCTCACAGCCCCAATCCTGCAACCTCAGCCACGACTCATCTTGCTTCTCCAGACAAACAATCAATATGCCTTTTCGGATGTGAAACTGTAATATGCTGTAATATCCATTTCCTGTAGCACTGATGCATTTTCACTTACTTACCGGAGATTAGCGCATGAATATAGAGATGAAATCATAAAAGGAAAATTCCCTCTTAAGCCCAAATGTAGTCGATCAGTTGAGCCACATGCAGGGTTTTAACCCATCCATCCAGAGCTCACTGGATACGCTAACACAAATAACCTCTCTTACTAAACCATGGTGAGCAGCAAAAAAAACACCTCTACACTCGTATGAAAGTGGTATAGTCATTATTTCCAGCTTTGTCTTGCAGATAAACACTGGGAGGTGACACACACGGATCCAATGTAGCTGAGTCAATGTTTACTATAATAATTTTCTATTATATTTGCTGGTGAACATTCTCAAAACCTGAGTGTAATTTCCCACAGTGGTACTTTGTCAAGTCTAAATTTCTGTGTATCATTTTTTGCTAATTCTGAGTTATAGAGAGTTTTCAAGGTTCCAGTTCACCTGGTGTAGCATGGTGGGACTTAATTAGTGAAACGCACAGGAATGCATGAGTGACGTTGGTCCAAACCTCCGGCAAAACTGCCATCGCTATTGTGCTGGCAAGACGCGCGTTGTGGTGTTCGCCTGCTAAACTAGCCCTTAAAGAGTCATTCGTTTTGTCTGGAGCTGCATATAAACGTATATTAATGGTGGCTTTGCCACTGTACTTTATCGCCAAAAAAAAATTTATTTTAGTGTATATTTTGCCTCATTTGCATATTCTGTGATTCGCTGCAGGAGACCGCGATGGACCCTGCTGTAGTGTGTGCGTGTAAGCTGACTGTGCCTTGTGCTACTTTCCTATGTGCGTTTAATGTTAAATTGTTTTAATATTGAAGTGTTATTTATAATTTGCGCACTTTTATTTAAAAATTGCATTAAAAGAGTAGTTTAATAACAGGAGATGAGTGGAGAAGGTGCTTAGGCTTATATGTGGTAGAAAGCGTGAAAGGTTTCGTTCCATGGAACATAAATCTCGCACTCCATTTTGTTTTTCTCGTAATAATCAATTTCAAATGAACAATAGGAGACATGCATGCAGTGTCCACATTTCATTTTATTTGCATTATTATTTTGTTAATTTCACTGAATTTGTTTTTATGCACACACTCACACACACACACACACACACACACACACAAAAAAAAAAAAACCCTACTATAGCTATTGTGCTGGAGACAGAGATGGACCCTGCTGTAGTGTGTGTATGCTGACTGTGCCCTGTGCTACTTTTATAAAATAAATGTGCAGATCCAGATGCAGGTGCAGAGCAACCATTTTACAGCTGCTACACCAACAGCAAAAAAAAAAACCCTCAGGTGTCCAAAATGGCTGCCACCATAATCGTATATCGTGACGATTGGTTACAATAATCCAGACTAGAACTTTTCCAAGGCAACACCATAACGGTCAGACACCTTCACTATTGCTTTCTTGGGGAGCATATTGGCACAGCTATTAGATTTCTGGGTCAATCCTGAACTTCATATGGGTTTCCTTCTCACTTACTACCAAATAAATAAATAAATAAATAAACAAACATTTTAATGTGGAGATTAGCGATGCTAAATTGCACCTAGGTGGGAATATGCGAGTGTATTCCTGCCTCATGACCAGTGCTCCAGGGACAGCATCCAGTTCCACCACCATCACCCCCCTGACCAGGACAAAGCTTTTACCCCCCCCAAGGTGAATGAAAAACTTATTAACTCACACACTTATCTGCCAAACCACTTAATTTACTAGGATTACGGGGATGGTAGAACCCATTTCAGCTGTATGGATGAAAAACAAAAAAAAAAAAAAAAAAAAGAAATGAAATTGAAGTAAATCTAATGACTAAAAGAAGAATGTTGGTGTTTTGCAGTATTTTTCTTCCAGTCATTTGACATTTCACTGCCGTGATGCTGTTGATTTTATTCATCTCCTCCTGTCACCCCGTCCTCACACATTTCCACTGTACGTGCGATCCTGACACAAAATGCTACGAAAATAGCTTCCTCAGTGACTATCTGCAAATGTGATGATCCTCCTGAGAACTAATAAGTCATTACTGTTAGACGAGGCCTACTTTCTGGACTGTTTAAAGGAAACATGCTTTAAACCATTAAACAGCCTGGTTAGATCAATAAATCTCTATCTAAACACCTAAAACTTTTTTACAGCTTGAATTTTTGTCGTTAGCAAAGGCGATACCTGAATAAACCCTCACATCGCCCAGCATCCCAAATACGACCAAAGCTGGCGGAGATATCAGATATGATCTTCCACCTCGAGCAAACGTACGGTGAATTACACAGTAAGGTGGCGTAATTAGGAAGAAAATGGGTGGAAAATTAAACAGCGCGTGTGGTTCAGCCCCAAGGCCGCCTCACTCTGCAATTGATTTCATCAATCTGCATACTCGTGCTGCAGATACAGAGGACTCGGTGTGAAGCTGGCGCTCTCGCCATGATTATGTAATTACCTGTCTATGTTCATGGAAATATTTTGCCGGGAAAGGGTCAATGCTAACGGCTAATCAGAAAAAGAAACAGAAAAAACGAACAATAGGTAACAAAAATGAGACAGATCTCTGCGTGGATGTTTAATGAGGCGAGGAAATTGTTAAAGAAGCATAACAGCGTATTACATTTAAGACTTTAGCTGAATAATTGAAAAGGTTTCTTTAGAACTCAGGGTTGAACAGCAGGAGTGTTCTTAATCTTTGTCAGATAAAACTTTTATGAATTTCATTTAGCATTAACATATATGCTTTAAAAAATGATTTTTTTACAACATAATCCAACACCAAAAAAACTCTCATTTCTTACCATTTTAAGTCAATAATATTTGTTTTATTTTTTGATTTTTGTTCATATTTGTGTTAACGTGCAACAAATTAAGTAGCTAATAAAACATAGCCTCCCAATTTTGTGGTATATCCTTGCATATATTTTTATTCGAGAGAGGAATGTCGGAATGGTGAGGTATAATTATGTAAAAGAAAATAGTGATTTTTTGCAACAAGCTAAAAACGTGGATTTCTTCCAACAATAAACATACATATAAACATCAAAACTTTATTTTGCTTAAAGTGGAATAAAGTACTTCAGATGGTGGTGTTCTTGTTAAATATTCAACATGTGTATGGTAACTCCAGTTTTGCTTCATTACACTGCCCTCCTATTGATTGTTTTAATTCCACTGGAGCTCCTAAGTGGTCCCATAGTCATGGAAGATGAATTGAATGGTTGTCCTGTATCCATGCCACCACGGGTAACCTAATAAGGCTGCCACATCACCAAAATAGAAAGAAAGAAAGAAAAAACACCACAGGCACAAAGACAGTCCTGCCGAAAGGACCATTTCATTATATGCCAATAGAAAACAAGCACAGAAGGTTGAAAGCCCCAGCTTCAGGATGCAGCAACGTAAATATCCGGAAACCTAATAAACAGTTTTGCCTCTGCGACCTTAAAAAGTAGGTCAAGGTCACTCACACACAAACTAGCAGTCACAGTACTGAGCCAGTAAATCAAAAGTTTGAAAGAACAAGTTTCAGGACACTGCAAGTAAATGTCCCAAAACTAAAGTGCGACGGACAGATGGACGGAACCCATTCCTATAGCTCCTGAGCCACTTAGTGGGTAGGGGCTAAAAACAAACAAAAAAAACCTAAAAACCCCAGATTTATTAATGATAACACAACTAAAAACCAAAAAATGGGCTCATACCCCACCACTCAGACTCGAACTGAATAAAAACACACAATCTACCTCAGGTAGGCAGAAAAACTTTCACCAGGCAAAACACCACCAAACATTAACGGGAGCACGGAGCATGAAACATGAATGTGTAATATGTGTTAACCTTTCCTTCTTTCACTTCAAACCATAGTCAGAAAAATGCAGGGAAGATTTCTTTACTTATTTCCTCCAGGGCTGAAGTTCATTCAGCCCTTAAAGATGATGATACTTTAATAACACCAGTCTCGGACAACCATCAACAGAGATATTAATCAGGAGCTCCGCCTTTAGGCAGTCCCTGAATCTATACATTTCATTTAGTTTTAAATGTCATTCATTGAATTATTATTCAAACTACTTGAAGCATCCGGATTTCCTCATTCCATGCTCCTCCGGTCAAGTATCCCCAGTCGCTCTGGTGCCAGTTCCCTCAGGCAAGTCTTAAAGTTTAGAGTTCTTAAAGAGTTCCACTCAGCTGGTCATGCCTGGTCTAAAACAAGGCACCCAGGAACATCCTTACAAGCTGACTGAACTAACTCCAACTGGCTCCACCAAAGGTAGATGAACACCAAAGAGGTTTCTCTGATACTCTCCTGGATTTCTGAACTTATTCTATTCGAGTGTGTAAACCTGGCTACTCTACAGTGCAAACTCATTTAGATGCTTGTATTCTTTCAGTAATGACCGAAAGTTCATGACCTTAGGTGAGGGTGGGGATGTAGACAAATTGTAAGTCAGGATCTTTGCCTTATGGCTTAACTACTTCATCACTGCTGGAGCTGCATCCAACCAACGGACCAATACACGGCCTCATTTTTCATCACTCATGAACAAGACCCTGAGATACATACTTGACCTCCTCCACCTGAAATAAACTCGATAGACTCCATAAGCATGCCATCTGTTTCCAGGAAATAATCATGGCCTGCGATATGGAGGTTCGGATCCTAATTCCACTCATAAACCATTCAAGTGCTAAAGGCCCTTCTGTGGTGGTGCCAGAAGGACATCATCTGCAAAAAGCAGACGTGACATCATATCTGCCCTCATCTTACCCTTTATTATTAGCGAAGAACATTTTATTATTAAGTCCAATCTCTTTCTATTGAAATTCATCAAATTTGAGTCTTAATTACTAGCATCTCTTAGCAACCAACACGTTTCATTGCTAGACAAATCTGTGTTCTTATGTGAGAAGTAAATTCATTTAAATTAAAACCCATCCAAGCTAAAGGATTGCAGTTAAGAGCGAACAGGCTGGTTGGGATAATAAGATTAATCTAGTCTCTGCGAATTTCCCAGCCAAACTCCATTACTTGAAAGGTCAGTCTTCAATCTGCCATTAAAAAAACAAAAATAAATAAATAAATAAAACTGCCCTCCAAAAATAAATAAGGGTGATGCAGCAATGACGTCCGTGAGCAGGGGAAAAGAGAATAGTGTCGTTAATATGTCTGGGCTGACACAATGCTTCAGAGTAAAATGAATCAGGATTGTAAAAGTGCCAGATGGCATCAGTGTAAATCCTCAGAAATGGAAAACTCCATCGGCTGATTTGGAATCAATTGATCACGTTTTCTCCCTATGCTTTTCATCTACACTCTACATTCGGGAAGTAGTTTGGCGAATTTTCACCGACTCCAAACGTGGAGGAACACATGCTAGTTGACCAAAAATTATCATTTCCTGGTGTGTGTTTGGGTTTTCCGGAGCGATAAACTCAATGCAGATAACAAGTAATGGAAGAAGGTCTCACAAAAATATCTTAAACTTCAAACCACTGGGCAGTGGTGGCCCAGTGGTTAAGGCTCTGGGTTGGTAAACCAAAAGGTCAGAGCTTCAAGCCCCCCATACTACCAAGCTGCCACTATTGGGCCCTTGACCAAGGCCCTTAACTCTCAGTAGCTCTGTTGTATTAAAAAAATAAATAAATGTAAGTCACACTGGATAAGTGTGTCTGCCAAATACTATATTAAACATCCACCATCTCTTGCTATATAACAGGGGTCACTAACCCTATTCCTGGAAATCACACTCCATGAAAACTTTGGCTCCAACCCAAATCATGTCCACCTAATCATTTAAACACTGATTTAAGAAGCCTTGACCAGCTAAAATGGGTGGGTTAGATTTTGGTTGGGGCTGCAGGAAGGTAGATCTGCAGGAACAGGGTTGGTGACCACTGCCATGTAAGGTAGTTAATGCATTCGCCATCAATGGTGTAAGCCCCAGGCTTCCACAATCAGATCATTTTCAAGGATTGTTGTTTAGGCCATGGAGTAGCTATGATACATGATTTGAGCAGATTCATTCGGAACTTGGGGCAGTTAATATGCAAATAATCATGAGGAACGATGAGATCTATTTTAAGCATCGCTATTATAGTAAAGCCACCTTTCCAGCATTCGTCCACTCTTTATACCCTTACGCCATCTGCGTTTTAAAACTCGAGGACACCCCAGATGCTGACATGAACATAGTAAAGATAGTTTGTTTTTTTCTATTCCCAGGTAAGGTCAAAGTGCATGGTGACACGCCCACTTTGAAGACCTGCCATTTTGCATACTACTCCAGCCTTTTTAACCATGGGTTAGGGTTAGGGGTTATGGTTTGGGTTAGTCCTTGGGTTTGAAGCTTCCTGCAGTACTTACAGGTTGTTATCCCAGGGGCAAGTACTTTGGTGGGTGTGTCTGCAGACAGAATACTGTCGAATAGATCAGCATCAGTTCCAGGATCTGGGATAAATTTGCTGGTCAGCAAGTTTAATTTCATCCATTTGGGAACATTGAAAATTCTACTTTTGAGTAATTTATTACCAGACTATGTAGCGTCGGTAATGCACAGGAGGAGCCAAATTATAGAGATTGAATTATGTTTTCAAGAATCAAATTAAACAGATCAGTTTTAAGACAAGCTTTTAATATTGGAGTACATTTAAAAATAGTTCAACAATGTGGTGATATGAAAATTGCACTTTAGGTTTTATACTCTTAACACTAGGGTTGCTAAACTGGAAAGTCAACAAAATTCAAAAGCATCTTTCGGCAAATCAGATTAGTGGTTCACCCTGTTATTATGACAGGAAACAATCAAACAAGCAGGGTTAAATGATTACCTCATGCGCAGAGTCGCTTACTCTGTATGGAATAGGGGAAAATAAAATCTCTCTCTCTCGCTCTCTCTTTCTCTCTCTGGAGGTAATTGAAGGACAAGGCCCTCCTGGTGATGTAATGCCAGACGCACTGATAAAAAGTCACTCGGGGAAAATATTTAGCACTTTCTCTTTTTCCTACTTCTCAAACTGCAGCTGGATCGTACAGTTTTTGAATTAATTGTTAACGCACTGACTGGTTTCCGATGTACACTTCTGATCTATTTAAATTGTATGCTTTTTTCTGGAGCTCTGCCTTGACCACATTAATAATAGTATTATTCAGTATGTTTTAGTGTATAATGGTCAGCAGAGAATAAGTTAGGATGCTTGTAATGGGGTCTTGGTTTAGAAAGTCTTAAGAAAGGGAAGCATTTCCTACAGTATAACACATTCATACCAAGTTGCTTTTATTTCTGTGAGTATATCTCTTAACTATTGTTTATTTTAGGGGTTGTTAATCCAGTATCATTTAATTATTTATTTTAGTTTCAACATAAAAATGGTAGCAGCTATGATGTCTAAAATAACTAGCATGTGTCAGGACCATAACATTAGGTTAGATATGATTAGATAATAGTCAAAATCCAATGCCAACACAACCAAAGGTCTAGTATGAAGTTCTGCATCCATCAGACAACACGCATCACAGTTTATCAGTGTGCTGATGACTGAACAAAATGAAATGCGACTAGCCAAATGGCACTGCAAATTACAAATTACAAGAGGAGAAATTGGCTGCAAACATCTGGTGCCACTGAAGCATCTCCAATGACTATGTCCTTCAGCACAAGATCTCTTTCCCTGAGTGATGGTCTGGCTTGTGCTACATTTTTATATCCAACTGAAAAGTTGCGAATTAATTAAATATTGCCGTAGTCATTTGGTTTTCAATTATTTCTTCAGATGCGATGGTTATTTATTCAGATTATCTTCATTAATGCTCATCATGGACTTAATGTGAGATGTTCCAGGACTGTTCCTGTTGTAAACAAACAGAGGAAGACAGGGTGATGCATATGTAAGAGAAGTGTGCAGTGGTTTTCTTAATCTGATTCACACACGTTTTTCCTGCAACTTTTTTTTTTGGTTCAATTTAAATAGGAACTTGTGTATTTATTAAAGAATTGTATTTCATATTATGCCTGGCACATGTGTTGGCTGTTGGTAAAAGGTACTGCATTTCTCATTTCAAGTGCTTAAGACAGTGTATAAAATGTGGACAAACACATTGTAGCAAACACAATAAGCCTCTCCATCCTTTATCTCCACCCTCTTCTGACCCCACTTAATTCTCCTAATTCAACTAAACACACTCGGCCTATTTAATCTTTTTGAAGTTGGTGCAGTATTTTAAGGGTTTTGCCTCTGGGAGTAAAAACAGATTTGAAAAGTCTTCAAATGCTCCAAACAAACATTGTGAGTCTAAAGATCAGAAGCAATCTGCTGGTTACGCACTTGAGTTTGGTGATTTTCTAAGAACTCTGATTCCGTAGTGCGGTGACCCAGATTTTGTGGTGCCATAACCAGGATTTTCTGGTGCTATAAACCAGATTTCATAGTGCTATGACCTGGCTTTTGCTTTTCAGTTGCTCCTGCCCTTCTTGTACTTTTAACTCTTTTTTTTATTGTACGTATTATTTTATTGTTCATAAGTAGCTGCCCTCTCAATATGTGGGTTGAGAGAGTTTTTGTATTTTTTATTGCTACAGAACTTTTACTTTCATGGAGAGTTGGGACCGCAGTGCAGAAACTACACGCCGCACGCTTTTACTTCAGGGATCAGCTGATTGCCCTGAAGCCAGCCGGACTAGCGGCGAGACCCATGGAGTGAAATCTGGAGAAAAAGACATTAGATGTTACATTACATCATCACAATGAGCCTGAGTCTACAGAGGGTCCCAGTGCGGTGGAAGATGCCATGCTTCGTTCCTGTACCAAAGACCCCATGTTCCAGTGGCCCCCAGGATTACAGACCCGTGGCACTGACTTTGCATGTCATGAAGACCCTCAAGACACTCACACAGGATCAACTCCGACCCATGGTTAGACCACATAAAGACCCCCTTCAGTTTGCTTACCAGCCTCGCCTCGGAGTTGAGGACGACATCATCTACCTGCTTAACCATGTCTACACCAACATGGACCAGCCGTCGAGCACTATGAGGGTCATATTTTTTTATTTTCCCAGTGCATTCAATACCATCAGGCCGACCTTCATCGGTGAGAAGCTGACAGCGATGCAGGTGGATGCCTCTATTTTGTCCCGGATTGTGGAATACCTGACCGGAAGACCACAGTATGTGTGTGGTACTGTGTAGTGCAGCACTGTGTGTCGGACACGGTGGTCAGCAACACTGGAGCACCACAAGGGACTGTCCTCTCCCCTTTTCTCTTCACCCTCTCTACAGCTTACAACTCTACAGTTTTCTGACAACTCTTCTGTAGATGGATGTGTCAGTGAAGGTAATGAGAAGGAATATCAGGCTGCTGTGGACTCCTTCGTCACATGGTGTGAGCAGAATCATCTGCAGCTTAATGTGACAAAGATCAAGGAACTGATTGTGGATTTTAGGAGATCTAAAACACCAGCGCCCCCTGTTTCCATCCAGGGCGTCAATGTGGAAATGGTGAAGGATACTAAACACCTTAGAGTTCATATTGACAATCAACTGGACCGGGTTAAGAACACTACCACACTACAAAAAGGGCCAGAGCTGTGTGTATTTTTTTGAGGTGTAACATCTGCTGAACACTGTTTAGGATGTTTTACGAGTCTGTTGTGGCCAGCACTATTCTCTATGCTGTTGCATGCTGGGGCAGCAGGCTGAGGGTTGCAGATGCAAATAAACTGAACAAACTGATCCGCAAGACCAGTAACGTTGTGGGGATAGAGCTGAACAATACCTCCCACCCGCTTCACAACCTGATGATCAGTCACAGGAGCACGTTCAGTGACAGACTGATTCCACCTAAATGTACCACTGAACGTCACAGGAAATCATTCCTACCTGTGAACAATAAACTGTATAACTCCTCCATACAGCAACAGCATGCACTGTTATACAATTACATTTTGCACTACATTTATATTCTCTTTTATCTTTATCTTATCTTTTTCTTTATTTGGTATTGAGCAAGTGCGTGCACACAATTTCCTCTGGGATCAATAAAGTATTCTGATTCTGTGGTGCCGTGACCAGGATTGGTCTGATATACTTACTAATGGTGCATTTTAAAGAACGTAACGCTGATGAATGTACTGATTGACTAGTTAGAATCAGGTACTCAAATGATCCATGTAATAATCTTTTCATATTTCCCAGATACATTATGCACAGAACTACACAAAGACAAATGCTGTATACCATACAAAACAATGTCTATAACTGACCATGGAGACAAAACTGCGAAGGTGGCAAGCTGATTCACTTGAACAGAAAAATACAAGCAGAACAACTGAACGAACACAGAGTTTCTGCCATAGTCTGTGAAGGAAAAAGTAATTCTTGCAAGTCTCCCAAAGATTTTATATTTGTGCCGTCCTACTTTCTTTTGGAAACACCACCCAGACATCCCCTGCAGAGGCTTAAATTTAAACTTTTCCATCGTCTCGGGGCCTCTAGAATGACCCCTAAAGTGATGTTTTTGTTTTTTCCCGACAAACTCTGGCAGGTTCCCAGAAGTGTTTCTATAAAAGGGATCTTCTACGTCACGGTACATAAGCACACCTGAATAAGGATTCAAATGAGGGCGGTGCACAATCCTCCTTTTTTCCCCTTTTGTTTTTGCATGTTGTAAATGGCATGATTAATCACAGCTAAAGCTCATGAGATAACCACAGTCTGGATTAGTCACCTTTTCTGTGCCATGCCTCCAAAGTGATGGAGTATGCAGTAATTACCATGCAGCCATGCATGACACATACTCCTGGAGATTTGCCATTTGTGTCACATTTTAGTGCCTTTTTTAAAATCATCTTGCCTTTTTTTCTCAAAAACAAAATTAATAAATAATTAGAAATACATGTAACAAGATGACGAAAAAAGAAGAAGCTAAAGACTAGCTCAACTTAACCAAAAGTGCCAGTGACCCTGCTGCTCCTGAGTAATTATTTTCTTTCCCCTGAAAAGGTAGTTAATGTCAGTATGGTCTGTAATTACATCATGGAGGGAATAAAAGCAGTAGTGCTGCGGTGCCTCCCTAAAAACCATTATTTTAATGGCTGCCTTGGATAGGGATCTCTGAATCAAAGAGAAAGTGTCGACGGACAAGGTGAAAATTTACAGAGTGAAAAAAAAAAAAAATTCTGCTATCATCTGTTAAAATTCTATATTATATATCAGGATAGGATCCACTGGGACATGGAACAGGATAAAAAAAAATCTTTTTGTTGGTCTAGAGAATAATATGGTTTTGCTTGTACAATACGATAAAAAGAATGCCATTTTTGTCATCTTGCTAAACCTGAATTCTGATAAGATCATAGGACACTCTGTAAAAACAATGAATTGTTGATAGAGGTCTGGATAAGTGATGAACATGCCTAACCCTTGCTTCTCCATTACTGATTAGAGCTATTCAACAAAACAATTGGAACTGTTTATAAATCGTATTGTGTTGCAAATGTTCCCCAGATTCAACCCTCATTAATCTACCCATGCTATCACTTCATGAATGAGACCAGAAAACTAACACACGCTTGAACTGTACTTTAAGTTCAAATCACTACCCTACCTTAGAAATGTTCTCGAATCAATTTCCACCCTCACTGTGTGTTTTTCCCTTCTCTCTTAACCTTAAGAGGGTGTGGTGAGCATCATATTGCCCAACAGAATGAGCCAACTCTAAATTATATTGTAAGAATCAAATGGCTGCTTCGAATCCATCGTTTACACATTACATCTCAGGAGCAAAGACACACAGCCTGGAAACGAACGCCTCTGGAACACTACGCCGACCAGGACCTTAAGCTGTAACTTGTGCTAATGTTTTGGCTGAAAACAGACGTGCGACATTTTGTGCGACATTATGCCTGTCAGACAGCACAATAAGAAAACAGATGGTTTGCATTAGATGATGAGAAAGGGGGGATATTACGTGGTATGTATTTGTAGCAAAATAAAGCAAGAGGTCTCGCAAGTTAAAATATATTATTTATCTTCACCACATAATGAAATTATTGGTAGCAACCACACCTATGCGTGGAATTTCACCCAACTTGGTGTTGACGCTACCCAACCTGTGTCCCAGAGGTGAATTTCAAAGTATTCAATTGAGAGTGTTTTATAGCTTTTTTTGGCCATACATACTAGAGAACATGTGTTTGTAGACACGCACATGGGTAATTAAAACAAGGACCCATATACTGCATTACCCATGCTGCATGGCAGAGGTACCATGTACTCTACTGCGTGCCCCTCTAGTTTGATTATGGATTTCCCAACTTAATCTTTTTTCATATAATTTTTGTACCAATTGCTTCAACAAAAGTTTCCGAAATCTTCCATTCCCTAAATGCACGTCTCGTCTACATTTACTTCACGTTCTTTATTATGCATCCAGCGGCATCATGTTTCGCATGTCCGTCGTCCATCCAAAGTACCAGAACTATCACCACTCACGAGCAACTACAAGCAGATGAACTGGTACAGGATCTGAGGTCATAGGTCAAGGTAACATGAGGTCATCTTCTGCGCACTCTGCAGGCTGAACACCTGCATGGATTTGGACCAAACTTTCAGCAGTTACTCATTACTAAATGCCCATGACCTGCTACAGGTTTTGAGGACTCAGGTCAAAGGTCACGAGTTCAAGAAGACACTAAAAGGTTTAGGGTGAAGGTATACTAAGAGACGCATTGCCTCGAGTACTTCTGCATTTCATTTATTTAACTGATTATCCACCTGACATCTGAGTTACAGAAAGTTATTGGACTGACTCTTCTTTTCAGGAACTGGGCACCACCATTTTAGAAGTGCTGAATAGGTTGACAGGTGTTAACACACACATTCCTTCACAGAAAACACTTAGCTGTCACTCTTACCCTGCAAATTGAAATACCTTGAGATCAGATCCTTATTGACATCTTAATGCACTGCACTCTCACAGAGTTGATGATAAGAGAAATGTCTAGAACACTTAACACCATCTCATTTCACTGGATGCATGTATGACGACATTATGCATCAATTGTTTCCTTCCTCCACACATAAAATGAAAGGACTGATACTGCTGTGATTTTCAAAGTAGGCAAGTCCAAGCATCCATAGCAAATCAATCTCTGCTCATGGATGTGGACTTCCACTCCTTCTGGCATTCCTGGGGTGCTTTCTGGGAGATTTGTGTGCCATGCATCCCAGTGGAAAGCAGGAGACCAGGTGATGAATGTGAACCAAAACGCTAGAGAACCTCAAAATCCATCAAAGTGCCATGCAGAATCAGATATAGACTATTACCAGTGGAGAATATCCCTACACAGCACAATGGAAGTAACTGCAGGCATAAAAGCAGGTACGCACAAATATATACTGCGGCGAATTATTGTTTATGTGCATAAGCAGGATGTTGGCAGTTCTGCATCATCCACCTGCATAGAATGCTAACAAACACATCCAGCCAATGGATTATACACCTATGACTCATACTGTAATGGAGTACCACAACGATACAGCAGGTCAACTCCTGGACAGGAAAATGATTAGTGACATTTACAGTCAGGACACGTACATGAAGGACATTACATCAAAAGTGAGCAAAATGGAAAACTCTGTGAGAAAAGAAGCAGTAAGCTGTTCAGGTCAGAGCATTTCATTAACCTTATCATCAGAGCAATGGGACTCTGGCTGAGCTGAAATCTGTGGGAAGACCAAGGGGTCAACACTGAAATGACTTGGCAATTATTTGAAATGCATTGCTGATTTCATTCTATCCTAACCTGTCCCCTTCTACATATGCCCAACACAATCAAACCTGCCCTGTCGTTTAACAAACAGGACCTGCCTCTACTGTATCCGCCCAGCTGTTTAATCTATGCCCAGATCTGCACAATTTTTAGGACTACCGGCTTTTTGGGGGACTGGTTGCCCCAGTTTTGCCTCCACCAATTTAGTCTTAGACAAATCCCATCCTCAGTTATGCCTCCCTATGTCACACAACCACCACCAATCAGAACGAGGCAAAAGCAAGCACATGCTTCCTCAGAGACATGGGATTCCTGCCCCTGCACCTTTTTTTACCCCCAAACTTCTGTGCATGCATATTCAGTGGACCCCTACATGCATGAGCAGCACAGAGACACACACAATCGGTGACAGGTGACAGGAAGGCGGACATATACCTTCCTTACTGCTCTGAGAGCTCAACCAATTAGCTCCTATGGGACTGAAGCCATGGATGGCTGTGGAATCATTCCGAGTTCGAATTTGCCATCTCCAGGATGATAAATGTACCTCCTTTTTAACTGGTCAACAACCAAACCAGCCCTTAAATATATTCCCAACCAAACCTACCCATGCTATATCTGCCCAACAGTGAACCACACCTACCCCAATTACAACTCGTGCATGTAAAGTAACATGCAAATCATCAAGTGTATTTTGCCTGCAAAACCAATCCTACTCTTTCTACTCTTCTGGCACAACCAAACTGTCTTTTACAGTATCTGTCCAACGATTAATTATTATTTGCCCAACAACCATATCCCAGCCGTAACCAGAGCCTACCCCTTAGCCTTAGTGTAACGTTTTGGCAAAACACCAACTGTACCCCTGGCCGGATGCTGTCAATCAAAACTACATTCACAGTAATTTGAGCCCATCTTTACTGTATCTGGCAGACACATGCCCTTACATGACTTGACCATTCAGTAAACCTGCCCTTAATGTATCTGCACAACAACTCAATCTGTTCCTTTTATATAGTATCAGACCATCTCTTTACAAATGTACTTCTTTTATATGGCCTGCTCCTGCTATATTTTCTTAACCTCACCAAAGCCTTCCGCAAGGAATAACAGGTCAACATTATAAAAAATAAGTAAATAAATATCACCGATACATCTTCTGCACTGCAACTCAATCACAAATGTGATCTACCCCAAAACCAGCCTTCATACCCACTGCAGTAATTTGAATTATCAGATCAGTGCTCAGTATGGCTGGTCAAAGTTGCTAAAATGCCAGATTCACCCCTTCAGCAATGGAAATGGTGCTAAGCAGACATTAATATGCTTAACGTAATATGACCTTGGAGTCTTGCAGTATGTTAGCAAAAACACTCCTGTGGTTAACTCTGCCTGGAGGTTGGCTGTTTCAGGTTGGATCCTGATGATAACGGAGATATGATGGTTAATAGGGTTTATCTCTAAACTAAATAAGCTAAGAAGCCAATGCATCCACCGGGTGTCAGTAATTGAACTCAATTACCAGTAAGAGAAGTTGTTGTTAAAGGCTTACTCAAATTTAGTTTGTACAATCCGGCATCTTTCGGCACCGAGCATCTATTTATAATGCGGACACTGGAGGGGAAGACAACGCAAAAGAAACCCTGTTCTTTTTGAAGACTAGGAGAGACATTCAGTTATGAAGATATAACAAGCAGATGGAGACAGGGTCAGTGTGATGCAGACTACAGATTAGAGTGGGAAAAGAGAAAGAGAGAGAGAGAGAGAGAGAGAGAGAGAGAGAGAGAGAGAGATGGAGACGCTCATAACACGGCAGCCATTTTGTGCTCCACGGTGCATTAATGCTGCAGGCAGCTGACTGTCTGCCAATGTTTGGTTAATGAAAGTAAATAAAAAATAAATACATTTATTAATTAATTAGATCAGAAAAATTAATCATATGATGAAGTAATGTTCAGCATACTGTATATGAATTATAGGTCCAGGTTTGGAGTAATTAATGGAGAAAATGGTGAGAAAATATATGAGTTGGACATCTGGAAAACACAACGTAGATCCGTGTAGTGAAGAACAATCATTGCTGATCCTTTTTCTCATGCATGGCATCAATAGGCGATTACAAGGATTAACAAGCACTACATCTTATTAGGTATCATACATCCATGCAAGAGGAATACAAGTTCAGGGTTCCTACCCAGCTCTTTTTCAGGGGGAAAAAAAAATCCCAGGCTGGATTTTATTTACTTCATGCACTAATCTCAGTATTGGCTTTTATAAATATGTCATCATTTGACAAAAGGATTGAATATAGAGGCATTTTATTCAGATACTCATCTGTCAATGCTATTCGTCACAATTCGCATCCATTCAAGGTCACATTAAATGGTGTGAACCATCCACAAAGAAACTTAAACAAAAACCTAGAAATGATAACGCATCAAATCCAAGCTTTTCATTAAACAACTTCTGACCAATAGGATTCAAGAATACCACTGCGTTGGCGTGTAAACTCTTAACTATCCACACTCTTAATAGTTTCAATGCCACAACACCCAGAAAGCCACATACGCATCATATTTCAAACCCAGATGGTTCTCTCTCACTAAGCAAAAACCCAGAAATGCAGAAAATGGCTACGGCATCATTAGCCAGATAATAATGAAGTCTGTAGCTGGACGAGCGGAGAGAGCTGTCCTGTTTATGGCGGCAGAAGACAGAAAGCTGGTGGAAGTTTGTTTCACCGCAGCTTCAATTTTTCCCTCAAATTAAGCAGAAAAAGGGAGAAACATTGCTTGGCGATGGCCTGCTCCAACCTGTCACCCAGATTTCCTCTGCTACTGAACACAACGCTAGTTAAAACCTTCCAAAACTGCTGTCTAGACTGTGTTTATCTGAAAGAACGGAAATTAATAGAGATTCCCCTTTTAGAATAAGCTTTAATCTAGAATGATCTCCTGTCTAATCAGTGGAAATCAGAACATCTGTATTGCTGTCTGAGTAGTTTTGAAAACACCACCCATTTTCTTTTTATTCAAAGACACTCTCTCATCGATTAGCAAACAGTACTTACAAATAAATTAATAAATTCAAAAAAAGGCCCAATAATGCGAACACGTGCATTCTTGACTGCCCTTGTGGTCTCTTTACATACATTTCATTTCCAAGCGATGAAATCTTTTTGATTAATTCCAACATGGTGACCTGGTGGAAGGTCTTGTTGTGTTTTCGGTAACATCACAAGCCCTGTTAAAGGAGAGGACAGCAGTTGCTAAGAGTTAATCTTGCTCCAATCTCTGGATTAATTTCTTTGCATGTAAACTCTTAAGATGAGAGTTTTTGTTTGAACGATTTTATGTGCCTATTAAGAGGTGAGAAACTCGGCTAGGAACTCTGAGTAGAACCGCTGTTCCTCCGTGTTGAGAGGAGCCAGTTGAGGTGATTCGGGCATCTGATTAGAATGCCTCCTGAACTCCCCCCATGGTGTGGTGTTTCGGGCATGTCAAACCGAAAAGGGACCCCGGAATCGACCCAGAGCACGCTGGAGGGACTATATGTCTTCTTGTTCCTGGGAAAAGCTGGAGGAAGTAATTGGGGAGAGTGACATCTGGACCTCAATGCTTAGGCTGCTGCCCCCACGACCTGACCCCGGACCAAGTGGACGACGATGATGATAATTTTATGGGTTGTTTTTAAAAGCTGAGTCTCAGAATGATATCACCAAGCTCCAAGTTAACATGCACAGGTATACGATTTTAAAACATTAATGACGTTTACTGATAGATGGTGTTTGAGATGTCCACAGGCTGAGAGTAAAATTATACCTGTGCAGTGGGAAACTATATATGTACCAGGATTAATATATTTTGGGACAAACGCCCTCCTCTGTGTTTACTTGGGCCTTTATGATGGCGCTAAACCAGTAATGCAGCTTAGCCATTGCTCAGTTCTTGAATATGGGGTCCCAATACTTTCGACCAAACTACAAGCCTGGTTTGCATTGCTTTTGATTACTTTCTTTTAATCTGTTAAGCATTAATGCTAACATTTTGAGGTACACTATCTGATATACGACTGATTGATACGACTGATGTATGATTCAGGTATCAGGTTAACAAACTCAACCAATTATATGATTTGAAGCCGCGGTTCTTATTAGTCTCCTTATGCTGTATGCAAATGTCCACAAACTCACGAGCTCTTACAGGATACAAAGGCATTTCTAAAATGACTAGATTTTAATAAAAGACCACATTTCTTATGCAAATGCTCCATTTAACGAATTTCGAAAGCATTTATTGGCACCCAGCTCGAAAGATTTTAATATTTCCACAGTTATTCTGAAGGTGGTGAAGTGGACGAGACAGTAGTTATGGGCCTCATTTCTTTCTCTCTCACCACCCCTCCATCCATCCCTCTTTCTCTAATGACGTCTCTGAGGATTGGAGTCAGACCGAGCTCCGATGAGAAATCCTTCAATCAGGCTAGCATCTGTATCTCTGTTCCCACTAGCCACATGTAGCCCTGTCTTTCTGGATGAAGACATTAAACATTGACACACACACACACAGAGAGAGAGACAGAGAGATAGAGAACGAACCACATTCTTAACTAGGACTGGGGACAGGATGAATATTTCATGAAGAGTAACCTAAATAACGTTTCCCAGTGCATCACAGAATACGCCACCATTCACTATTACATTCAACAAAGAAGAAACAAAGTGAAAACAAAAAGCATGTACCAATCAAAACTGTCATGTATGTAAATATCATATTTATGATACAAAGGTGGAGGTGAAGCAGGAATCCGATCCAAATCAGCAGGCGATTCACATTGTTTCATCTGATAACCGCTATACATAAAACATTCATGCGGCTAACAACAACGATCAACAGTGCAGCTTGTAAGCTAGCATAGGAAACAAGGTCAACGTGTTAGCAGTAAAAGCTACAAGACCGGGGCGTTTGTAAACTAACAAGAAAAATAACCTTCACTCGTCACTCGTACAGCTGTAATTTTGGTTTAGCATAGCTGTTGGGTTTACGTTAGCTAGTTGATGTCAATGCTTTAAAAAAAATTATAACAATTGAGACTCTGTTGATAAAGATATTCAGTGCACGCTAATGCTGATAATATCCAGGTCAGGTCCTGTGTGTAATGGTTAAAAAAATACAACTGCAATAAAAGTAGCCTTTGAAAACTGAGGTAATGTTATGCACCAAAAAGACATGAAGTCAGAGTTAAAGTTGAATTTCTTTATAATGACTTCAGCAGTAGCGCAAGAAATATCTTTATTTCTTTTTTTTTTATCTTCACTAATTATTCTGTTTTTTAACAGTACACTGTTTTAGCATAAGCTAGCACTGGGAGCGATTTACATTGGCTAGCTTGTTTTAATTTTTTTTGGGGGGGGGGAGTTCGTCTTTGTTGTGAGTGCTCGTGGCTTTGTGGTGGGTACCAGACTTCTAGCTTTGATTGATGCACTGAAGCTCAGTAAAATAAGTAAAAATAAGCGATGATTAAAGTCCCCATAATATGAATAAGGGATGACTGGTATGAATGAACTAGCATAGTAAAGCCCTCTTTGCCGATAATAAACTTACGCTAAGCGTAAGGAGAAAGTTTCACTGATCTCAAAGTATTTTCTTGTAGCTCATGTTTTCAGATAGTGAAGCTGAGGCTGGTTTCTTTTTTGCCCAGACTGTAGACTCGTACAGCTTATCATTAAGTATCAAAGCAAATTGTGTAGATTGTGTAGATTGACGCCCCTGTATTCTGCTTGAATTGCGACTAATTTACTTAGGCCTGCACTGCTAACAGGTCCGAATTAGATCACCTGTAGTGCTTGAGAAGAATAACTAGGCTGCATGCTAAGCTTCAGCGATTGACAGCTTCGTAGTTCTAATATACAGCTACATCAGATGGGCTTATCCTGCTATGAACGTGGTGGGCTAGCATACAGTATATCTGATTTCTTATTAAAAACTTTTGCATAGCAAAGCAATCACCTAATTTGCATATCAAGTAGCCTTTTATATGGAGGTCGAGTTATTCAAATGAGCATCGTCGGCACACGTTCAAGGATGAGTGCGCACGAACATGCAGGCAATCATAAACATGCTTTGCCTCGTCATTATGTTTGCTGAGAGAGTATAATGGATTCATTAATCCCGAATGAGTGTTTGGTTTCATCACAGACAAACACTAATGATCCCCACTGTTGTCTATTTGGCTGGCTTTTACTCCCTCACTGCCCGCACACACACACATCCATCCACTCATTCTGCTTTTTTTCCATCATGTTTCTGCTTTTACAGGATTCCTGTAAGAGTGTCCCTCAAACCAGATATATTACACATCTCTCATTTATTTTTATTGAGCCCGTCATATATACGGCTGATTACACAACGCACTGAATGTCACACCTGATGAGTGATTATGCAAATGTGATTATTTTGACTCTGCGCATATTCATGGGGCCTCGTTACTTTTATATAATTGCAAAGGGCAGGAGGCGGAGTCAGTGCTCATGTGAATCAAAATGCAAAACACAAACACACACTTCAAACAAGGCAACGGGAATAAAGGGCATCGCTTCCTGACGCTGCGGCCAGATGTGGGTGTGTAAAGTGGAGCAGCTGCATAAAAACACACACACACACACACACACACACACACACACCTTGCAGCGCATTTCATTCTGTCAGCATTAAAGCCCGAGACTGCTTATTCCTCCATTTCCTGCAGAGGGATTGATATCACGTTTCAAACCATTACCAGCAAAGCTTGGCCACAGGGAGAGTTCTGCCATCCTCTATGTCCACCCATAATCGTGTGGCCTTACATGTGCCCCGTGCCCCACCCCAACACACACACACACCCTCAGCAACAGAGGCAAGGCCATTACAGTTGCACAGTCACGGTGACAGAGGTGCATCCTACTGCCCGAAAGCTCATCTCTTTCTCTCTATCTCTCTCCCTCCATTACAGTCCTCCACTGCCAGACAGGTTAATTCCACTTCACCTAGGACAAACGGCCAGTGTCCACGCTGCTGATTATAGCTGTACCAAAGCTTGCTCAATGTCACTGCACTCGATTGCAGGAAGCCTGAAATGACTTCATCTGCTCTTTACTAAAGCACAAAGCACACAGGATTTAGCAATAGAGCTGCTCTTCTGCAAGACATTACAATAATAACCCTATTCGACTTGTACCGTCTACACGCCGTGCTGCCTTGAGACGAGACCAAGTTTTGTTCTGACCAAGATTCAAGGTCAAAATTTATTTAAACGCAAATGTTTGGCAAACACTTTTACCAAAAATACTGTGAAACATTCCTGTTACTCATTAATGGCATATCCATATCACGTGTGGATTTCGGGATTTGTTCTGCAGCTATGAGGATAATTGAGTGAACCACACTGTAAATTCTTAAGAGTTTAAGGATTTG
>JAOUQZ010000039.1:1881314-1906247 GCA_028564935.1 Neosilurus hyrtlii
GATTTCGGGATTTGTTCTGCAGCTATGAGGATAATTGAGTGAACCACACTGTAAATTCTTAAGAGTTTAAGGATTTGCTTCGTGATCATTAAAGGAACAGTGTGTGTAGCATTTTTGAGGATCTATTAGCAAAAATTAAGTATTCCATTTCATTCATTTTCTAACCCGCTTAATCATAATGAGGGTTGCCTGGGGGCTAACGTCCACCTCAGCCGACTCTGGGTGAGGGAAGGGGAACATCAGGCCAAAATGTTTTGTTTGTTTGTTTGTTTTTTTTTTTTCAAATTGCTTTGTTAAAACCTTAGAAAAAGCTGTTTAGACCCTGCACCACTATGTTTCTACAGTAGCCCAAAACCATACAGGTTTCAAAGGGGAGGGGTCGGGAATTAATTTCCTGGAACCTCACCACTAAATCTTAGACACTGTACCTTTAACCTCACATGGTTTACCTTACAGAGCTATCGGATTCTAGTTTCTATGGATGAGCTCCGACTATAGAAACTGGAATGAGTTAAACACATGAATAAAACTACAAGGGTAACCAGAGAGCACAAGCATCAACCAAGGTAAAAGCCTGAACCCTTCATGTTATACTGCACAGCGGTAAAGACTGCCTCAGAAATTTTCCTGAATTCAGAATTTGATCCGATCACCAACAAAATCTAATGGAGTGTCACTTGGGTCAGACCACACCCCTCCAAAAATATTCAACACAACCCATTAATAACTTTTTACATGTAGCTGCTAAGAAAAACAAAGAAACCAACACTAATAAAAATGTAACCTCCATATCAGAAACAGTTTGAGGTGTGTTTTGCGTTTTATAAAACATTCTGGATTGGACCCACAGTCACCGTCATGTTTTAGTTTCGCATCACTCTGGTGTTGTGCTTCGTGTTATTACGCAACCCTTAAACTTGTCCTCGCTCTGTTTTAAAACATTTTCTGGTTCTGGATATGTAGCAGGTACACACACATACAGCCCCACGAGCGTGTCGTCGTGTTGCAGTGAACCAGTAACTGGAAGGGTCCTGTCCTCCCAGGTGAATTTCCCCAAGTTGGTTCAGTGCTCAGAGTGAGGCGGCTACTAGCGAGTCAGCATGCCTGCATCTCAGTACAGGTTAATGGGTGTGCGAAAGTGGGTTTGTGAAGGGTCTCGCCACACTAATGAGGTTGAAGGGACTTCCAGTGACCCACAGAAGCCGGCGCATTCGGTTTCACACTGGCTTCATCTCCAGGTAGCTCTCACCTCTGTCTCTCCCGCAACATTCTCTCCGGATCAAATCGAGGTGAGATTCAAAGTTTCTCAAGACAACTGAAAGTTGGAACTTTAAAAGAAAGGTGACTTCACCTTTCAAAGCACATCTCTGGCTCACACCTCCTCTGTTACTGCAACATATGCATCGCCGTTATTGCCGGTAGACATTGCGTCTGCGCAGCGTCACGTTGCCTACGTTTCTCATGCATGCGTGCTTGTATTCTCCACTATTTTTGCTACAGAACACCTCCAGAATTCCACTGAACGGTCACAGTATTTCATCCTGTTCATGAAAAAAATTTAATATAATAGTTGCAAAGCCGTGGTGACTGTAGCTTTGGCACTGAGACAGGGCACTGAAACTGGAGACTCCTTCCTTAAATATTAAACAGAAAAGAAATTTATTTTAACTTTATTTTGTTATTTGACAAAGTTAATCATCAGAGTTAATCACCATATGATTCTGTGTAAATGAAGCTTTACAGAAGAAATGAGAAAACATTCCAAACACCTCCTGACCAATCAGATTGGAGAATTTAGCTGCGCTGTAGTATATGAAGATTAAATGAGCGCTAAATGTAGGATCTGTAAGGCATAAACTCGGGGCATGCCAGGGTAGGAGGTCAGATCCTGTGAGTGTTAGTGATCACAGCGTTGCTTCATAGCCTGTGGCTTAATTCGTGCGTGGGTTGTAGCCTGGCAATAAGAACCCGTCTCCAGCAGAGAGGAAGCTGCTCCTCGATACCCGCCTCTCTGACATCGGCTATCAGGGCTCGGTGTGCCGGACTGCTGGCATTTGTCTTTATAAATAAAACATCTCTCTCTTTCTCTCTCTCTTTTTTTTGATGCCATCCAGCCCTTCCCGCTGTCACAGAGATAAGGATGAGACACAGAGATGTTACTGTTCCATCAGCACGAGAGCCCATTTTCCTTTTCACTGCTGCATCCATCCAGGAGAGAAGGATATTGATCTTGCTGCTACTGATATGTTAAGACTCTCCATCGAGGGGAAAGCGGACGGGTTTCTCTCACTAGTCCTCTCACTAAAGACAAGACAATCGATTCTTATTGCTATAGAATTTGCCTAACAGCTAGTTAAGACAACTCTATATACATTGAGATTGCCTGTCCGATCGGTGTGACTAATCTGAGCCAAGATAATCTCGCTATAAAAGGAGCACACAATGAGCTTTTACACCCATTTTATTGACCCTATCTCCTTCCTCTTCCTGTCCTCATGTGGCTTTGCCATATCTATTCATTGTGGGGTCAAGTGAGGAGTGTAACCCACTGGAGTCTTACAAAAATGAGGTAATTATTTATTTATTAAAAGGCAGCAAAACTGAAACCTCTCCAATGCCAACCGCATGCTTTCTCATTTTACAATCCATACACCAACCTTGCAAGACAAACACGCGTTCAGTAAAACCCTCAGAAATTTTGGACAAAGAACATAACAGTCTGGACTGAGCATGTTCGAGCCATCCTGGATTCAGATCATGCGTGTAAATATCTCTTAGAAACCTGAGCCCATATTGCACTGTGCACGTCAGCACAATAAAATCTCTGCTATACAGACGCGTACTTAAAATTTCTGATATCTTAATGGTAAGGAACACTAATCCATGCATTAGACGCCAAAAATCCTTTATTGATTTCATTGTAATCAAAGTTTGCTAAGCAGCTGGAATCCAATCATCCTCCGATCCAATTAACATCCATAATTACCTCTAAATATATGTACGGAATTTATTTTTATTATTTGATATATTACTGTTGCAGAGAATTTGTGGGGTGGGGAGCAGGAGGACTAGATTCCTCTGCGTTTTTCTGTTAAACTAAAGTGGGCTTGAACACAATTGCTGCTCTGTGCAACATTTTAAATCTTATTTAACAAAAGCATAACTGTGTTCTCAAAATGTCAAACTTCACTCGGAAGCAGAACCGTGCAGAGAACACAAACATTTCACAGAGGGGCGGGTGCGGCACGAGGCTGTCGGATGTTTCAAAAAGATCGTGATCGATGCGTTTCTCAGTCATTGGTTTTGCATCTGGATTTCATTTCGGTTCTACAATTATACATTCAACACTTTTGATCAAATGCAGCACTGCAGCTGCAAACTCAGACACTAGAAATGGTTTATATGCTTGAAATGGTTTATATACGTTTTTTTTTTGTCTACAAATCAGTATGGATTTGTCTTAATTCCTGTGAGGACATTCGATATGCCCTTGCCGAGAACACAAGTAGATCCAGTGAATCTTCCAGTGAATCCACCTTTATACACATTTACACGGTCACTCTCAAATCAGTGACAAGCTGGAAGCTAGAGCGCAACCCCATGACAAGACCTGCATGCCTAAACCCTCTTACTTGACAGCGATCGTGTTCAGACGGCAGGCTGCACCCGGAGCAGGATGATGTGGAACAACTTGTACCGCCTCGAAAAATGGAGCAAGCTGCGGTCACTGGTGTCGAGTTCGTCCACATGAACTTGTTTGGAGGGCAAGTTGTTCCTGGACGAACCCTTTATTGTTCTATCTAAAACTTTGAAGCAAAAGTAAAGCAAAGACCTCAACAGTCAGAAAAACCTTATTTATTCGGAGGGTGTACGCTGATTCTTCTTATCTGTCCACTCATCGATATCCACCTTGTTACCTTCCACAAATGTACGAATGAACCGCATTAGATTCTTCGCCACACTGCACGCTTATTCAGGAGCTGACAGTCCTCGATGGAAATGAACTCGGCTCTTAACGATTCACCCTCCAGCGTCCGTCACTCACTCGCTCTTTTAGTGTCAGATTTGAGGAAGAGTCCATTTGCTGCGACATCGCCGTGATTTCCTAACTGCTTAGGCAGAGTCTGAAAGGCGCAGTGACTTTCTGCCATTTTGGGGTTTAATGCAGCGACATCATTCTGAATCTGTTTAGTGTTCCAGATATCTGTAGCTGGATAACAACACAAAGTAGGTGGGGCCTGAGCTGAGAGTGAATTGCGGCTCTGGCAATTCCTTGACCTCGACCTAGCGTATAACAGGTCTTTGGTAACGGTGCTAAAAAAAAAAAAGCTTTAATCATATCACTTTGAATGATCTGTATATTCTTTCACATCCTTAATATTATTACCATCGCTTCTTTTCAACTCTTTTTATATATTTTAGTCACTAGTTATCTAGCTGTGGCTTTTTAACTTGAACGTTGCATGCTAGCTCCTGTAGGAGACGCTACTCAAAAATCACAGTAGGATGCCCTTTTTTTAAATGAGTTTAATTAACTTATAAATAATCAACACATTAAATTTCAAGAGAAAATGTTTATATTTCCTGTTGAGTAACAGATAAAGCAGGTCGTGCGATGTTCAGATTGTTCACATTAAGCATTTTGTCAGCTTTTGTCTGCAATTTATTATAATTATTACTTGGACGTTTGATTTATTTATTTGTTTAATTGCCAGCCCATTGGATCAAACTGAATACACAAAATTTACAGGGAACAACTTCAAACACACACACACACACACAAAATAGATCATATTTATAAATAAATATGATACGTGATCGCATCCTCAACAGGACGACGTGTAAAGTGAGACATTATTCTGTTGACTGCTCAGCAAAAAAAAAAAAAAAGAAAAAAAATGCTAATCTAATCTAAATGACAGTGTTTGATATATAATTAAAGCCACGGGCCTGTGAAAGCAGAAGATCCTGCACTGTAATTTTAGATTAAGGCAGTACATTGCGGGTGAATGATTGAACCGGAGTATTGTAAGGGAGTTAGCTACATTTGTGGGATTGTTGAAGCTGCTGCACTGGAGGACTGAAGGCGGGTGGGGATGGGTGGGGATGCCTGAACTTTTTTTTAGAGAAAAGAAACCTGAACGTCTTGTATATTCTTTACTGTAGAAATGCTGATAAGAATCGTTTACAAGCGTTTCAGCATGACCGTACTCTTTACCCAGGGCGACTTTCTACTAGCATGCTAATGATAATCAACCTTTTATGCATTTAACACGCTTAACGTGTTTCAGGGTGGAATTTTCCTCGAAATAGATGGAAACCCCAGCAGGTTCGCCCTCAACCCAGATGGCTGTATCGGAAAAGTGACAGCTCGCACGCTGACAAGCTTTCAATCCCATCTCTCAGCAGGAACACGCCGCACAGCCTCCACACTCATCACGTATAGACATCATACAGCCCGCTGAGAGCAGCCAGCTCAACCATTCATCACATCAGGTCCTGAGTGTGTGTGTGTGTGTGTGTGCACGTAGGTGTGTCCTCTCGTTTTTAATCTGCCATCTGAGCTGCAAGGCTGTCGCTCGGCCGCTGTCACAGTGTGATGCCACGTCCTCGGGTTCAGCGTCCTTGCGACAGATCTGCCGCGTCGATAAGTGCAAGAGGACACGGAGACGGACAGAGGGAGCAAGAAAATGTCTCAGGTTCATAAATCATCATAAAAATCGTCTACACCTCCGATTTAGCATTAACAATAGTATGAAATGCTGCAAAGAGATGTTTATTTATTATTCATAGACAGAGACTCCAGTGTTGGCACTTCAAGCTACTTTTTCAGCACAGATCATCAGGTCCAGAACATTTATACATTCACATTCTCCATCATGTCCCCCAAACCCCACACCCAAACTAACAAGAAAAAACACATTGCAGCAATCGGATTCTGCATGATGACACACTTTCTTCTAAAGCAGGAAGTCAGAATAACACGCTGAAATTCTTGACCGACGTACACAACAATCAATAGCCTTCAAGACGCACCATCATCAGATCAACTCTGCACTCTGTAGCATACGCTGATCTAAAAAAAAACAAAAAAAAAAAGAGACTGGATCACAGAAAAATGAAGCCAGTTCAGCGCCATCTGGGTGAGACCTTTAATATATATATATATAAAAAACATTCATAAAAAAAAAATTGTCTCATCAAAATGGCTGCCCCACGGCTTTACAGTTAATACTCTAATTGACATTCCAGTGCTTGTTTGTTTTTTTTTTAATTAAATATCACTGGTAGCTTGATGTTGAAGCTAAATACAGAGAAATAGGAGTGTTTCAGCCAATCATATGTGTTGGTTCAGGTTCACGTTGGCAAAAGCAACCCTTGATGTCACTGCGAGCTTGCTGCTCATAATGAGTAAAACACATTCGGGGGGAACGATGTGAAGGAAAAACAGCAAAACAGACACCATTACCTCTTGGGGCTTGGCTTCAGGAATTCCATTCCAGAGCATATTTCATAGGACAATCATCAAGTTCTACTTTGGATTCAATATAAAATCATCAGAAAATCTTTTCCCCAGTGAAGATGTATAACATCAAAACAATAACATGAATAAATCATTATATTTCTGCAGGTGCAATTTCTGCAGGTACAATAAAAACCCTTTGAAAAATAAAAGTATTTGGATCCCCAGAGCACTTTAAAGCCAAACACAGGCACAGGTCGTATAGAGGATGTCCACCAGTACGGCTCATTTACTTCCACACGCATCAATTGTTTTCCTATTTACAAAGATGAGGTGAGCGAGCGATTTGCAAAACAATTTAATTCAAACATTCAGAGAAGTGGCGAACGCTCAAAAGGTGACGACTCTTCCGCCGTTAAACAGCAATGCAAAAGCCTGTAAAAACATTTAAGCGAGAAATGCACACACACACACACACACACACACACACTCCTGTGCTTATGTCCTCATCCAAAAAAGAAGGGCTAAGTTTCAAATCCTGCAGCAACCGTGAAATGGCCTGTTCATTTAACTGTCTAGAGCTGAACTATTAGCGACGGAACACAGGGATGACCGTATGACCTATTAAAGCTGAAAAAGAAAAAAATATAAAGAATTTTATGTCATGTAATATACTTAGATAACATATATATGATTATATATATATATATATATTTATACATTGTGAAGAATTGTCTATCCATAAGATATTATATATATATATATATATATATATATATATATATATATATATACACACATATATATACACATATATATATATACACGACATATTTTTCATGACTTACACCACAAGCATCGTAACCTTGAAACGTCATAAGTCGAGGACCCCCCTGTATGTTAAAGTAGCGACTGGCACTCTGCTCTTCCAGCTTGAACGTCATACAGAAGACTGAAACAAAGAGCTGAAAGATGTATTTGGTGGAAGGTAGAAAAGGCTGGTTAGCCTAGCTAAGCTTATTTTCGTACTACCTTCTAGACCGACGTTTCAGATCATCGGATATGAGCTGATCAGAGTGCATAAATGTAAGCATCTAGTTACCCAGGATAAAATATATACATACAGTGTACATTACACACATTATATTATATATACACACACATTCACGCGCACAGTACAGCATATGGCCTGTGTTTACTTCTCAGAAGTGAGGTAAGGAGAAAGAAGAACATGGTGCAGCACCTCCACCCGACGAGCGCTCAGAAAAACACCCCTCACGCCTAATCAGAGCTCGTTCATTAAATCTGATTCGATGTGTGGCGAGAGTCCAGAATCATTATCTCAGCCGGCGAGGTGCTTGCCTTTATTCTTGAGGTAGCACGAGCGTTACTTTCCTTTACACAACACTGCAGGAAGAATCCTCGACCAAATCTGTTCTCGAGTGCTACCCGGATTAAATGTGTGGCACTTCATTAAAACCAAGGCACACGCTATATGTTATGGGATTTCAGTCCTGGTTCAAGTTAATTGCAGTTTAATTAAAACACCAACATAAAACAGATCATAAATAAATCAGTCAACAATGATTCGGTGCTAAGTGGAACAGAAATGGGCGCGGGTATATGGGCAGCTTGTCGCCGTTTCGACCTCAGTGGTCAACGTAATGATTTGCAGGAGTGGACTCGAGGATGGAACGGAGTATTTAAGCATCACTAACAGCTGCGTTTCAGTAAAAACATAAAGAAAGACACTCACAGCGACATATGGATCAGGATGTCTTCCACGGAGCCACCATGTCGAAAACAAAAAGAAAGAGGAGGAATTACAGGAGGGGTTGGGGGTGTGAACGCATTTGAGAAGCCACATTGTGAACAATCAAGGCTTAAACTTATACAAGTTTGTGAACACTTGGAAATATGCTCCAGGCCGCTGCTGGGACGTGTACGTTGTGATACACGCATGAGGAGGAACTTTAAAGATGTTGTCGCTTGGTGTTTCATGACTATAAACCACACATACACACTGGGCATGGTATTACATAGAAAGCTCTAATATAAAATTAATAATGGTTGTGCATGTGTTGGTCCTGTGATGGTCTGGCAGGGTGCACCCTGCCTTCAGCTGGTGTCGGCTCAGATAGGCTTCAGCCTCCCAGTAACCCTAGTAGGATTAAGCAGTTCAGTAAATGTGAGTGACTGACTATCTTCACAGCTCCTGCTGCTTTTATCTTCTCACCCTGAGAGTGCAAACCTCTGCCAAGCAGGAAACAAAACCCTGCTGGGCCTGCTTTAATGCTACACTTCTGAAACGTCATCCTGTCTCACAATGGGAATTAAAGAACCCTTTAAAGAATTCCAGGATCCAGAATTTGATCCAGATCACCTCAAAAATGCACCGTGTCCAAAACCCAGCCTCTGGCAAAAATGTCATGAATATCCGCACGACTTTGTGTCATCCTGCTAATGTCCAAACAAAACTAACGAAAACTTTAATCTCCGTAAAGGTAAAAAGGTGAAATGATAGATGTACGGGCTCAGGATCAAAGGAACTTGAGTTCAGTTCTGTATTCTGTTCTTGCGTCTTCCTGGTGGTGTGTTTGTTGTTGTTTTGGCAAACACCCAGATAAAAACAAAAACAAATATATATTACCAGGAAATAGGTTTTCGACACTAAAAAGCATTCGTCAAGTACTTATTCTACCGGCCATCCTTGTCCTGTGTGCATTTCTTCCAACCTTGGTAGCGTTTGTTGGTTCAATCAAGTCGCTGGGCTCCGATTGGCCGAGCTCCAGCGAAACGACCAGGAAAGTTTATAGCTTTTTTTTTTCTGTTGTGTAAGTCAGGGTGTTTTCTGGATCGCTACATCATAATACGCCCCAAGCACCATAAAATAAAACAAGCCTGGTGTGTGTTCACGCTCAGATGGTAAACGGTTTGGAGGTGGCTTTTTGAGAGGCACTGGCTCTCGAGTTGCATTTCATGGATTAATGCTTGACTTTATGTTTCTGCTTAGAATACAAATTTAACCTGATGCCAATCTCTAAAGACTCGTTAGGGGAATATATGGAATGGCTGTGAGACATAAAATGCAACAGAACTGGTGTGATGTGTGATGCCCTACAACATGAAGCATCTTTCATAATTTAAAGCCAACTGAAAGTTGGGTGGGGGGGCGTGGCGGTGTAGAGGCTGGCACGTCTGCAGACAAAGAGAAGGTCCAGGGCTCGAGTAGGGCGTTTCTGTGTGGGGCTTGCATGTTCTCCCCGTGCCTGTGTGAGTTTCCTCTGGGTACTCTGGTTTCCTCCCACGGACCAAAAACATGCACATTAGGCTAATTGGCTGTTCCAAATTGCCCCCAAGTGTGCATGTGTGTGCACTTTTGCCTAGAGTCGGCTGAGATAAACTCCAGACCCTAGTAGGATTAAGCGGTTCGTCAAATGAATGAATAAATGAATGAATGAATGTCGGGTAAACGCGACGCCGTAAGTAAGCGCCTGTGCATTATTGCAACAAACCAAATCTCTATTATAAAACGGTGCCGGTAATGATCTTCGATATGATTGATTTTGATGCCGGATTGCTGGAACTGAAACGAAACCTGCGCTAATGAAGACAAAGCTGCATCCGCTTCCGGTCGCCTTGGGCGCATTGAATAAATAGTGTGATGTTTTATTCGAAACAGCACATGCATCTTCAATCCCGGCGTCTTTACCAGGGCTGCCGTTAATTCGGGCTCCTGAGAAACGCATTTGTTACTTCACAAAACAAACAGGAGTGTTTCATTTATTAAAATCGCTGGTCTCATGCAACGGCATCGTATTTAACCATCAAGCAGAAGAAGAGTAAACAGCTGTGTATTTTCTAAAGCGCTTGCTCTGTCGGAATAATATTACAGCCAGTACAGCACCTTTTATTGACCACTCAGCAATTTACCAGATTAAGAGACACTGATTAAGCAGACATGACAAGAACAAGCTCTTATTATCTCGGCAATTCTTTAAAGGAAGAATATTAGAAAGTAATTTGGTAGTACAGAGGCTGGAATGAGGATGAGAATAATAATAATAATAATAAAAAGCACTCCAATCTCTTGGTATGAAAATTTCAAATAAAAAGCAGCAGTTTGAAAGTCCCCTGAGCTTCTCGCCAGCACTTTAGCACTCTCTCGCACGCAAATCCTCACTTATTAAAACCGAATTCTTCATCAAAGCACCTCTGACCAGAAGAAACTGGGCTAGCGTTCAGCCACTTTGTAACCTTTCATCATTCCAACTCCAGGGAGCTCTGGGAAAACTCGCCAGGATTCCTGACACCGAGAAACAGGCCTTCCAGTGGCCAAGATGTTTTCCCGTTCAACGAGCAAACTTCCTGCTTTCATCTCGCGCCCTTCCTCACACTCTGTTAAAAGGAACAAGCCATTTTCCTCCCTTTCCACCCACCCTCGCAGATAATTTGTCAGCGCCTGCCTTCGTCAATTATTCAAGTCATCCTCTACATATTGAATATGTTTCTCTTTCTCATCATTAATATTTAAGGGCTTTTCCCCCTCGCCGGGACGTCTCATAAGGATAAATCAAGGTGACGTTAAGGTTCATTGAGACAGGCTTGTCATGAAAATGTGCTTTAATAGAGCTGGGGTTGGGTTCTCTTAACGGCCGTCTTTAAAACGAACACAAAAGTGAGCACGGGCGGAACAAACAAGGCACCGGTTCAAACAGGAATTCAGGATGAAAAGCAAAACATCCCAAAGCAAGGGAAGGGAACGGAAAAGCAACACAAAGGCACGGTTAATGGATAATGGTCAGTGGATATGAACATTGATGAATCCGTAGAAAGAGGAGCCAATGATTCTCATCAAGCTTACATTATGAAACAAGAGGAAAATCGATGGCACTCATCACTAAGTAGCACTCATCTCCGGAAAGAAAAAAAGAAAAGAAAAGAAAAATGGCAGCCGTATTTAGTCGAGTCGCACGTCTTCAGGTTGACACGGGAACCAGATTGAATTCTCCAGCTGATCGTATCGGATAAGTGCCATGATCAATGACGTTCACACTAAGCCTCATTCACTCCGACTCGGATCGAGTCGGGTTGGGTCGTGGCTTCGTCAGATTAGTTTTTCTCTGCTTCCTCATCTAAATATGAAGTCCCTCATGACTTGAAAGAGGCTGAGTGGAGCTGAGGATATCATTATTCCATGCTGTCCTGAGGTCCTTTATGAATGCGTTTTGATCCAAATGGACATGACATGGAATTCAGAGGGGAGCAAAGCGCATTCATGACCAGAATAATGAGAAATAGATATTTGCTATTTCTTTACTTGGCTTTCAAAGAAGCTCTACATTCTGAAACAAAGCTTTCTGGCTCCGCCCCTTTAATAACTTAAATAAGGATCATATTTTTTTGACATGGACTCTTTGGTAGCTTGAATTTAGGTGCTCATTTTAAGAGTTTAGCTTTTCAAGAGCAATGCTCAAATTTCCTGTAAGAACATTATTTATTTTTTCTTGCCTATGGAAAGAGTCTCCACTGTCAGTGCTTCTGAGAAGTCAAAGGTCAAGCTATATTTGTAATGTAACAGGCAGACCAATTAGGAACGCTCTTCCAGGGCCCGGACTCCGTATCACAGCGTACCGCTAGTGTGTCACACACTGACACGGGCGGGCTGAAAAGTTCATAGTACCCCATGTCACCATCAGGATGGGGATCCTAGAGCTGCAACACGAAATGTGTGCATGGACCTCGTGGCAGACTATGTTGAAAGAACAGCCACATCTGATTAAACTGGATCAATGCATGCATGCATCACGGCCAGCCTATGAACTTTTCAGTCCATCCTCGTGCACACTCTGTGATGATGTCATAGAGAGGGGCACTACCACCCTGGGACATGCCACACGCCAAGCTCTACACACTGCTTCTCGTCAGGTTTACGGCCACAGGAACACCATCGGAATAGATGGCTTTGTGCTTTTGTCTGCATTTATTTATATTTTATTTTATAAACCTCAAGAAAAGAAGAGGAAAAGGAACACCACATCTGGACAAGACTTCAGGTAGAAATATTACCTACCCCCCTTTTTTGCTGTTAGACTGCATTACGTCCCACCTACCATATCTACATACCCATCTTCCTAGATAGTCGGTAATCTATGCAGATCTATTAAATGATAAACAGCTGGAACGATACGGCTCATGCTTCACGTAAGGGCTGGGTGATATTTAGAGAAATGAAATGTCAACAGACTGTTGTGATTTAGCAGAAATATTAACTTCTCTTTAGAACTGAACAGGTCGCTGCAGTGGTTTTATCTCCATGAACACATCGATGAAAAGCGTATAATGTAGCACGGTGACTAGGGCTGATAAATAAATAATAAATATCAAGCCTATTGTTTTACAGCTGTACTGTAGGAAGTAGTGGAAGACAGTGGAGCAGACTGGGTCGTGTATGTGTGTGTGTGTGTGTGAGAGAGAGCGGGGAAAAAAAACACAAACAAGCCTTCATTAAATGAAAACTGGAATAATCAGCTGAAAAAAATAAATAAATAAAAGAATACAGAAACAAACTCAAGGCACGTTAGCGCCCCCTGGCTGCCCAGTGTCTGTGTGCATACAAAAGCTCCGCCTGTGCCATCATGATCTTTCGTTACTAAACATGAAAAATAGTTATTTTTATTGACTGTCCATGTCTGCATATATCATGATATAACTTGCAGGTCATATCGCCCAGCCCTGGTTCATGGGTCCTGAATAAACAGCAGCCTACGTTATTCATGAGCTCAAACATGAAAACCTTCATTCATCCAGCCAACGCTGCATAGAATTCTGTTTACACTCCTTCCAAGGAGTTAACAGCCACTTAAAATAAGCATATGGATCAAGTAAACCATCTTCTACCAAGAATGACCTTGCGTCCTGTTTCAAGTGCTTAGAAAATGCAAATGTTCTGAGCCGTCAGCGTGGGTGATTACCAACTGGAGCACCACCATTAATCAGGAAGAGCTGACTAGCTTACACTCGCGAATCCCTGTGAAACCTTCTGGGGCTGGACAATGTTATGATAGAGTATTTATGCTACGATATCAGCAGTACATTTAGAACAGCGAGAGAGAGAGGGTGTGTGTGAAAGAAACCTGGAGAAAACCCACACAGAAACTGCCTTGCTGAGCCCAAGACCCGAACACAGCACCTTCTCGCTGTGATAACCGCTACGCCGCCATGCCAACCCAAGGACATTTTATGCTAACTCCAAATATTTTATTAAATCAAATGTGTATTTGATTACAAATCTATACTCCTCAAGGCTTCATTTGATGTACAGAGCATGCATTTGATTGGTATAACCATCCCTCATACCTTTCGTACACTTCTTATAAAGTGTCCTCATATGTTGCATATCAACCATTCATAAAGTCTGCATGGAGGCTTGATCCAAAAGTGAAGATTATTTTGTAGCTGTAGTCATATGAATAAATGATGAAGTACATTTAATAATAAATGATTATGTAATGATGCACACTGAATGCTAAGGCATAACCTCCAGGCTTTTTTATTAATTGGCATCAAATGCTGAATGAGGTTAATCAGTTACAAATTAAATTCAGAGTTAATCATTTTAAAAATTATAAATGAAAAATAATTCCCCATATCCTTCAGAGGGAAAGCCAGACTTGCAACACATTGTTCATTGGTCTACCAATAAGCCTTTAGGGAAATCTTCCTATAATGCCTTATAAGGACATTAAAAAAAAAAGTTTAAGAGTAAATAAAGTAGATGAGCCTTAAGAAGATGAAGGTTAAGTGTCTAAAAAAATAAGACTCCATATGTGTGCAATGCTTCTGTGTACTGGAATGAATTTTGGTAGAAAAGTTTCATATACAACTTTAAAGTCGCCTACCAACTGTGATGTGCATCTGATAAGGGGAAGTTTTTACTTCCTCAGAACCTATTTGCACAGACAATTTCAAATTTGGTGGTTAGTATGGAAGACGGGATGAGATGAAAGCGCTACCTGCGCTAACACATCTAACTGTTAGGAGTGCCCCATCATAAAAAATAAAAATAAAAAGGGCACGTGGGCTTGGCTAACTCTCTTTCTTTGATATAAATTGGCATAAACTGGCCAATTGGGGAAGCACTTGGATTCCACAATTGTTACTACTGGTGTTGGGGAGATTTATTTACACACACAAAGCATTTTTAGTCTGTATAAAACACTTCTCTACTTAATGTCCACAACAGTTCCAAAAATAGGAATCTTAATTCCCCCCCTGATCAGGCCTCAAGTAAACATTGTAGTAGATTAAATTCCCTCTTGGACTGCTGCATTTACCCCTATCACAGGAATGATGGTAAATTAATCTGGATCAAGCACAGACACAGCAAAGTAATCTCACAAAGTGCCAGTGAATCACGCTCAGTCAGAGAGAGACCCACAGATCAAATATTCAAGACTGAACACCAAAGATGATCCTTTCAGCTGCATCAAGAGAGCAATAACATCCACGCTTAAGTTCTCTGTATCATTATAATTCAGCGCTCACATCCTGCAATCTTGTGTTAGCAATACACCAAGACGTTAAATAAGTCAACTAATATCAAAGCCCTCAGAAGCACATCCAACATCCAACGGTCAGGAAAGATACGTGAGATATGATGAGTGATGTGTGTCACTGTGACTGGAGGACAGAGGTCATCAGCGGATTTACTCCTTATCCATTTTTCCTTTAAGATAATAGAGCAGATATTGAGCATTATCCTTTAAAATGAGACTGTCTGCATGACATGGAGGACAGTTTTTGCCAGCTTTTCCAGATGCTCTTACATTCTTAAATGGCAGGCTGTGATTTTGTGGTCATCAGGGGAGAAATGATGCATCTAAATGCTCCCTTGATCAGATAGTTTCTAAAAATCTCAGAAGACTTCACTAGAAATTTTTCAGCAGGAAATATCAGGCAGTATCTCTTCAACCCTTCTGTTTGTCTAGGTGAAATTTCATAGGCATGTCTGAGACACGGCTTAGAGGTATTCTACCAATTTTTTATCATATGTAGCTCAACAGAGGACTCTGCTTTTGAAATACCAATTTCCGCTTTTGATCAAGTTGAAAATTTCCCCACACCATGCAATAGCAAGCTATCGTCATTTTAGACTTTTATTGGATAGGATGAATTGATTATGTAAGCAGGACTGCCACCAGCTAGTTTCAGCAGGAATGCGACACAAAAGTGATCCATCATCACAAACACCATTGGCATATGAGAGTCAGCAAGAGCTGGCCACCAGGACAAGTACTTGCAAGGACTGTTTGGAGCCCTCACATAACTCTGAGGCTAAATTTTGTGCATACAGAATGTATATCAGTCTTGCAGCATATAACATTCACTAAATAACATTGACGTCTTCACAGGCCCATCAAAAAAATTAATGGCTGCTAATGCTTTGCTGGACCACTTTTAGCCTTGGAGTACAGCATGTAATCGCCATGGGACGGTTTCATCAATCTTAAGCAACATTACAATATTTACTTCCGTCCAGAGTTGGGTCCATTTCTCGACGACATATCGAATTAACGACAGGAAAAATTTAACCACTCCATAAAAAAGGCTTCTCCAGCACATCCCAAAAACATTCAATAGGATCAAGGTGCCGTTTTAATTTGATTATTTGACTGCCAACTTTTATTTCATCCATGCCAGCAGGGAGAGAAAAAGTCCACAGGTCATTCAGGTCTTTATTTCCTTGCTACATAATGTTGCTGAGCATCAACCTGATTAGCTGAAGTCACAATGCCATGGCAACTATGCACTGTAATCAAGGCTAACGGACGTCCAACAAAATATTAATGTGTGCACCTTTTTTTGGCCATGCGGTGCACATTAGTGTTTTTAGTGACGGTCACATGCTCAAAAATATAAATCGTGTACATGTAACACATTTATCTCGGTATAGCACTACTGTCCGCGTATGTATGTAATTGTTGATAAACCCCCAAGTTGCACGTCAAAAAGATGTAATGACCCTGAAACACAGTTCTTTCAACCAAAGTGCCATCATTAGTCAAAACATATAATGTATTCAGTCAGTTCCACTTTACAGCTTATTGCATTAATCACAAGTGGCTTCTAGCTTCTGATTAATTCATTTAAAACCTCCCTCCTGTGATGAGTAAGCAAAGTGGAAATGAACCCCGTGCACCCCTGATCTGTGGCTTTTATAACGTTAAACCCAAGCTAGTGTTCAGAATTCACCGTCTACAGATAAAGAGAAACCGACTGGACACGTACATCCGAGTTCCCATCTGTATGTGAATATGTAAAAGTCTAGTCATAGTGGCTTATATATTATGGGTGCATCTACGTAAGGACCCAGGGGGGCAAAAGGCCGGCATTACTACACCAGATCAATTCTGTGTCTGGTTTCACGTCATTAAATTCTCATTCTATTTGTAACACATGTATCGGAGAGTAGATTATGTTAGTGAAAGATTAGACAGCCTGTGACGTAAAAGTCTCTTCAGAGCCCTTAAAATAAGTTTACAACAGAAATAGAATAAAGTTATGGAGCAGAGACAGCCCACTGGTTAAGGATGTGAGCTAGTGACCTCAATGCCAGGGGTTGAAATCCCAGCAGCACAAGGCCTTCAATGCTGGGTCCTTGGGAAAGGCCCTTATCCCTTTCTGCACCAGTGGTACCAAACATAGCTGATGTTCATTCTGTCCTCAGTGTCCTAACAGGCTGGAATTTCACTGTGCACACATGAATGTTTTTTCTTATATGTGAGATGTGAAATCGTTTAGACCACACACCCACGATAAAATACAGGGAGAAAAATTACCTGTTGCTACACCTGATAGCCATCTGAAATGAGGTGAATGGAAGTGCCCACTCATCATGCAGCCAAATTAAAATGAGATCCCTTCGATAAATCTAATGATGTACAACTCGACACTGACAGATCAAAGTCAACGATGGCCAGAGCAGCAGGGAACATTCAAAGATCACAGGACTCACGTGTTTTGCGGCTAATGTGGGTTCGAGCTGGAGTGTTGACTGGCCTCTCTGTTGTCGAGTGCTCACGGGTTGAGTCATTGAGGACGGTTGGCTTGGATGAAGACGGGCTGGAGGTGGATGTCCGCCCAGGAGAAGCAGTTCCAGAAGCTGTTGTGGTGATGGCCTTTTGGGTCACTTGGCTGCCAGATGAGCCTCCATCCCTTGGGTTGGTATTTGGAGGAGCTGCTGGTCGGGCTTTGCCCCTCACTGCTGTGGTAATAGTGGAGATGGTCGAGGATACGGTGGTGGTACTGGTGGTGGTAGAGGAAGTGGTACTGTCTGGGCCCTTGGGCAGAGCACTTGGCTTGGATAGGAAAATTGGATCCTGTCCAATACCCTTAGCGTCCACAAGGTCTGTGGGTACATAGTCCTGCACAGATCCCACAACGATCCATTTGAGCAGCATGAGGCTAAGGCCGAGACCCACAAAGCCAATTAGGAGGGGTACTACACAAAGCCAAGTCTGCTGTCTTGGCCAAAAGGCGCACCTAAAAGCTCCAGCACGCTCTCCACCTTGACGGCCCCCAGAAGCCCCACCAACCTCAGGCTCCTCCAGGATCACCACCCCTGAGGAGGTCACAGCTCCAGAAGTCTCGGTCATTCTGCCCCAGGTTTAAAGCTGGTTAACTCCAGGGACGGGCACTCAGCAGGCACAGCAGGATCACAGAAGGATGGCTCATGGCGTTTAACATCACGGTTTTAAAGGAAAAAAAAAAAAAAAAGGAAAATTAAGAAATCCCAGCAGAACGCACGTTAGGCGCAAATACTCACCGACAACACAAAACCATCACTCCTTAAAGCACAGACACCCAGTGCCGCAAATGCAATCACACACTCAAGCTCACACGCACACAGACAGACACACAGTAGAATTCCAGAGGTCAAAAAACCAGTGCTGTCAGAATCCAACGTGAAACGATCCTTTTTGTCCTGTTCCAGAAGCAGGTGAGAGGAGATGGGCTTGGGACTCTGGATCCAAGGACAAAACAGAATAGGCACAGCAAAAGGGGAGACGCCGGACGGAGGGGTGGAGTGAGAAGGGTGGAATGCAGAGAGCAGATGCGTCTGTGAGGAGATGCTCGGCAGAGCCCGGTGCAGCAGCACACTCTTGCGTTACCACTCCACAAATCCTGTATTTCAGATCAGGCGCTAATCTGACCTATGAAACCATCCATCGATTTTATGGTCCTCTGGACATTTCTCAGAGGGGCAGGCAGTTTTAAAATTGGTTCACTGTTTTTCTTGCCTCTTCTTCAGGCTTGGTCCCTGTCTCGTTTTGTGACTTCTGTCAAGCTCCCGTTAGCACTTGCTGACTCAGCTTTGCATATCCCGTGGAGCCAGACCCTCCGGTAAGCACCCGCGATTCATAGCATCCCTTCCCAGAGCTGAGCCTCCTACAGATACCATCTGCATGGAAGTGGAAAGCAGCCCAAAATGCGCTCAATGCACTGGAGCCAAAAGAGCAAATTCACCAGCCACAGAACAAGCAGGAGAAGACGGCAAAGCCAGAAAAGGTCAGCGTTTAGCATGAGATGAAATCCACAGGGAGGATAAATCCATTCTCCTGCTTGAGCAGCATCCGAGCCGTGTCCCGCTGCTGTTCATGCAGCACGGAGTGAACCGGCACGCACTCAGTCCTCCTCTACATTCCGCCACTGAGAGAGAAAGAGAGAGAGGAAGAAAAAAGAGAGTGTGTGTGAGAGAGGGAGAGAGAGAGAGAGAGAGAGAGAGAGAGAGAGAGAAGGAGGGAGGGAAAACGCAGCGTGAGGGAGTGAGAGAAGCAGGAAGGGGGAAGGGAGGGTGCTCCAGACAGAGAGTAAAGAGAGAAATGAATAAGGGAGGAGAAAAAAGAAAAAAAATCCTAAGCTCAGGTCTTCCTCATTTGCTCTTTATCCAACACTGACATCCAGTCCGAATGCGAGGCTTCCTAATTATTTGTTGGGTTGTGTCTTTCTGTCCCAGGACTGAGACGGTGTCATTGCAAACGGATGGCGCTCTGCATGCAGCAGCTGCTGTTGATGCCAGGAAAGGGAGAGAGAACCAGCAGAGGAGAGGATCAGACAAGAGAGAGAGACAGAGAGAGAGAGGCAGGACTCCAAGGATATGAGAGAGAGAGAGAAAGAGAGAGAGGAGATTGATGGAGAATACACAGAAGGGAACAGTGAGAAACGAAGATAAGGAGCACAGTGTGAGTGAGCAAGCAAAAGAAGGAGAAAGAGAGAGATGGATCCGTGCTAGTGCTCTGCGGTATTAACAGACCGAGAGATTGCTGAGTGCTGTAAACAGACTGATTTGGAGCCTCTCCCTTGTCAGACCCGTCACTCACTTTGTCAACCCCTCCCATTGCTCCGACACGTGGAAAATAACTGATTCACAGAGGGAGCAGGATTGAAAAAGATAATTGGAAGGAAAGAGATCATTGGAATTACTGAAAGAGATAATTGGGAGAAATGATGTCAGAAAGTAGAGAGTGCGGCAGCATCAGGATGATCAGTACACAATTACACACTGAAGATCATCTGTTGCTACGTGTAGTTTTGTCGGCCCCTAACTACTTTGCCGATGATCACCAACCAACTGCCCCCCCCCCTCCCCCATGGTCCTTAGCCAGGGTGTTATGTTGTGCTTGTGGTTGCTCTATAATGGTCTCGGATGCAAGATGGGGTAAAATTGCTGCTGCTCAATGTCTCATGTTTATACTTCACACTCACGTCACACAGCTGCTTCAGCTCAGGTTCCCAAGGTCTGCCACTGTAATCTGATGTAAAATGATGACAAATCCTTTATAAACTTTTAAATGCTCTCAGTCCCGTTCCCACCCCACTCAGGTACTGCTGTTCTCTCCTCTTCTACACCAGTACACATAAATGAATTTATAATCCTGCTATCCAACTCATGGTCATCTTAATCAAAAGAAATTATTGTGCAATGTAACAGATCCAGATGCTTCACTCTTTAAGCATACATCTTTTAATTACCTAATCCCCATTGGCAGTTTAGTGCTGCGGTTCTTCTTGACCAGTGGTCCGACCCAGTAATTAAATTAATCAAGCACCTGGTGTGATGGTGTAGAACTCTTTCAGACAAACATGGATATGGTTGAATAGACCTCAGTAATTTTAATCAGTGACTAAAAAAGACAAAAACAAATAAAAGATTGCATAATATCTGAAGAATTATTAAGCATAAACATTTGAATTGAATTGAATTTCATCTCAGAGATCACTGGCATTACGGAAATGCAAGTCTACTCCAGATATCTACAACGTCCATGTGAATTGCAAAAATTGTAATTCACCTCCAAATGTTTATAATGACTATTACTTCAGATTGATCATCCAATCGAATTACCTTCTACTTCTTTATTTATTGCACCTTTTCTCCATCTTAGCGTGGGGTCAATGCATTAATTAGTTTGGCGGGATATTTACAGCCAGATCCCATTCTTGACACCAGTTGGTTAATTAGCCTACTGTGCATGTCTTTGGACTGTGGGAGGACAGCATGCCAACTCCACACAGAAATGCCCTTGCTGACCAAGAACCATCATGCGGTCAGGTGGAAGTGCTAACTGCTACACCACTGTGCTACCCAATTTGATTACCTTGCTCCTTTATTATTAAAAAAATAAAACATTTTAAATTATCTATCTATCTATCTATCTATCTATCTATTTAATAACCATAAACATTACCCCAGTTTTATAATCAACACCCAGATAGTACTGATTTTTCAGAAAAGTGAATTGGAGAGCAGTTTCTACTTCAAATCACAGCCTTGCTGTTTAATAATGCACTGCTTTTCAAATGTTATGGTTTCCACGGTAACTTATACAATGACTTATCTGGTAGGAGCTCAATAAAAACGGATTGAAAAATGGTTGTATCTTCTAAGGAAGGGACATTTTATGAAAGCAGGTGTATCCAGTGTCAAAGGTAAAACTGGACCTGTTTAGTTCGTGCCTGTGTACTGAAGAATTTAACAACTTGACCGAAATATTTACTTATTAAAATGATTTTTATTGACCTGAAATTGATTTATTTTAATTAATTATTTTTTTTGGTTTCCACTAATGGTTTGGTCCACAGCAGTCATCTGTTACATGTTATAATGATGTGTCATACCGACACAGCAGAGTGCTGCTGAATGGCTTAAGTGACCAGTTAGAATCAAGTATAATACGATTATTAAAGTATTTCTAACATGCAGTACTTAATATGTGACCCACTTCGGGATAACATGTTAATATATTTAGAAAGAGAATGTAATCGGCTTCAGTATGAGGTATAAATAAATGATTACAGCACGAAAATGGGCCGAGTTCCATCACTCTGTATGTCGCTAATCAGGAAATGCTACTTTAGAGAAAATAGTAATTAGTTACAGAACCAGTTTCTGAACGTCCGCATCTGAAACTCCTGAACATCCAAACACTACATGAATCCGACTGTCCGCCAATCAGCACCATCGTACCATCGTCCTAGCAACAGATGAGTTGTATTTACGCCAAGTTGTATTTACACCGAAAGTCATGTGTTTGAGGTTTTTAATTGGTTTAGTGGTATATGATCGGGGGAATCCTTCTGGGATTCTGTAAGTATGGAGAGGATTCTGGTAGTGAATTTGGATAATAAGGAAATACCCTGAGCAACCACAAAAGAGACTAAAAAAATCAGTAAAATAAGTGGAATTCTATTGTTTTACACCAACGTGGACACGGAACCCTTTCTTAAACGAGTACTTTATCATGGATAGATTGTGTTTATGGATATGTGAATTTTCACATATGGAAAATTTTGCTTTTAAGGATGTATTTTTGGCGATATCGCATTTTCATCCAGGCACGCCAGTTACACCTCACTTTGGCTCTTACTCAGAACACGACAACGCAACTTAATCTGTATGATGCTGGAGCGGCTCACAAATCTGTGTGGTGCATTCTTGAGTTTTACACTTTTATGAACAGTGTGGTACATTCAACAATAAATTAGCAAAACAGAAAAAAAGGGTTTACAGCAAATAATGGTTTATTTTTAAAATGTTCACAAAAAAACCCAAATAAAATTTAAATGCAATTCCTTTTAATTTATACAGATGTTTATTTTTAATCCTATTTTTTTTCTTTTGAAAGACACCTGTTGATTCGTATTACGTGTTATTTTTAGACGTACGCAAAGGAATGTTGTAGAGACTGTCACACTCACTTCTATATTTGCAGCAAAAACGCAGCAGCTTCCATTATGTGACTGATACGTTTGCACAGTACTGTACATCAGTGTAAAGCTTTTCCCCTACCAATAACGCTCTATATACACACACACCTTACATAAACCTCTGTTTCCATAAACTGCTTTCTGGGTTTTTGTTCAATTTTTATGCAAATCATCTTATACCTCAAACCGAGTTGCTTTATTTACCTAATCAACTATTTCATTAGATGTATTAAAGTTTAGTCGCATTAAAGCTTAAAGATAGAAAATAAAACTACAAAACAACACTTAAATATGCATTTCTATAGTTTATAATAAACCCACATGTTATCATAAACTGCCAAGAAGTTATTGCATCTCTATAGCAGTAAAAGGCCTTCGGGCTTAAAAGAAAGAGAAAGGAAGGGAAAAAAAAGCCTTAGCCTGAATGCCGTACAAGAAAACAGGGTAGCAGGTGTATTTGTTCAAACTGCATACCTAAGTGTTGCATTACGAAAGCTACAATTACATTTGATCTTTAGGACTGAAGCAGCTGATGGAAATATCACCAACATGATGGATGACAACGCTTCAGTTCGTAGCCCGTCGAGAGTTAACAGCGAGCACACGCGTGGCGGGAAGTGTGTATTCGTACCTAACCTAATAGCCGTCATTAATGACTGACAGAGTGGTGTGTATTTGTACTTGACTGATTTGGGACTCATCAAACTGTCAGCTTGCATCAATTCTGCGATTAGACGAGCTCTGCTGCGAGCCTGTTTCTCACACACACACACACACACACACACACACACACACACACACTCACGCGTGCCTACATATGTCAGGTTAGCGATACTTCTAAAACATTAGCTATTTTAACCAGGAAACAAAGTTTAACCTTAAAATAAATATTACTACAGTCCCCTGAATGCACCCCAGTCATGATCAAACACATCGGCACCCCGTTACGCACCATTTGGCACTTGTTACTATGAGTTTTGGGTTTTGTTTGGGTCATGGTCATGTTTTCGTGTGACACCACGAGTGCATGTCAAGCATTTCATCCATCATGATTCTTGTTTGTCTAGATCTACTGTTTTTGCTCATGCTCTGTTTCAATAAAGAATTGTGCTTTTGCATCCACCTCGAATTTCTCTTAACATTAAAGCGAATAACATAACTGTTTTCCCACCTAATTTACCAAATCTGACATCATTCTTACTTTTCTAGACATCTAAGATATCTGAGACACTATCAAATTCAAATTTTATTCGTCATATACAAAATTATACACAGTGCAATATGTAGTGAAATGCTTTCATTCAGAAAGTGTCCAGGTGGTCACTGTCAACACTTGTTGGATGTGTTTTGGAAACACATCTGCTTTAAAAAAAAAAAAAAAAAAAGGATTGAACACTTGCCTACAGTCTGGAAACAAACAGCGGTCACCTCTGTAAAAGGTCATGCAGCATTGTTAGTCAAAATCATTTTAGCACCTTGGGCCATGCACACACACACAACAACAACAAAGTAAACAGCCAAAACTGCACCAGGGAAAAAAAAAAAAAACTCAGTTCTATTTTACAAAAAGCTGCTCATCCTTGCTCTTGGTGTTGCTTTGCATGTCCATCATCACATGTAATAAGTATTTAAATCCAACTTCATAATTTTCCCCCCATACCGGTGTACCTACTTCGTTTTGTTTTGGTCTTTTACTTTGTATAAATTAGCAGGAAACATTTATCTTTGACAAACAAGCAGAGACAAAATCACAACATGAAAAAAGTACAGGCTACAATAGAAGTGCAACGAGAACCTGAGAATGAATAAACAGGTCAAACTGATCATGGGACTGATCAGAGAGATCAGAGAGACTAAGGGGATCTTCAGAGAGATCAGTGGAGAGTTCAAGGGGATCTTCAGAGAGATCAGTGGAGAGTCTAAGGGGATCTTCAGAGAGATCAGTGGAGAGTCTAAAGGGATGTTCAGAGAGATCAGTGGAGAGACTAAAGAGATCTACAGCGAGAGCAGTGGAGAGACTAAAGAGATCTTCAGAGAGATCAGTGGAGAGGCTAAAGAGATCTTCAGAGAGATCAGTGGAGAGGCTAAAGAGATCTTCAGAGAGATCAGTGGAGAGGCTAGGGGAATCTTCAGAGAGATCAGTGGAGAGTCTAAAGGGATGTTCAGAGAGATCAGTGGAGAGACTAAAGAGATCTACAGCA
>JAOUQZ010000039.1:1943257-1956855 GCA_028564935.1 Neosilurus hyrtlii
ACACACACACACATAATGTTGTCTGTTTCCCTCAAAACATGAAGCAGAAGATATGGCAAGTAGCCAAAGTCAAATTATACACGTGTGAAAAATGTAATTTTCCGTACACTTCCCTCCTCATTGGGGACAATGTTTTATCCCCAACTGGAGCATTGCTCATATCTCCGGAATACTGAGAAAAACCAGATTGAATTGGCAGTAGTGCGAGGATATATGAATGGGTTATAAATAAAACAGATATATGCGCAAGACTCTCATCCTTGCTCAACAATAAAAGACGCAAGATGATGCTTGATGAAGTTTGACTGCACATATTTCTGTAAATTGGCGGCATAATTACTCTGCCTTTGTTAGCTCCAGCCCTGATCAAGAAATCAAAGATCCGTTCTGAATTACAGCTGGAATTAAACCAGTTCTGCTGCACCACTGCAGAGATGGAGATATACTGCGTACCACGCTGGCTCGTCTTCAAGGTGCAAACCAGGATGTAGAAAGGGCTTTGATGAAAATGAGACGACTACTTACACAAGCAATGATGCGCCTTGCACAACTAAAATAAAGGCTAATTAAAACAGAATCATAAAGCAAAGCCCCAATGAACCATAAACTAGAGCTAATTACCATCGTCGTGCCGAAGCCTCCTTCTTTGCGGCTCTTTATGGCTCTTTTAGGACACCGCAGGGGAGGGGAGTAAACAAATAACGGCAAAATATTGTGCTTTAAGGCTACAAACATTAGATAAATAAGCCAGCGAGAGCGTCTGGCTTGGATTTACATGACACACCATTCAGCATGAAATGTTACAGATGAATACGATGGGGGGAGAGGCGGGGACTGTTAGCCAGAGAATTTTTTTCTGTTTCTAGGATTTAATGATGGACGTCAGCATGATTTTTGTTTTCCCTAGCCTGGGCGCCTGGGATAACCACACTGTGTGAAGCCACGATTGAACTATCAACCTCCAATATGTAGAGTGGTAAGCATAACCCCCACACTCACACCTTGGGGCAATTTGAGGCAGCCAATTAGCCTTATGTGTCTTTAGACTGTAGGAGGAAACCAGACTACGCGGATAAAACCCACGCAAGCACAAGACTCATGCTAACCCATACGCCACCATGCTGCAAACAGTAAAACAAAAATTTACTAAAGTTTATAAAATATTGACTTGGTGGGGTGCACCGAGAGCAGTTTAGACAGTCCATCTAACACTCACACCTAGGGGGAATTCGGAACAGCCAATTAACCCTCGGACAGTCAGAGGAAACCGGAGCACTCAGAGAGGACCCACGCAGACAAGGTTAGAGCACCCAAACTTGTGCTAACCACTGCACGACCAGGCTATCGATCACATAACATGTTTAAGGATGTTCAGTGACATCCTTATCATTCCCTAAATTAAAAAAAGTCTAGAAGCTGGTGGAAGGGTATCAACTACTTTAGCTAATAGGGGTGTAGGATGGAATTCCGTCTTCAAAAAAACACAATGTATAAATAAAACACAGGGGTCCAGACGCTCTCGCCGAAAGGATCATATCATAATATGACAATATATTTTGGCAACAAGCATAGCAAGTTTAAAATCCCAAGCTTCATTGCGCGGCAAGTAAATGTCCGGAAACCTGATATACAGTTTTGCCTTCGTGCCCTTGAAAAGTTAGTCCAGGTCACTCACACACAAACTCATCCTAGTGCTCATAGTAGTGATCCAGCATACAAAGTTTGAAAGCCCCAGCTTCAGCACGCGACATGTAAATGTCCAGAAACTAGTGTGACGGACAGACAGATAGATGAACAAATAAGATTTACTGTATTTACTAAGTTACACTATAGACAGCTGAAGGTTTCTGAGGCTCTGGCTGTAAGCTGTGCAGCTCTAAATTACCGAAAGCTGCTGTAGATCAACTCCATTTGAGTAAAGGATGCACTCATTTAGGTGCTCCTCTATTTTTAGATCTGTACACACTCTGAATATAAAGCATGTTTTTCCCAGAAACATAGTGTCAGAGTGCGGATATTTTTTGCTTTCTCTTCCTGCGAACCTCCAGCAGCTGCTCAGACGCAGAGTAAACAAAAGCACTGTATATAGGTCATCTCCGCTGTGTTCTCGTGCTAGATGGATGCACCGTTAAGATCCAGCAGCACAAACACTCACCTGACTAAATTAAGCGCACTATTAAGGTATTTACTAGGAAGCTTGTTGTGGGGAATTTCGGCCTGGATAACAATGTTTAGGCTCCAGTGCACCTGGATCAGTCACAATTACCGCAGGAGATGATGTGGATCTGACTGCTCCGACGATCATTCATCATCCTGCTCTAATTACGCTTCTGGTCTGCCGACGTGAATACGTTTCTCATTTCATGCATGTTTTCGCAATCTTTGAATATGCTGGCATAACCCATGCACCAGAAATACAATGGAGTTCGTTTACAGCAGGGTGCCAAAATTTCTGGCTGGATGACTGATAACTGCTTCAATTTCTTTTTTTTCAAAAACACTGGACGTCTGATGGCCCTTAATAAACACTAAACAGACACTGCTGTATCCGTTCCTCTCTCTCGAGTTTCCATCACTCCTGACATAACCCAACCCCGTCACCGTAATGCCAGTACCCCTGAACACAGTGTCTTTGCAGAGCGGTCGGCTCTGATAATGACCGAGATTTGCAGCTGTTCACTCTCGTCGTGGGATACAAGCGTGCTTATAAAGACCTGATCAGGAGACAGGAAGGACAATAATGACCTGAGCTGGAGGAGTTTTACACAAATAAGAGAACGGCATGCTGTCATGCTGTGTGTGGGATGACTGGGTGCGCTGGAGTATGGAAGCAGGCTGAAACTCACACACACCTCTGTTTATTATCTCTCCCGATAAGCGTGACACAGGCTCGGTCACCTTTCACATTTGTGCGGAGGTAGAAAGAGAGACAGAAACAGGCGGAGGTGTGAAGCTGTTCGAGGAGGGAAAGACATCAATGGGTGAGAGTGAAATCCTGAATGTCAATAGTTGATTTGAAAGAGAGGGAGAAAGAGAGGGGGAGAAAGAGAGGGAGAGAAAGAGAGAGAGAGAGAGATAGGGAGAGAGCGAGAGAGAGAGAGGAAAAGAGAGGGAGAGAGAAAGGAAAATAAAGGGAGAGAGAGAGGAAAAGAGAGGAAAAGAGAGGGAGAGGAAGAGAGGAAAAGAAAGAGAGAGGGGGAGAGAAAAAGAGAGAGAGAGATAGGGAGAGAGCCAGAGAGAGAGAGGAAAAGAGGGGGAGAGAGAGGAAAAGAAAGGTAGAGGGGGGGAGAGAGAGAGAAAGAAAGAGAGGAAAAGAGAGGAAGAGAAAGAGAGGAAAATAAAGAGAGAGGGGAAGAGAAAAAGAAAGAGATAAGGAGAGAGCGAGAGGGAGAGAGAGGAAAAGAGGGGGAGAGAGAGGAAGAAAGAGAGAGAGAGAGAGAGAGAGAGAGAGAGATAAGGATAGAGAGATTGCAGAGAAATTAAATGATAATAAATTAATTTATTAATTCAACAAGGTGCTTAATTCTATTAGGGTCACAGGGAGGCGGGAACTGATTTCAACCGACTCTGCGCGAAGACAGGGTACACCCTGAACAGCTTGCCAGATCCCCAGGCTTATATGGGTTTCCGACAGGAACCTTGGTTTCCTCCCACAGTCCAGGCTTTTACTAATTGCCCCTAGGTGTGAGAGTGAGTGTGAATGGTCGTGTGTGTGAGGGAGTATTTTATTTATTTGAATTTTATGCTGTATTAATTCTGCAAAGGAAATTACTGCCTCTGCATTTACCCCATCCAAAGTGAGCACACAAACATAAACAGTGAGCGCACACACCCACTGCAGCGCCCAGAGAGCAGTTAGGAATTAGGTGCCTTGCTCAAGGGCACTTCAGCCATGGAGGTGGAGGAAGAACAGGTGCAGCGCCACACATTTTTCCTGCTGGTTCAGGAATTGAACCAGAAACCTTTCAGTCCCAAAGCTGCTTCTCTAACCATTAGGCCATGGCTGCCTCTCCTGTGCCATGTCATAGATTTGGGAGCTGTTTAGGGTGTACCCCCGCCTTCGCCCAGGGTCGGCTGAGATCCAGACTCAGGTCCAGCGTCCCCATGACGCTAGAATGATCAAGAGGTTTGGTGAGTGAGTGAGTTTTCATTATTACGACCAGATTGCTTGTCTAAATGCCCGTATGTATGATTTACAAATAAATCTGTTTATTGAGCTTTTTTAATTTCACAACACAGCTCAAAACCTTATATTTGTTTTACCATGTACGAATTTTGACTTTGACTTCAAATGAAACAAAAAGTTGTATTTATTACCAGTGCACACAATATGTCTCCTGTAGATGTTATTGTTCTATAGAACACCCTGTGTGTCTGACTCTCCCTTATAATAACCACAGTGTGGATCCAAGTCTCTTTATATCGCACATTGTGCATCTCCGAAATCATTTTTACACACTGTGTGTATCCAGTTCTGTGCACCTGAGTCCTTTTCTTAACACACACACACACACACACACACACACACACACACACACACACACACACACACACAGAGTGTATGCATCTTTTTTTTTTTAGCACACATACTGTTTCTCGGAGATTCTCTCTCGCAGACAACTGTCATATCCGGGGTTTTTCTTGCTCACTAGCTCAAAAAGACCTTTCATTCTTCTGACTTAAGCAGGACCAGCTTTCTCTCTCTCTCACACACACACACACACACAGTGTATGAAGATAAAGTAAAGCCATGGAAACAATACTGTGCTTTGACGACTGGAGATTCCACACAGGTTCTGAGGAGTTCAAGCCTTTGGATACAAGATATTGGGATTGGATTGTCCTTTGGTTTGTTTTTTTACATTTAGGATTTAAAAAAAATAAAATTGTGCAGTCACACACACACAAAAAAAAAAGTTGAGCAACAAGCAAAAATGTTATAACAAATAAATCTATTACTCTATAGGATACAGAAACATTTAGTTCAGGCATGTGAGTGCATTCATATACACTATGTACCTTGAATTATATTTTAAAATGATAATTTATGCACCGAAGGCAAAGTGGATGTTGTTGAGAAGTCTCCGAGACGGAACGCCCACCGAATCTAAGGTGCGTTACTGTTTTAGTATATACTACATATGAACATAATAAAAAAATCACACTAAAATTAGATTTTTTTAGGTGAGCTCTGGGCTCCAAGCCAAGCTAAGCCAGTCAATAAAAGCTGAACCTAGCCAGCCGTCAATTCTGTTAACTGTAGAGTTATTCTACCAAAAGCAACACAATTTGCAATTAAAGTATTTAATTGTGGGAATGTATTTTTATTTATTTATCTATTTTTAGAAAATTAGACATTTTTTCCCCATTAAACATGACTGTACCAGCATGTTCTGAGGATCAGGCCTCTGGAAACAAGCCATCTTCTGAGACTCCCTTCTGACCTAACTGGTAACCACATGGAAACACATGAAACAAAAGAAAAACATTTTTAGGGTTTATTTTCCCATTTTGAAGCGTGATGATGACGATACCGACTCCAAGTAACTAAGAAAAATTTAAGCTGTATGATTTTGTTTCAATCATTATATAGGAATAATGTTATTTAATGCACAGGTAGTGAGACCTATCAAATCGTGCTACTCCTATTTAGAATGCTGTATACCAGCTGTTTATTTTCAGAAACCAAAAAAAAAAAAGTGGGGGGAAAGAGACAAAAAATAAATAAATAAACAAAAGTGCATGTTAATCTTTAACTGAAAATAATAATAATAATAATAATAATAATAATATTAATAATAATAATTAAGGTCTACAAAAGTGTAAAGAACCACATTTATTTGCCGCACATTTTTAACACCCATGGCAAAAATTCAATGAGATCTCTGAAGACTGAAACGCGAGGCAGCTCGGCTCCATCACGCGTGACAGATACTGTATTTACAACCGCAGAAGATAAATGGGGAACTAGAACTCTGGCTTCAAGACAGAGGGAAAGACGCCAAGCTTCCCAGCCACAAAGCAATCTCAGGCACAGATAATGAGGCTGCGCTGGCTAATTTAGAGATCTGAACCCCAAACGCACACGCACACACACACACACACACACACACACACACACACACACACACACACACACACAAATACAAAGAGTCTTTCCAGTACAAAAGCTCCTGCATTCAGATCACATATTACAGCTGCGTTCTGCTTCCCGCACAGTAATAATGTATGTTAAGCAGCATGTGTCGGGGAAGAAAATTAGCACCCATTTCTTTAGGCGCGGCATTAATGCCATTAGCATACATTGATGCAACTTACTGGGGTGAGCAGCCCCTGCGCTAAACAGATAAGGACATTAAAGTGCTGCTGAGCCAAAGTTCTTCATCCTTCCATCTCATTTATATTTCTAGACCTTTTTAAATCTCTTTCCGGCTAAATTAACTGGGGAAATGGGTCCGAAACCTATCTGCACAATTACTGCCCAACCTGTATCGTATCTCTATGTCGAGCTCAGCCTCAGCCTCAGAGCAGCTTCGTGGATAATGACATGGTGCTGAGGTGGTATATCCTGCATTGAACTGGATATCTTCATGAAACCATCCCTCACGGTGTTTTGTGTTGGTGCTAGCGTTGGCGCACTCCTCAGGGGATGATGTCGGAGCCAGGTTAGGCTGATGGTGCAAAAAAAACATGGCCTGCTGTGAATGAATCATTCATGAATAGGCTGGATGAGAATTCACAAATCTGCTAATCGAATAATAGGTCCGAATGTAAACATGTACAGGTGATACTAGATAGGAACTAGTTCTCCTATATTAAATCATAATTCATGCATTTCTCTGGGCAGCATGACTACTTCCTGTCCTCAAATAGCTGTCCAAGTTACTGTTCCTACTTCGAAATGGAATCCAGGTGTGTACTGCCTTATTCCTCTTATACCGCAGCAGTCTGAAAACTCTGAAAAAGGAGTTTTGTTATGATTTTTTAAAGGAGATTATGTAATAATCGCAAAGCGATGTCCATTTAAGCCTCTCTTTTTCATACTCCTAAATAAATATATAGATAGATAAAATAAGTAAATAAATACAAATGCCACTTGTCATATTCCTGAGAAACTTCAACGCACACAGTTCTCTATCAGAAAGATTTTTATTGGGCTGCCAAGTGGCACTTGCAAAGGTTTGGAAGTTTGAGTAACGCACACAACCCTCCCTCCTTCCACGGAAGCCCGTGACTCTGAGTACGGCAGACGGATGGCAGACATTTTCCTCCCTGTCAGTATAGTAACACAATCAATCATGCATATCTGTAAGCTCATTCCTATAGGGAGTGGATAGTGCTTTCCTCTGAGTATGTTACACCACTCCTAAATATGCATGTGTCGCGTTTGAATAAGAGTGGTCCAGCTGGTATTACTCACCTCCTTTAGCTTTCCTGGTTGGAGGAGGTCATGTGATAGGGAAGCTCTACATGACAGCTGGGAATTTCCTACAAATAAAAATTGTGGCCACAAAAAAACTCAAGTTTTCTGTTGTGAAAAACTTAACAGACTTCTTTAAAAAAGGAAATATAAATGATTAGAATAAAATAAAAATCTATTTCTGTTGACCATTTACCATAGAAATCATATTTACTCCTTTATTTACCTAATGGAAAATGGAACCCACGCTTTTCTCTTCGACAGGTAATGAACTTCGAGTGCAGCACCAGCACTGTACTGGTTTAGAACCAAAGACTAAGAGGTATATGTCAAGAAATTAATATAACCAACTATAACCTACTGTATAAAAACTTGGTGACCAGCATTAATATTAATTAATATTCGACCTGACCAGTAGTCCATGATCCTTGTTGTTGTGATTAGCGCTGGCGCTGCTGGGAAAGCAAAGATGTATACAGTTATGCAGTAGTGTGTGGCTCTAGAAATTACTTGAACTTTGACCTGGCACTAGCACCAGTCTTTAACTACTTTGTATGAAGGTAAAGGTGGTATGTCTGAGTTCCGCCCGGAGTGACGGAATACTGTCAGAACAGCGGTTAAACATCTTACCAATCAGAGTCACTATTTTAGCGACACTGTGCTGTAGCTAAGGAATAATGAACGCTAAGGTGGTTTTCATCATGAAATAAAGCATGATAGAGACATCAGGTCCTGTATCATTCCGAAGGAGTCTATTTCACGATAATGAATGACTCTGTGCATGCTGTCCCACAGCTTTTTAATTCAAGTATGGCTTTTAAAATCAATCTCACTGATTTAGAAATTGCTGGTGCCATGCTCCATTGTAACAGTCTGTTATACTTAGTAACAGGACTCTAAAAAGAAATCACAGATGGCCGACTACCACAACTGACCAATCAGAATTGAGTATTCAAATGAGCTATCTAATAAAACTGAATATGCCACCCTAACTCATAAATATAATACAATCCTGCAATGCATACACAGTTACGTTCCAGCTTGGATAAAAGTTCGTTTTGGTCTAACGTGTTAAATAAAAGAAATAAAGGCAGCGTTGTTTAACAAGGTCTTAATTAGTTTTTAATTTCAGCATCTGGGGCTACAGGCAGGTGGCCAGACGAGCTCAATCTCTGCTTGATGAGGCTTTCCATTCAGCCAGCAACAGGAAGCACCAGTCCAGCCGTTCTTCGTTGCTTTTTCATGACACATCGGGAGTCTCTGCTTAATGAAGCAACATGCGCCAAAATTATGGGAGGAGTCAGAGACAAATAAAGCTTTCTGAAGAAAACATCATGGGATGAGAGCGCTTGAAGAGGCATATCTCCAAAGGACATTAAATATCAAATAGTGCTCTGGGCTAAACAATTTGCAGTGCTAAGAGTTACCAAGCAGATTATTAGTGGGATATCTATAGCTACAAGGTGGCACGGTGGCGCCATGGTTAGCACGTTGGCCTCACAGCAAGAAGACCTGGGTTCAGTTCCCGGACACAGGCGCTTCTGTGTGGAGTGTGAATATTCTCCTCATGCTTGTGTGGGTTTCTTCCCATAGTCCAAAAACATGCACAGTAGGATAACTGGCTGTTCCAAATGAACCCTAGGTGTGAGTGGGAGTGTGAATAGCTGCCTGTGTGTTGGCCTCGCAGTGGCCTGGCGAGCTTTGGTATAACGAGCCCAAGAGCAAACAAAGCATAATGTCATGAAGCTGCAATTGCAGGCAAAGCGGATTAATGATGTAAGCCAGGCAAAAAAAAAAGTCTCAACACGATCGACAATCGTTGTCGTGAACAGGCCGAAGTGGACCAATCAGGCAAACAGGATAGCAAAACAATAAGCAAACACGAGAAGGCAAGCGAAGATCATAAACTTGGAGCAAACACAGAAAGGAAAGGCCTGGTGAGAAGTGACACGGTGTGACAGAGGTCTGAAATAGTGATGCTAACCAGTGTGATTAGCATCAGGTGTGCTTTGATCATGTGACCATCAAGCGTCCAGGTCATGTTTCTGTGAAATGGCAGTAGAAGTTCAGAAAGCAGCAGGCACAGGATGAAACTCCCATTACATAACACCGGGGTTTATTATGGACAAAATTCCCACTTTGCTCATTAAAGAGGTTTTACTCTGTAGATTTTGGGCAGTCGCTTTGTCCATACAGTGTCAAGAGGTCAGGCATTGATATTTGATGAGGAGGCCTGGTGCGACTTTGGTGTTGGTTAGGGTTAGGGCTTTGCGCAGACCTCTCTGTTTCTTCTACTCCAAACTTCATTAACATTAATGATGAGAAAGCTTCAGTCTACAGCATACAGGCATTCGGAACAATTCTTCTCAGATGGCTAGGCGTCCACATACTTTTGGTGTTATATAGCATATTTGTGTATACACTTGTAAGTTTTGAGTACACTGAGAATCGTTTCATAGGAAACCATCAAGATAATGAGGGAAGACATGGGAGTTGGTAGGAAATTCCGGGAATTTAGAGTTCCCATAGTTAACTAACTAATTAGCTCTGGGCTTGCTATCTTAATTATTATATCTTAAATTACATCCTATTTATAACTGTATTTTGAGTGCAATATTGTGTTTTTTCCTGCTAATAGTGAATACCAAAACAGCTGGGAAGCATCTGGCATACAGGAGATTTACATAAGTCTTAATGTGCTGCCTTTGTTTTGAATTAAGGGAAGCCTTAAAAGACTTTGAAAGGAATGTTTTTTTTTAATGCCGTAGTATAGTAAAGCAATACTTCATCTGCAAAGCTAACATTCACAAAGCTAATCTGCATCAATCAATCAATCAGTAAACAAACAAACAAACAAACGATATATTGAGTAAAGTGAATGAATTTCCCCCACTAATCAGACTCTTGGTGACACCATGCAACTGGGCCAACACTGGTCCCAAGCCTGGGTGAATAGGGAGGGTTGCATGTTTGGACCATTTATATTTACAGCTGGAGCAATCTGGAAAAGTTAGCCTAATGTGTATATCTTTGGATTATGGGAGGAAATCAAAGCACACTAAGAAGACCCAGGCAAGCATGAGGAAAACATGCGCACCATCCGTCACTCATTTCTTACATACATGTATTACTCAGCACAACACTTTGTTAGCTTAGCTATATTTTCAGAGCTTAGCTACCTAGACCGAACTGAAAGGTCATAGCCTAGTAACACATCAGATTTCCATTAAAAACCCCAATAGTGTTGGCTTGTTGATACCAAAAGCTGATGAAAGCCATGGGTATTGGCTGATTTTTTCTTCTTTGTTATTCCATTTTCATCCTGAATGAGAACATTCACCATCCCTGTCTTTTTTGTCAGAGTCCTTGGCGTGCCAGTCCATGAAAGATTTTTCTTTTTCTAGTCGACAGTCCCATTGTCACATATTTACTCCAAGCGACTGCTAACAGCCTTGATGGAGCGAAACTGAGAAACGCTGCCCAGCTGCATCCAGTAGCTCCTGACTCACAAATTAAAAGCATAATCCTGCAGTAAATTTAGTCACCAACAGCAAAACTTCCTCTTGCTTGTCGAAGTATAATTAGGCTTCCTGTTTTGCATTTTTCAATCCAGTCTTCTGCAGAAATGCCTCCATATAATTGGAGAAACCAGAGAGGCAAAAATCATGGATCTGTATGCCAGTGCTTAATCGCCAGCTTGACAGTTAAGCAATACCAGGCATTAATTGGCAGCATGCATTACAACTGGCAAGATGATTAATAATTATGACCATGGTGCACTTTGCCAAAATGGCTCTATCGGACAGCGGGAAAACCTCAGGCATGGGAATTTTCCCTTGTGCCAACTTAACAGTGTAGCAGGTGCACATATTTCTGTTCACTTGATTAGGAACACCTGTACAACTGCACACTAATGCAGTCACCTAATCAGCCAATCAGGAAGCAAGAACAGTGACCCCTTGTTGGCAAGAGAGAGCAGAGTAGAACTAGAGACCGCCCAGACGCACAAAGACACTCTCGAAGGCTCGCCAGACCATTACAATGACAACATACACACACATTCACAATCACACCTAAGGGCGATCGAGAGTAGAAGGAAGGAAGGAATTAAAGGAAGCTGGAGTACCCTGAGGAAACCCATGCAAGCATGGGAAGAACATGCAAACTCCACACAGAAATGTCTGATCCCGGGACTCGAACCCAGGACCGTTTTGCTAACCACTAGGCAACCACAAAGACACTCCCTGTATCTGAACTCATTATACATTGAATGAAATGCTTATAGACTATATACTGAGCTCAACGGTGGTAAAACGCTTTCGGATACATCTCCTTGGTGCCGCTGTGAGCTGGTGGTTTGCTGCTACCATTAATTACATTTCAGGCTTTGAAATTTCTTCCCCTGCACTGTAACTTTAATATATTTCATCGAAACATTTATTAAAACATTTTATGTCTTGCTCCATGTTGGCAAATGATTCTTTTTTTACTGTCTCTTTAATAATTTTATATAATTGCACTTAACCGCGCATTTTTAATGTGTTAAAGGTTAAAATTATTTACATTTATAGGGCAGGCATATGTTTCCCTGTTGCTCTCTCCTTCCATTTTCTGACATTTTTTCCTTTTTCCCTTTGCTTTAAAGACACTACTTTTCACAATGCATTATGGGATACATTGAGTTCACTATGTAGTTCTCACTGCACATCCTGACACCACTACAAATGATGAAACTGAGTATATATTTTCCTTTTTTTTTTAAATGATTGACAGGAGCCTGCTAATCAACTGCAACTGACAGTTCATTGGTTCCATCGTGTTTTTTCTTGCCTACCCCACATGCAGGTACAATGCAAAAAAGAGCTCATTTTAAAAATACAAAAATTGATATACGAACAGAGTTTCTTCAGCAGATTTGCCTCGGAAATCGAGTTATATACCCAAGTCAAATGTCAAATGCAAGTGCTCAAATACTCTCAGAAAGCTATCGATCTGCATTCACCTCACAAGGACTTATTGAACCCGATGGGCCAACATGAGATGATAACGTCATTCAGAATATCCCTCATGTTGACCTGCTAATCTTCCCACAGAGGCATAAAACCCAGCAACGAATCTTAACAGTCTGGTCAGGATCAAGGCTCCAGTAGAGCATGAGTCAAAGGTCAGCCGTCACTAGACAGGCAATGAAAGAGGGAGTCTGGATTTTCTTTCTTTTTTTTCTTTCTATCTTGTTTGCTAGGAACACCTGCTGCACTCAGACGCATCGCTAATTAAGCCACCGCACTGAGACACATCGCTAACCCTTAGGCTGGCTGAAGATCGTGGACGCGGTCTGTGCCGGAATCCTTTCATTGCTGCTCTGAGCACTGAATAAATCCAGGTCGCTGCTGACAAGGAAATTGCTATTCAGGACTCATGCATGTGCTCTCAGGTCACTGGCGACTCGGCAAGCAATCCTGATGGAGGCTTATCAAGAAGAAAGAATCATTCTGACAGGCTTTCGATCAGCCATACTCGGATGCGTATTGACGCGTCCAAATTTTAGGGGTCACCTTTAGCACCTTTCGTACAAAAACACACCCATACATGTGTTCTGACACGGCTGGATGCAAAATAATAGTATGTGTCACTGACTCACATTCTCCTGATTTTAAAATAGAAATCTCAGTTCCAAGCTGAATAATAATGACTTTATTCTCACATGCTAAATATAAATAATATCGTTTCTGTGGAAACAGGATGCCAAACAATCCACAGTAAAGAAATACACTTGCTGTTATGGTAAAGTTCTCTATAAGGACATTAATGTAAGTCTCCAATGTCAGAGCTTTAAAACATCTATCTATCCATCCATCCATCCAACCATCCACCTGTCCACCCACCCATACACCCAACCATCCACCTGCCCACCCATCCATCCATCCCTACAATCTACACATTCATCTATTTATCCATCAATCTACACATTCATCTATTTATCCATCCAGCCATGTCTCCATCCATCCCTTTCACCATCCATAAATTCATCCAACCATCAATTTATTCATCCATTTATTTATGCATCCAGTCATGTCTTCATCCACCCCTCCACATAACCATCAATTCATCGAACCATCAGTCTACCCATCCATCTATTTAACCATCCAGCCATGTCTTCGTCCATCCCTCTACCCAT
>JAOUQZ010000039.1:1969596-1980307 GCA_028564935.1 Neosilurus hyrtlii
GTTCACCAGTACCTCTGTTCCCCAGACCTGATGTTCCCCAGTCCTTATTAAATTAATAGATCTTCAAAGAAACAATTTATGGAATATTCGTGATTTTAATTTGGTAAGGGAACATAGGTACTGGGGAGCACAGACATGGACCCCCACATACTATAGAACATTTTGTAAGAAATCAAAACCAGCACTCATATACGATCTATTTGCTCCATTATCCATGGAATGTGATGAATATACCTTACCCTCTAAGAGTACCCCTCTTGTTGTTGTTGTTGTTTGAAGAAATACTGAACACTAAGGCTATTTTTTGGCTGTAAACTAAATTATATGACTGTATCGGCTCACACCAGCAGCCATGCTCAAAGTCCTAATATATCTCCTGCCTCATGATTCCAGCCACTGGGGTTTAAGCCCTCCTGCTGTCAGTTAGAAATCTATTTTTCCATTTTCCATACAGCTTTTCATTCTACTATATGCGACTTGAAGCAGTTAATGAGTTTACCAGTCAGCATGGGATTGATCGCCGACTGGTTTTGCTCACTCAGTTCAATAGCAATTCAATTCGATGCAAGTTGATTGGCATGACTAAATGAAGTACAGTGTTGCGGAAAATGATTTCAAAGTTGAGCAAAGCAAACTGAGCAATGACAAGATCCCGAATAAAGTGTGTGTGAGAGATATGTTCAGTTCGGGCCAATTGCTGTGATTAGCGAAAGCGTATATTTGAGAAGCACAGACAAATCCAAAACATCATAACGAAAAACGGGGTCAGGAAACTGGGAACAGTCAGGTCGATAGAGAAACAACTCAAATTTGGTAACACCAAGAATCATGGTAGGATCTAAAAACCTGTATAGTATTAGCTTAGACAGAAATATGTGATAAAATTAGACACGTATGTGCAAAACAATACCTCGCTATTTGTGTGTAAATGTGTAAAGCATGAAACGAGGAACAGATTACTGCAATGATGATTTTGTCGTGAATTCTGGAATTTGAACTGGGTGCCAGGAATGTCTGCACGCCGCAGTGTGCTACTAGAAACCAATTTTAAAACGGACTCAGGATGCATGGTTTGGACATGCTAACAACAACCATGAGACTAAAATCTAAACTGCAACTCGCTATGCTTATACATAATCATGCAAAGTATCTAAAAGAAAAAGATATAAGACATATGAGGGGGACCCTGAGTGCCAAGAGGACAAGAGATAACATGCTCCCACCTCTAAACACCCAAATAAATTCACATTATTCTCCCTTTATCATTTATCTAACGTCTGTACCCACTTTATCCTGGTCAGGGTGGCAGTGAAACTCAATCTTATCCCAAGAACGCTAGACACAAGTTTGGAACACACCATTTATGGGATGTTGGTAAGTTAGATCTATGCACTATGCATAAAAAGTGGGAGGAAACCAGAAAACCCAGATTAAACCAACAGTTAAAAGGGACGCATTCACAAGTCAGCACAACCTGTTGCCCCACCTAAGGATGAACGATCAGGGCCCGAGAGTTCCCGGCATCAACAGTACCCATTGTGCCATCGAGCCATACTGCCAAAGATCAGCTTCCAATCAATTCCCATTTCTCTGAAATAATGTTCCTAAAGCATTGGCCCTGAGCAACGTCCCGCAGGTCCAGCAAGTCCTCACCCCACTTGAATTTGTTGGCTATTTGTTGACAAAAGTTCTGAAATGCTGCTAATTAAAGGCACTTGATGTTCATAATTAAAGTTGCTGCACAGGACTAATCCTCTTTATAAAGCCGCCCACTTCAGAAGTGTATGCAAAGTCATTAAGGCGAAAGGGAAGAAAAAAAAAAACAGTCTCAGACAGTGATTCATGCCTGCATTAACCCCATGCATGGAGAGGGGATGGAAGAAAAGGCAGTTCATAAGGTTTTTCCTTTTTTTGTATTTTTTTTTAAGAAACCTACGGAAATTTAAGGTAATTTTCCTCTACTCAAGGGCAGCACAGTGGTGCGGCACGCAGCATTATCAGCCCACGGCTCCAGGGTCCCTGGTTTGATCCTGAGTGTGTTACTGACTGCGAGGCCCTCAACATGTCCTTCAGATTTCTTCAGTAGACTGACTCTTCTGAATTGCCCCAAAGATTAAATTTATGCACTATGTTCAATGCTGGATCCAATATTTATTCCTGCTTCACCCCTGCTAACACAGTCATTGTAAGAACTTCGCTGCAATGTAATTTTCGCAATAATTTAACATTGCAGCACCCTATACAAAGAAATTCAGAGTGTGGTTGTCAGGACGTCATTTGGATCTTCATACTTATTCTGAAACTTCATCTGTCGATGTTTACTACTTTCCAAAGATGTTGTGACAGCGTCACTTTTATTACTGGGTTGCCACAAAGTGCACAGATTTTTAAGAGATGTGTTTCCATGGTAAGTTTGCATGTTCTCCTCATGCCTGCCTGGGTTTACTCCGGGCACTCTGGTTTTCTCTCACAGTCCAAGGACACAAAGGCACATTAGGCTAACTGGCTGTTCCTAATTGCCCCTAAACGAAAGTGTGTGTGTTGGCCCTGCAACGGTATGTTGAGCTGTTCAGGGTGTACCCCGCCTTTGCCCAGTGTCAGCTGAGATAGGCTCCAGCCTTCCCACAACCCCTATTAAATTCAGCAGTTTAGTAAATGAATAAGTGATGATTGAGTCAATTTAGCTGCTATAACTGTACACATGAAATAACTGTGTTAATTAAAAGTGCACTGATAGCGTGCCGGTAATGGTTTAGATATGATTATCATCTTTACCCACACAGTAAGCCAGGTCAGTCTCAAAACTGAGCGAACGCATGCTGGGAATATGTTCTCACTTCTCATGAGCAGTGAATTAATGATCAATAACCACGATAAGCTCCTTGAGAGTCACGCTACAGTGAGTGCATATGAAAGCCGTCGTTCACAGACACCACTTTGCTTCTGATAGGACGCACAAAGACTCGCTGTCACCGATAGTCAACCGAGTAGTGTGGAGTTGTTAAGCTATACCCCCACAAGTTATAGTGCCATTAAGGTGAAAAAAAACAAAAACAAAAACAAAACTGTCCTTGTTCATGGCACTGAGACGTAAACATCCTTGTAAAGGGCAACAGTAAACAGCCTTCACCTGCCGTGAACCTAAACATTACTGAAAAACAATGAGAGCGTAACGACCTCCGAGTGCATTCAACTGAGCAAAGAGCTCCAAAGGCAGGCTGTTTATCCTGCTTTCCAGCTCTGCAGCTCTGTGAAATGGAGTGCTTCTGGGGTAGAAAGAAAAAAAAACTAAAACAGGCCAACAAACAGGCTTTTTATTTGTCATCTATTCTGACCATATAAAGCAGGAATTTACTTGTGAACGCTGCATTCCAAGAAGAGTGTAACATTTTGTGAGCAACTTAATAAAAGCGCGGTAAGAGAAAGCAGTGACAGGAGGACTTAATTCAAGCTCAACTGCAAACACTTTCGGCGCGAGAGTTAGAGCTCTGAGACAGAGTGCACTTCTTATCTGTAAATTGCAAATACATTTTAAAGTTTAATTGAGTGACTTAATGGGACCTTTTTTTCCCCAATAGAAGACGTCTAACATCACTCCAGAAAAAAATTTGAATGATAACACAAATTATAGCTTTCCCCCCCTTGATCCTGGAGTGTTAAATCGAAGAGCAACAAGCGCATTTTTTTGTCGCTAAAAAACTGCTTTAACAGCTGCCTCAGTCGCAGTGCCGGAAATGTTCTTTTGTTAATGTTGTTTAGTTGCTCCCCAGGTATTGAGGTAAGCCATGCCATGTTTGTAACACATAGGTAGCACAGGTGAAGCGTCTTTGGCTGCTGTCGACTGCATGATCCAGATCTAGATTTTTTACCAGTCCTGGCGGAATATCAGGACATCTTTGCAGTAGCCTGTATAAGAGCACATGTAGTACAACCTCTGATCGGACAGACGTGTCCACAGATGCTAGCATGCATATTCACAGGTTCACGGCATCACGCGGGCTCTTCAAAATGCATTCAAGCAACTCAGTCTACACCCAGGGATCTGATGGTCTGTGTGTGAACTCAAAGTCAGAAAGGACACACACGGCCAGCATCTGCCTTGTATTCAATTATCATACCGTGCCTGTATGTAACACACAGAGAGAGAGAGAGAGAGAGAGAGAGAGAGAGAGAGAAAGCACTATGGGGCACCATGCTTGTGCAATGCATGATTTCTCTGGGACATAGATAAGTGTGTACAGGTGCTTCACGCTGGTAAATGCGTGCTGTGGCTTGATGTGTTTGGCGCTTAGGCAAGGTTAAGGCCAACGATTGCCTTTAAATTGCATTAGCATGATTATTATTTGACGCTTACTCAGTTGCAGGCTATTCACCACTGCTTGAGAGCATGATCAGCTAAGTATACCTGGACATTTCTGTTTCCTGTCAGTGACTCCTGCAGTCATAAGCAGACAAGGACATGCATGCATACAAGAACACACACGAGCACACTGATGTGAAGACCCTCTCCTATTTTTTGTCACTTGTAGCACCTCTGTTGGTATTCTTGCTGCTTTCCCGTTCTCTGGAATTGTCAGGCAGTGGAAGGCATCCACAACTTCTTGAGGCATCTTCTTTGAAGTATCTCTAAAGTTTGTGTCATTGTGTCTTGCTTGGGAAAACATGGTCTGCACAAGCTAATGTTGCTCTGATCTTGAAAGTTGCTGGCACTTTCCTACTTTTCACTTGTCCGAAGACTTGGAGGTCCAGGTGCATTAATGCTGCCTCCTTTTCTGACTGATTGAAATTTTCCTAAAACTTGTCCTCTGTCCTGCTGTGTACCAGCCTCTCCAAAACACCATCTGCAACTTCACAGGCTGAAGCAGGTCCAAGTATTTTTGTTGCAGTGCAACAGAAGTAAATGCAGCTATATTGAGCAGGTGACCTCCGGACATAAGTAAAATTGATGCTCTTGAGAAGAATCACCTGCTAAGAAGGCTGGAGCACGTCACTGGGTCATTTCCGCAGTGAACTGCATGACTGCTGAGAAGACCATCCTCGGAGTCATGAGGGCAGTTTTTCTGCAGGCCCACCGAGTGTCAGACGTCTACTTCAGCTCCACTGCACACAGATCTGGGTGTATTCTCTTTTACGATTAAGTAAAGTCATTGTGCTTTTCATGGCACCATCTTTTTTTGTTTGTTTGTTTGTTTACTTCGTACTTTCAATCAACACCAGACTCAGACTATGTGCCTGACTGCACATACAAAAAGATGTGCTCCTTGGGTTTCATGTTGCGTACATCAAGAGAACCCTGTTGTTCTCTGTAATTTTAATGTCACATCTTACTGATATGATAAAGAGTTAATGAAATAGTCTTGTATTCTGTTGGACAGCAGTGAAACACGGGGTCATCTTTCATAGCATCATATTTAATTTCATTGGAAAGAAGTCGGTATAATCCTTGAACAACCCCTCCAACTCCACCAAAGTTTTATCGTCCCCTGAAGAGACATAACCCTGTCTTTCCAGGTAAAGAGTAATGGATTTCAAACAAGACAAATTTCCCACTTCAATTTTCTTACAGCTTGAAGCTCAAGGTCACTCATTTCAAAATATGATTCAAGTGATCTTCTCTAAAACTCTTTGTACCTCACCATACTGCACGGTGAGACTCTCTGGCACAGCGCTCCTAAATATTTTCTGCATTTCGTCTCATGTAAAAAACATGCATCAGTACTACAAGAATTTCCTAATACCACTGCTCACGAAATGAGCACCCTTCCCCATTTTAAACAATGCTGAACTGGCAGCACTGGGTTGCAGGGTCCAGTTGCAGGGTCCAATTGCACATTTGTATGAAGGATTTGTCATTCCTTGTGCAACATTTTACTGCATATGCAGGACATACTACTTATTACCAGTACAGGCTAATTCCAGGTCTAGGATTTGATTCATTGAAAGAGCGCTAGTGAGGTTAACGCATCAATAGTGAGGTCTGGAATTTTCCTGTCCTGACCAAACCAACAAGGTTAATAAGCTGTGTATTATATGTAATTGGCTAAAATATTTAATGCCATGTGAAAAAAATGGCAATGAGTACAAACCAGGCATACTGACCAAGTTCCAGTGCAGCATCCAGAGACATCTTTGACACGTCGTCTCTGTTTATTATCCTGAAAGATGATGGGTTGTCCTTGAGGCATATTTCAAATAAGAAGCAAGAAAAAAAAGAAAGAAAGAAAGAAAACATTTAATTTATCAAGTTTGCCTTTGATTGAAATGCTGGTCGTCCAGGACAAAATATTATTGACTCCTTCGTACAGTGAAATTCTGGACCACTCAACAGGCAGTCAGATCGTGCAAACTAGCATTGCCTTGTAATTAAAGTTGAGTACTATAGGTTAACGAGTGCTCCATCTCTGGTTTTACTCTCCATCTATGAACTTCTGTTCTCTGCAGGCTTTCTGCAGGCTGTGGTTTGATATCTTTGTCTCCCTGAATCTCTATTTCCTCACCTGACTCACCAATTTCCACTTGCTCCCCATCCGGAAACAATGCACAACTCACCATTAATCTATCTATAGATTTGCCATATCACTGTTCATTAATTCTCACATCTAATCAATAATAAACCCACCTACATTAATGGGAGAAAGCAATAAGGAAGTAATAAATGTCAATTTGCTGTTGTTTGTTGGGTTTTTGTTTGCTCTTTAATTTGATATCTTCGGCAGTGGAGCTCTGACCAGCCTCATGTAGTTCCTTTAGTTTGGCTTTTTGCCTTTCCTCTTTTCTTTGTACTTTAGAATTTAATCCTGAAAATTTAATAACTTGACACACAAGCTATTTAAAATCTGTAAACTGGAAAGTGAACGTTGAACATCGACACAGCATAGCATTACTGCGGTAAATACAGATGGATCCAGGGGGGCACGCCACATGACTTGCATGGTAATCCCTCGAGATCACGCAACTGTTAACCATCAAATGCATTCTAATCACACACATCATGCTTGGCTGCTTTTATTTTCTTCATGTTTCACCAGCATTAGCCCTGCAAATACACTGCTTACATTACAATACTGCTGGACGCCCTCATATGGTGGCTGCCATGTTGCGTTTCATTCGTTCATGTCCCGGATGTCACAAGTGCTACTGGTTGTATGGATCTGAATATCCAGGTCACTCATGTCTTAATTTCAAAAAAATTTTTCAAAACATACAACATGCATTTTTTTTTATTTCCACGCACACCACAGTCCCGGCGGTGATACTCTTATCACCAGCGTTTTTGAGTCTGTTTGTCAGTTTGTCAGAAAACAAAATCCCGACCACACCTCTGAATACATTTCCCCCCAAACTTGGTGGGCACAATGAACCCTACCTGAGTCCCTCAGAAGATTTGATTTTGGAATGTCTGCTTTTAACATCAAAACGATATGCCGATAAACTACGCTGCTACAGAACGTTACTACGGAACACTAATCGAACACCAAATATAGACTCTCAACCCAGACATTACCTTTGACCTTGAGTGACCTTCACGGTCTAACCCCACCCATCTTGTAAAACCTTTAAACAAAATATATACTTTTTACTAATTTGGTCACATTCATGAACTATAGCGCATATTGTAATCCAAGCACATGTGCAGTTAGGGCCAGTACCCTTACAGGGTCGATTTGCTACATTATCCATGCTGGGTGGCAGATAACTTACACTTTATGAGTACCACCTAGTTATTTTTGGTATTTTTCCCTAAAATACACAGACCCCAACCAAAAAAATCAATTACAACATTATGGACGGTATTTTATTACATAAAACATGCGATCCAATTTAGAAAAACAGTTTGAGGACAAATTAGCTTAAAATATGACGTTCGGAATGAGACTTACTTTATTACTCAGCTGGCTACTCTGCCACTGCACAATTTTTCAATGACGTGTAAGACTTCAGGCTCAAAAACCATGCGAAAACAAACAAAAAGTTGAAAGATGGCCTGTCTGGCCTGTCTTAGTATTTCTCAAAACTCTTCTTTGTCGAAAGGGCACTATGGTCACTGAGCAGAAAAGGGGCAAATGCTTGAGCACCTACTGGTCCCACCTGAACAGGCAAGCGTGATAGTAAAGAGAGGCTGTTTGTATTATAATAATAGTAAACAGAATAAATCTGTACATACATCTGTGCTGTACATTAGAAAAGTATATCTACACATAGATCAGAAGAACACAGCACTCCAGAAATCAAACATAGGCTAGCATGCTTCCTTCCCAACGCCTACTGACCAAAACAGGCGCGAAATCCCCTCATGTCATAACTTCTAGCATAGATTAAATGAATGATTGATAGCCGGAACGGCTTGTGGATGAGCTGCAGCTGGTCTGAGACCAGGAGAAACGAGCAAGCAGATGCTTCAAGGAGACAACACTTTCCTCTCCATTTGCTGTACTCAATCTATAGCCTTCCTGCCTGGAGATCCATGAGGATCAGGGCCTTAGAGGAACACCAGCGTTCAAACGTGGGCACTAATCAGCCAGGGCTGAGGACTGGATGAGAAACCATGGCACCGTCAGACTCGGGAAGTCAATCCAGTGAGCCTACATAATACATGTTGTTTACAAGACGTGTGAAGCTAAATATAAGAGCCAGCTGTGGTTGTTTTTGCTTTTCTAGTGTGTGTGTGTGTTTGGGAACAGTAAAAACAACAACAACAACAACAAAAAAACTCCCCTCAGATTTACAACTGATGGCATTGCTTAATTTTATTAACTTTAAGTGAAATAAATATATATATATTATATATATATATATATATATATATATATATATATATATATATATAGAATAAATTTTCATAAAATTCAAGTGTGCATAAGTGATTATACTTCCTAGTACTTCGATTCATGCTTCCTTGCTTTAATATATCGCGAAAAATAAATATCCATCCATCCATCCATCCAATTATTATTCATACCGCTTATACGTCAGGATCACAGAGGAAGCTAAAGCCAATCCCAGCTAACTTCGGGCAAGAAACGGGATAGCCAGCACCAGATTTGGTGCTTTGTGAAAAAACTACTTGTTCCTTGTCGTTCTTTTGTAAAAATGCAGAATGCACATGGTTCTAGAGGTTCCAGAGATGTACTGTCTCTAGAGGTTTGTCCATTCTGGTTTTCCGTAATGGCACAACAGTAACTAGTCATCAGTTACATAAGGCCGTAGAGTTGTGGTTCAGCATTAGCCACTCGTGAATCTTCATACGTGTAGCTTTACACCTTTCTCTTGATCTAATTTTTCCTGGACTAACTGGATTTTCATGTATAACAAATGTCTTGTGTTAGCTCCTACGAATCGTTTATGAATCAATTCGGTGTTATGCGTTTTGATGAATGGGGCCAAACATTTGCACAAATTTGCTCTTGCTTTTTTGCCATGATTTTTATTTTGTATTTTTTCACATAGTCGAAAGCTATTTTTACCTCTTAAATAATATGACTTGGTACAGAAATGTGGCGTTCGTGTGGGCATGCTGTTTCTCTCAAAGAGAAAACTCAATGCTATTGATTTCCCTGTGTGTGATTCTACAGTAAAAGGCACGAGCTGACTCGCAGCAGCTGCTGCTTAATGGAATGAAGTCTGAAGTCTCCACGCACTGTAGATCAAGGCACGTGGTTAACGGGTTTATAACAATCCGGCTAACTGTCCTTGTCCTTGCCCTTAAATCAGAAAATGCATAATGGATTTTGTTTGATCACAATTATTTAGCCAGCTTTGTTGAAGCGAAGGCAGCGTTTCAAAAGCCTTAACAGGGGCAGCACTTCATTTCAGTCCGTGGAAGCAATAGAACTCTGCCAACGTGGTAACGCTTGGTCAAGTCAGGCTCTGTGTGAGTCAAGACCAAGCCGCTGGACTAAAACTTCAGTCTGTGAGCATTCTTCTTAGTAAGAAAGGTTGCAGATGGAGTTCTTACCAAAAATAAATGAATACGCAAATAATGATAGAAAGCCTGGGAAAGCAGAAAGAGCTTGCAATAGAATAAAAAAAAAATCTAAAAAGGTATGTGGAGGAATTAACACCCTGGCAAGTGGGAAAAATACACAATGCAGTCCGCGTCAGTGCTATGAATAAAGATGCCAGTGTCCACACACACACAGCACATTCTGGACCCACTAAGGTCATGCACATTGATCTGTATAAGCAGAATGTGCTGAGGGAGTTGGAAGGTTGGTGTATGTTGACCGCAATGTTTCATCACAATCCAACAGTGAAATCACTCTCACTTTACCACTTAATCAATCACATCATCCTATTATGGTCGCAGAGGAGGCTGGAGCCTATCTCACCCGACACTGAGTGAAGGCGCGGTACACCTTTAACAGCTCGTCAGACCATTGCATGGCCAATGTACAGAACTCAGACACAGTCTCTATTTTTAAGACTGGTTTAATCGAGCATTTTGTTAATAGCTTTTTATTAAGTAAAGGAGCAGATCTGGGGGTTCTCAGGCATAGAGGGTTCTGGTAAACTGTGACGTTGGGATGCTGTCGCTCCCTCACTCTACATGCTCACCCAGGTCCGTTGACAGTGTAGTGGCTGATTCCCCAATGTTACAGGGAGCCCTCATATCTTTCTTCCTTGTGGTTTCTCTCTTTTTAGTTATGCTGCCATAGTTAGTCATGCTGGAGTCTCTGCTTGCACCCAGCACTAATAAACTCTTCTTTTACCA
>JAOUQZ010000039.1:1980407-1990592 GCA_028564935.1 Neosilurus hyrtlii
TGAGTCCTGTGGTCTGTCCTGGTGTGCTGATGCTGGCTGGAATTCTCATCTCGGAAGCCCCTCGCTCCTGCTGATGAAGATCCATAAGGGTTTAAATCTGCACTCAGCGACTGTGAAGATGACTTTTCACTGCTGGATATATAAACTCTTTTTCCACAATTATTTGGGACTTATAGTTGTGGTATAACCAACCGGACTACACGTTGGACTGTAATGAAGTTTCTCTTATATGGTTTGTATTTTTATTGTTTCCCCCAAATGGGTTTTCCTTTTGAGCCTGGTTCCTCTCAAGGTTTCTTCCTCATGTCAACTGAGGGAGTTTTTCCTTGCCACTGTCACTGTGGCCTTGCTCATTAGGGATGTGTAGGGGTGTAAAGTTAATTATACTATATAAAGCTGCATTGTAAAAAGCGCTATACAAATAAAACTGAATTGAATTGAATTGAACTCACACACAGCCATTCATACTCATACCAGGGGGAAAAGCCAATTAGACCAATGTGCATGTCTATGGGCTGTAGGAGGAAACCGGAGTACCCAGAAAAAACACAGGGAGAACAAGCAAACGCCACACAGAAACACCCTGATCCCAGGAATTGATCCCAGGACTTTCTTGCTGTGAGGCGGATGTGCTAACCACTATACCACCATGCCACCCACAGTAAGGTACACAATGCAGTTCACAGATATAGCAATTAACATACTGTATAATACATCATGTTGAGCATGAAAGAAAATGGAGGATATTTATTAACTGTAGTTAAAAAGTTAAAAATAGCGTTTAAATATTAGTTAAAATGACTAGAACACACACATGGTTAATGTGACTTATTTATCAAGCAGGGTAAAGGGGCTCGGTCTCGTCCATCACTTTTTGTGTGTTTTTGAGGTTGTCCAAAGCCCTGTCGCTGGTAGAAAGTTCATAAAAAATCCAAAACATAATTTTTGCAAATAAAAGAAAGTACATAGCACCCCCTGCTGGGCCTGCTTTAATGCCACACTTCCAAAAAAAAAAAATCTCACAATCTTGAAGAATTCCTTAAAAAAATTATCATTTTAAAGCTAGTGGAAACAAGCTGTCCATGGATAAGAATACATCAGCTGGAAATGCACAAAAACTCTCTACCCCAAAACCATCTCTACATTCACACTGAATGCTTAGTCTATGGTACACTTAGTATAGGAACACACTCAGCTCAAGGCATCATGGGATTACCAGTATACAGCCAACAACCATTCGGTTCTCAACACAGAATATAAGGATCAATAACCGCAAAAGATAATTATTATCTTATTATTATACTATTATATTATTATTATTATAGATCCATCATTAGGAATTCAAAGTCTCTGAGGTCCTGCTTGAAGGTCCTTTGAGTCCCAGACTTGGCAAGGGCGTTCCTGTGTGGAGTTTACATGTTCTCCCTGTGCCTGTGAGGGTTTCTTCTGGGTATTCCAGTTTCCTCCCACAGTCTAAAGACATGAACATTAGGCTAATTGGTAGTTCCAAATTGCCCGTAGGTAGGAGTGTGTGTTAGCCCTGCGATGGACTGATGAGCTGTTCAGGATGTCAAAGTGCTCACTGAAATGGTGCGACACTGAACTTCTGGACCGGAGATATTTCATCATGTGTGACATCATGTGCTTAAAGTTATAAGACGTCATCATCCTGGAAGGGTTAACCTTATGGTAGAGGCAACACTGTTTAGAGGTAAAATCCCATGGTGCTTAGCAGAATTCCCAAGTTCTATCATTGTGTCTCAGGCCATCCATGTTTTCGGGATGCTAACTGTGCATTCTGTACTAGTACACATGTCCAATGTGGGTCAATTTAATTTTGACACCATCACCTGAACCAAGGCTTCCTGTCGGCACGTCCCCAGTAAATAAAATAGCTTTATTATGCAGGTAGTGCCATCTGAGAGATTATTACCTTGCCCCTGCCCATCTATCATGCTGAACACACCATTTCTAATTGCCCACCGAGGCACTGCCAGCTGCACCATTGCCCTTCCTTCAAAGTTGTTTGTGTCTGTGTTCAACCCCGTGAGGTTAGACCCCATGATTGGTCATCACCTGAAGTACTAAATAAGGGCCAGCTATTGCCATAGCAACCCTTTTGTCATGCATATGAAGTCATTTGCAAGACAGAAAAATGAAACACACACGCACGCACGCACACACAGTGTTCTGAGGACAGTTCATAAGCTGATTGCGGTTATGGTGCACTCCTTGTCGGTGTACATCAGAAGGAGAGAGATTATAGCTAGTGATTAATATGCTTATTCCATCTGGCGAAAGTCACCTCTCATGCGTTCGAAGAGGCCTTGCAGCTATTATTGGCAAGGGAACGTAGTGGGAATAATTCACAACTTAAAAGACCATAATTCCTGTCTGCTTATGTTCAGATCATCACACACACACACACACACACACACACACACACACACACACATACCCACACACACACACCCACACACACACACAGACAAGGGTTTTTGGGCCATAAGGGTTTATGACCCTGATGTCTGGTTCACTGCTTAATATGCCTATAACGTTATATTGTGCGATATGACGATTCCAGTAGTGGTAAATAGAAAAAAGTAGATGTTAAATAGCTCAAACTATTATTTTTCATCACTCTTAGTGACGGGCAAACTGTGTGGTTTAGACAGAAGAAGTTACAATAACATAACCATAACAGTTGTAGGTGTTTTAATTGCTTTATCTGTTTTTTATTTATGCCTGATTGCAACCTTCACAAATGTTCGTAAATGCTTAAGAAAAGGACTGTTTTGAATTATCTTTTTATTTTATTAAAGTAAATGTTTTAAGTTTTTTTTTTAATTTGGTCATACCTTTTTTATATATTTAATATACAAAAATAATCATACGAATAAATTAAATAATAATATTTAATCTATATCCAAGATAAATATCATGGAAAAAATTTAACTGTGAGCAAAAGTCATAAACTGAATCTATTTAATAATAATATTATAAATATTTGAATGTTAGTATTAACACCAGCCAGATAATTAATTTTAACCGGTCTAGCCGATGTTACTGTTATTGCAACATGTTTTCTGAATGTAACCAAACATTAAACGCAACTATAATTCGGATTAAATGGATTAAAAAGTGCAGTCTGTTATTTAACTAGAAAAAAACAGTATTTAGACAAATTGCTGTGGTAAAAGAGGAGTTAATTATTTTGGGATGGTAACAGTAACTCTGCCTTACATTTGCTCATTAATTTTTTTTTACCTTGTTATGTTCCTAATGTATCATTTTTGACTAACCTGCAAGCCTATTGTCTGTCTAGATCTTATTAAAAGAGCACACAGATCCTTGGTGGAATTCTGTCAGTAAGAATGCAAAACTAGCAAAGATAAAATAAATAAATAAACAAACAAACAAACAAACAAACAAATAAATAAATAATGATTTTTAAAAAGATGGCCTGAAGGAAAGTCTCTTCTGACTTTTTTTTTTCCAACACAGTTAAACAGAAGATACAAAAAGCAAAAACAAACACAGATAAAAACATCAATACAAAGATGGGAGGATAATGACTGTGGCCAAAACAATATGTTTAATTCTTTCAAAAAACACTGTGTGTGTGTCCGTGTCTGCGAGTGTGAGTGTGTGTGTGTGTGTGTGTGTGTGTGTGTGTGTGTGTGTGTATGTGTGTGTGTGTGTGTTGTAAACTTGTGTTAAATGATTGAGTTGAATAACAAGTAGCACCAGTGGCAAATTACAGCTCCTCCAGTAGCTCCTGTCACTCAGTACCCTACCAAAAAGGGCTTATACAAAACAAATAAAGCAACTGTAAGTGAGTGTGAGTGAAAACAGCTCTAAGCAACTTACTTATTACAGCAACACCAACAAAAAGTGCGCTCAAGTGCCTTCTAAATGTTTTGTCCGACCTGTCCACTGCTCTCTCTCTCTGTCTCTCCTACACACCTTTTTAAAGCTGCCCATCGTGTCTGTTTTTCAGCAATGATTTTTTTTTATGGAGTAGAGTGCAGCACTAATTAGTCCAAATGTCAGCATGACCGCTGCCCGCTGGGGTACTGCCTCTCACGCTCATTCAAGCTGTCTCTCTCTTACTCTCTCTCTTTTCTTTTTCTCACCATGGAACTGTCAGGAATGAGAAAGACAGGGCCCGTGCTCACCGCACGTTCTGGGCTGTAAAGTGTGGCAATGTGTCACGTGGACTCAAAACAGACCGCGATATTACGCACCTGCAATCACAGAATGACTCACACGGACACTGTGGACAGTTATGTTTAATAAACTCCATCTGATGATCAGATTCAGGCATGAGTCATGAAGTGTCAGGCACCACTGTGTGTTGAAGGCCACCGTGACCTGCTATTTGAAATGAAGTGAGTAGCTTCCTGTAAGTTGAAGAATAAGTAATTAATTAGAAGAGGTATCAAGTTCGTGGAATCGAATCTGGATGATCTTGAGGAAATTCGGTAAATTTTTGACTGTCAAAAATTTAGCCACGTTTATTATGATTTATTACGACTTGACACAATAGAACATGGGAGCTAAAGTAGACCTTAACAGAGCATAACCGACCATCGTAGGGGATCTTGATGAATTTGGGAACACGATTCCTTCAATCACATTCGTTCATCACTTGGATGCGCCCTGCCTCCTTTATATACCCAAATCGTGCTTCAAGCGTGATCAGAAATCGTAGCGCTCCATGCTTTTTGAATTATGGGGATTGATTTTGGACATCGTGTCCCCAGTGTAAACCCAGGCTAAGCAGTGAAAGTTACTAAATAAAGCAACAAAAGTATTGCAATCAAGTTAGTAAATTAAAATAAAGTATGTAAAGTAACCAAAGTAAATAAATGCAATACGGTAATGAGGTCAGTAAGTAAAGCAGGCAAATAAGCATGTAAGTAACCCTGTAATAATGTAAATGTAATACTCACGTTTAAGTGTAATACTTATATATAAGTGTAATACTTATGTTTAATGGAAATACTCACGTTTAAGTGCAATGCTCACGTTTAAGTGCAATACTCACGTTTAAGTGTAATATTCAAGATTAAATGCAATACTCACGTTTAAGTGCAATACTCATGTACAAGTGCAGTACTCACGCATAAGTGTAATACTCACACTTAAGTGCAATACTCACATATAAGTGCAATACTCACATATAAGTGTAATTCTTGTGTTTAAGTGCAATACTCACATATATGTGTGATACTCACGTTTAAGTGCAATACTCACGTATAAGTGTAATACTCACATTTAAGTGCAATACTCACGTACAAGTGCAATACTTACATACAAATGCAATACTCACGTTTATGTGCAATACTCACATATAAGTGCAATACTCACGTTTAAGTGCAATACTCACGTATGAGTGTAATACTCACATTTAAGTGCAATGCTAATGTACAAGTGCAATACTCATGTTTAAGTGCAATACTCAAATATAAGTGTAACACTCACGTTTAAGTGCAATACTTACGTTTAATTGCAATACTCACGTTTAATTGCAATACTCACGTATAAGTGTAATACATTTAAGTGCAATACTCACAGATAAGTGTAATAATCATGTTTAAGTGCAATTCTCACGTATTAGTGTAATACTCACATTTAAATGCAATACTTACATACAAGTGCAATACTCACATATAAGTGTAATACTCATATTTAAGTGCTATACTCACATTTAAGTGCTTTACTCACATTTAAGTGCAATACTCACATATAAGTGTAATACTCACGTATAAGTGTAATACTTACGTTTAAGTGCTATACTCACGTTCAAGTGCAATACTAACATAGAAGTGTAATACTGTTGTTTAGGTGCAATACTCATGTTTGCCTGTAACAATCCTGTTTAATTGCAATACTCACATATAAGTGCAATACTCACGTTTAAGGGCAATACTCATGTTTAAGTGCAATACTCACGTATGAGTGTAATACTCACAGTTAAGTGCAATGCTAATGTACAAGTGCAATACTCATGTTTAAGTGCAATACTCAAATATTAGTGTAACACTCACGTTTAAGTGCAATACTTACGTTTAATTGCAATACTTACGTTTAATTGCAATACTCACATATAAGTGTAATACTCACATTTAAGTGCAATACTCACAGATAAGTGTAATAATCATGTTTAAGTGCAATTCTCACATATTAGTGTAATACTTACATTTGAATGCAATACTCACATACAAGTGCAATACTCACGTATAAGTGTAATACTCATGTTTAAGTGCTATACTTACATTTAAGTGCTATACTCACGCTTAAGTGCTATACTCACGTTCAAGTGCATTACTCACGTAGAAGTGTAATACTGTTGTTTAAGTGCAATACTCATGTTTGCCTGTAACAATCCTGTTTAATTGCAATACTCACATATAAGTGTAATATTCAAGTTTAAGTGCAATACTCACGTACAAGTGCAATACTCACGTTTAAGTGTAAGACTCATGTATAAGTGCAACACTCACGTTTAAGTGTAAGACTCATGTATAAGTGCAATACTCACGTTTAAGTGTGAGACTCATGTATAAGTGCAATACTCACGTTTAAGTGTAAGACTCATGTATAAGTGCAATACTCATGTATAATTGCAATATTCATGTTTAGAGCAGGTCTCAACCATCATATAACATTTTAGCATCATACACCTCATGATTAATAGCTCTACCTCTCACCCTGTGTATATCATGCACCTTTGACATATCATGCACCATTCTGTGTATGTCTTTAAATGTGTGAATATGTGGATACATGCATAAGTCTGTAAATGTGTAAATATGTGGATAGATGTACATGTTTGCATATATAGGATATATGTGTGTGTGTCTATATGTGTACATATAGGTATGTGTATATATGTGTGTAGGTATATGCACATATACAGCTTAGTGTAGTTTCCCTAGTTATCTTTTGTGCACTTTTTTATAATTGTTCAGATTTTCATTGTTCATGCAACAGTTGACAATAAAAACTCTTTATATCTTTAACATTGTTTAATAAGTTCCTTGAAATTAGACTTGAAGACTAAACTTTGTCTTGAAGAAGCCTCACAGAATGCAGATGGACATTTAGATCCCCACTGAGTGCACTATGGCAGGCAGTGCCAAGGGAAAAAGTTAAAAAAAACAACAATAAAGTGTGAGTCAATGAGATCTCCAAGCAGGACTCAGGATGAATCAGGCAGATCTGGCAGATGCATATGTCAGAGCAGGTAAAGATAGATGGGTTTATTGATGACTTCCCACTCATCAAAATGCAAAGGTAACTGTTTTATTTAAAGAATCTAGATAGAGTACATGCAGCTTAAGTGCTCAGTCACTATCCCTAGGCATTAAGGTGATTATCTGAGTTGATACTTATCGACAGAAACAGATAACACATGAGATATGTTTAAAGTAAAATATCTTCATTCATTCATTCATTTTCCAAGCCGCTTATCCCTAATTAGGGTCACGGTGACGCTGGCGCCCATCAAAGGCATACACCCTGAACAGTTCGCCAGGCCATCGCGGAGCCAACACATATCTTACACACACTCACACTCAGACCTAGGGGCAATTTGGAACAGCCAATTAGCCTACTGAGCATGTTTTTAGACTGTAGGAGGAAACTGGAGTGCATGGAGGAAACCCACACAAGCATGGGGAGAAAATGCAAACTCCACACAAAAACACCCCGAGCCCAGGAACCGAACCCTGCATGCAGCCCGCTGCACCACTGTGCCACCCTTAATAAAAACTTTACCAAAGTAAAATAAACTAGAAGTAAAATAAACTAGAAGTGGAGTGCTGCGAAGGGCAGTTAATCCAAGTGTATGTAGTCCGCTTGGACGTGTTTTGTTTATCTCTCCAGGTAGGTTTATTCCTACATGGAAAGTGGTGGTGATGATTGCAAGAACTCTAAAAACTGCCGCACATGCGCTACCACATAATCTGAGTCACCCATGGAATTCTGGGAGGGCCACCGAGCCAAACCAAAGTGAGCTCAACCTTCCTATAATCATGCACAGGCAAATCGAGATAGGCGGGACAGCACAGTTAGTGTTGCTGTTCCGCTCGCTGCTCTCACTTCACAGAAATAAAAAATAATAACTATTAGCTAATTAATTTAAAAAGGGGGTAAAATAATAATAATACTAATAATAATAATATTGATAAATGCAATATTAGAAATGTTGACAAAGTCTTATAAAATGTACCATTTTTTTTCAATGAAGAAAAGCCATTTATAAATATTATGCGAGTCATAAAGGTTGGATTTTAAGTATCATTAACATTGGATTTGCAATGTTGCCATGGCAGCAATAAAGTGGAATCTGAGGAGAATCAACCTGTACACACTTGTGGAACTTTGGAGTACCTTAAGAAGTTTCATTGCTTTAAACCTCTTAGAAACGTGAACGTGAAGAAAAGCTAAATGACTTTCATCCAACACACGCTGTGGATCTAGAAAATCTGTTCTTACCCTGCAATTAAATGAAATTCAAAAGTATACAATTGTTTTGAGGTGTTTTAGTGTCAAATCTGATGGACCAGCATATTTTCATTATAAATTTCCAGACACTATGTTTCATGTTACTGGATAGTTTGTCTGGGTATTTTTTTTGTTTTGTTTTTTTCTGTGCTAAATGAAAGCTATTGCCACTGGGTTTATTCCGATAGTTGAAGCGAGCCAAATGTCTTGGCTCATTTCACATACTCTAAATTTACTTTCGTAACTTGTAGTAAAACATTACCTGAAGTTACTCAACGCCAAATTGAGAAAGAACAAAGCAATTCCTTTTCTCGAGAAAGAAATCATGTCCTAGAGGGTCACGACGTAAAGCAGGAAAGACACTAAACTGCGCCAACACACTCAAATCAACTTGGAAAGAGTTGGTTAATTATCTAATGCTTTAAATTGGGTGCAGTAAACCAGAAAGTCCTATATCTCAGCTTTAAGCCATGTGAGAGAGCGACTCGGCTGGATTTTTTAAGCTCTGTGTTCTTGATGGGTTTGAATTAAAGTTTAGAGTTAAGATGGAATTATTATAGGAGAATAATCCATGTATGCTTCTTATGGTGTCACTTCGTTTTCTAAAATGTTTTTCACCCCAGTATTTAGTCTCCTTTATCCTTTCTTAGGGTTACTGGAGGCTGGAGCCCGTTCCAGCCCACTTTGAGCGAAGGCAGAGTACACCCCAAACAGCTTACCAGGACCATCACAGGACCAACACACAACCAATTATACTCACATTCACAAACAGGGGCAATCGCAAATATACAATAAGCCTAATGTGCATATTTTTGGATTGTGGGGGGAAACCAGAGTACCCAGAGGAAACCAATGCATGCACAGGGAGAACACTCCACAAAAAAAACAAAAACAAAAAAAACTCAAAAACACCCTTGCCATGCCTGGGACTTAAACCCAGGACCTACTTACAATTACGTCATTGTGCCGCCCCCATAACCTCTGTATTCAAACTACAGTAACCGGCGCGGCTACGTGGCTATGTCTTCTTCAAATGTAGTCTTATACAGTGCCAGCATCTTGGTGCCCTCTAGAGACAAAAATAGTCTTTTTTTTTTTAAAGAAATATCTAAAAAGATGATCAACTCAAAAAGAAAAGTATATATTATTTTAGGCTTTGGTAAATTTCCAAATAACTCTTGTGAACTTGTATAACTTTCTATTTTCCATACATGTGCTGGTATACTTGTATGAGGTTCCCTGATTGCAAAACATCACAGTCATTTCTGAAGGCAGATGGCTCTATTCAAAGGCCGGCTTGTTCTGCCAAAAGCTGTCAATCTCTTGCTAGTCTCAGGATATTGCAAGTTTGGGAAACACAAACACAGAACAAGGATGGCGTGCTTGGTGAAACAGGGTCACGGCGATCAGGAAGACTTAACAATCAAAGACAGTGATCAGGATCCATTTGCATATGAGTTCATATCTTCCCCGGTGGCAAGAAATTAAGGATAGGATTAAATCAATAGTGAAGAATAGGCTGGAAAAAAGTGCGGTTTCATGATTCTATTGATGTTTAAGAAGCTGTAGGCTGGCGCCCATCTCAGCCAACTTTGTACACCCTGGACAGCTCGCCAGACCATCGCAGGGCCATCAGTCACACAACCATTCACACTCACACCTAGGGGTGAT
>JAOUQZ010000039.1:2012136-2028964 GCA_028564935.1 Neosilurus hyrtlii
TGCGATGGCCTGGCGAGCTGTCCAGGGTGTACTATGCCCTCGCCCAGAGTCGGCTGAGATGGGCACCAGCCTCCCCGCGACGCTAATTAGGATTAAGCGGTTCAGAAAATGAATGAATGAATGATTCTATAAGCGATATTAAAAGGAACCAGATTATTCTCAGTGTATTCACTTTATCTGATGTATGGTGTAATCCGCACCTGATCCAATATAGTGGGAGGAGGAATTGATCTGCCCTCATGCCCAGATTTCATGGTGACGATCTGCCCTCTGTCCTGCTGTTTATTCCTTTGATGGATGCCCATGAGTGCCTTATGGACATTTCATCACCTAAGTACCTACTAAAACTCAAAGTATATAGGGATCATTGTTGAGCTTTCGAACAGTTCAGTTTAGTTTAGCTGGTATTAAAATGAGAGAATGGAAAACAAAAGAGCTCTGAACTTTGCAGCTGTTTGATAAATCTGTGCATTTTAGAGTACATTTCCAGTAGAGGATATGGGTCATTCTCATACAAATGCATATTTTATGTCCCACTGTTTATATACCCAATTATTTTTAAAAAGATTGCAGGTTTTTCAGTTTGTATAAATTATACCCAAATGAATGTAAAAAAACAAACAAAATAAAGAACCTTCTACCTCAACTGAAAATTAATACATTTTGTCGTTTTAAGCATATGAAGTTATGTCCCCAAGAACTATGTCAACTCTGTCACACAAGTATATTCGTTGTCCGAATCTAATTCCGGCTTTTAATTTTACATCCAATTGGCACATAGATGGCAGAGTAGAACGTCAGATCATGAAATCCAGCATAGACGTTTGAGCCCGTCAGACCGTAAGTGAATTCCTTGCTTAAAAATCACTGTAACTTTAAGCGTACAGTTTCTGGATGTCAACTCTGTTGTTATAAGTCCTCTCAGTGCATGACAGAGTGAAAACGTGGGAAAATTAATGGGGTTTTTTTTCTTATACATTTGGGTACTCCAGTTTCCTCCCACAGTCTCAAAACATGCACACTAAGCTAATTGGCTGTTACAAATCGCCCACAGGTGTGAGTGTGAATGGTTGTGTGAGTGCTGGCCCTGTGTACCCCGTCCTCGCCCAGAGTCAGCTGAGACATGCCGCTGTGTGACGGCCCACATCACACCACCCTGTCGTTTCTTATGACAGCATATCCTCACTCACATGCTTTATATTTTTCGTATGATTATCCAACCTGCACCTGGTGCTCTTGGAAGCTGTTCAGGGTGAACCCCCTGTTTACCCAGGGTTGGCTGGGATGGGCTCCAGCTTTCCTGCCACCCTAAAAAAAAGGGTTCCAGCACATGGGCTCTCATGCAGGCTAACAACCGCTAGCAATTTGCTGAGACTCATTTCGTTCAGACTGTTGCCAAGTGCTGAAACCGGAGACTCCTTACTTTTTAATTACTTAATAAGAAAGTGTTAGAATTCTCAACTAAAACAATAATGCCTGAGAATTCCGATCTAAACATTATACTGCGCTAGAACTCTGAACTACATTTCCGTGAAATACAAACCTGTGATTTATCTTAAAGCTGCACCACGGTCGGAGATGCAGTGGCAGTAAATAAATCAGCACCGTCGGAATCAGTGCTGGGGTATATGGCGAGTTAACCACGTGTTGTAGGGAGAATATCCACTCAACAGCACTGCTTACAATTAGCATATAATGAGAGAAAGTGCCAAGCTAACTTTAATTACCGGATGGTAATTATGGATACTACTAATTTAAATCTTAATCTGCATGCCTATAATTAAAAAAAAATAATAATAAAAAATTTTAATAGCTTCCTGCAGCAGTTTGACACAGAATACGCTGCAATCAGCACCAGGTAATTTGTGTAATTCTGACATGGATGGATGTCTTGCCCCAATTACATGATTAACAACAAGCGGGTAAATATTTGTAAGACACCAGTGTTTATAGAAGCAGCGCTGATTGCTACACATATAATAGCTCTAATTGTAGGGGTGGAGAGTTTCTTCAAGAGCGTGACGCATCCTCCCCTACATGATTACAGCCCATTAATTACACACAGGCAAAAGAGAAACAGAGCAATCCGACGTCTCGGTGGGACTCAGAGATAATCCGCCCACTGGGTGTCACAGAGCGTGTTTAAAGCTCCCGATGCTGCGCTATGTTGAGAAAACTCACAGAGCTAACTCCAGAGAGCAGTTTTATACACTGACCAGCCATAATATTAACACCACCTGGCTGGTCTGCAGCTTGGAAGCTCCTTACACAGCAAACTGTGATGCGCTGTGTGTTCTGACTCCTTCCTTTTATATCATTAAGAGTTTCAGCAGTTTGCCAGCCATGACACTTGCCAGGTCACTTCCTTGTTTTTTTTTTTTTTTTTCATTGGACCATGTTTGGAAGGTATTTACCTCTGAATACTAGGAACACCCCACAAGAACTGGCGTTTTTGAGGTGAACAGACCCAGTCCTCTCACCATCACAATAATCAAACAGTAATCAAAATCACTTGAATTCTTACGTTTGCTCATTTTTCCTGCTTCCGACACACCAGCTTCGAGAACTGACCGCTCACTTTCTAGCCAATACATCCCACTTATTAGGAAGTGCCAGTGTCACAAGATAATCAATATTATTCACGTGTCAGCGCTTATGTGTTTAAAGTCATGACTGATTGTTGTATGACCTCGTTATCTTCGACAATTTGGCCTCGTTCATGCCATAATTTATTTTAAGGGTCACTGTAGTGTTAACACTGTTACTGTGTCTCACAGCAACAAGGCCCGGGTTCGATTCCTGGGCTCGGCCGTTTCTGTGTGGAGTCTACATTCTCACCGTGCTTGTGTGAGTTTCTTTCACAGTCCAAAAACATGCACATTAGGCTAATTGGCTGATCCAAGTTGCCCCTGGGTGTGACTGTGGGTGTGAATGGTTGTGTGCAGGCAGTGGTTGAAGGCGATAGCGGTTAAGGCGATGGGTTACTGATGTGAAGATCAGCAGTTCAATCCCTACTATCACCACGGTTGGGTCCTTGAGCAAGGCCCTTAAACCTTAATTGCTCAGTTGTATAAAAAAATTATAATTGTAAGTCACTCTGGATAAGGGAGTCTGACAAATGCTGCAAGTGTGTGTGTTTGCCATGAAGTAATCTGGTGAGCTGAGTGTAGCTCCAGGGTACCCTGCTTTCACCCAGTATCGGCCATGTTTGTTACATAGGCTTTCTATTCCTGACATTCCATAAGATAACACAGGAAAATTCCCACTTAACACAAATTTAGTCTCCCCCAGTTCTGTGAGTAAAGATAAGCAGTCTCCACTGTATATAAAAACCCATAATGTGTCCATAAAGAAAAGAACCTAAAAGGTTAAAGGTTAAGTTACTGATAAATGAGGCAGGAAGTATATTGTACTAATACTATGTTAAAACATGAGACGTCAAAGTAAAGTCGACCACGGTGCCCCCTAGTAGCACGGGACGTGTGCGTGGGTGTGGCCTGAAGATAACAGGATGGACATGCAAACAATAAAACTGGGAGTCCGAGGAGAAATTGTCAAGTGACGCAAGATCACATGTGTTTTATACTTATTTTGTTTGATTGTATTAAATTACTAAACCGATAGAATCAGATTGGTCTTTCACACATCAACAAACACGAGGAATTGGTGAGGACTCAAGATGGTGGTTCCTTACACCACACAGCACCAAAAAAAATACAGAGCAGATTCGGATGCTCGTCACTCTAACCACTAGATGGCAGCTGATGAATGAATAAAAAAGCTTCTCAACCACAAATATCTTCTATACGGGGTCTGAAATCCCATGTTTCAGTTTAAGATGTGACTGTCACTCATACATTACTACGACTAAGAGGTTCTCCATGATGCAGCAGAAAATCCAGCACCACAACAATTTCCCCCAGGCTCAGTAAATTGGGCTGAATTTTTGCCATGTAGTTTACAGATTAGCACACTAGAGGGCAGCCTTTCCTAGATTTTGATGCTCAGTTGTTTATACTGTATAAAGTGATGTGATTTCTTATGTATTTTTCATAAAGAAAAAAGTGAACAATATGAGACACAACTCATGCACTGAAGAGCCCTGCAGATAAATTTAACTGAATAGATGAGCGTAAAAATTAAAGGTGAGTTCTTTCATAAATAACCCAACAGCAGAGAGCTCACTTGATCAGTCTGTGTAACGGTTAGAATATGTAAACATAAATTAATAAAATCTTTTAGGTTTGCTTTTCTTTACGTTTCTGTCTAACATACTTAAACTTTTACAGTATGTTAAAGAGACGCCGTTACTGGCTCTTATACACCTGCTCACGTGCGCACTCTGAGCTCATGCTATCAGTATTTGAAAAAGTTGTTTTGTTGTGCTTTTTTTTTTTTGCTTAAGTTCCTGTGTAGTATATACTACAATTGTGCAATAAAATAGTATTAAACAATTAAAACAATTATGTACCTGAGGCTATAAAACGCTTTGTGTCTGAGTGCAACACGAACTAAAATGTTATGCACAGATAATTCTGATGCATGGATTTACTTTTTTTTTTCTTGCCAGAAAAGGCTATAGTACAATTAAAAAAAATAAAAATAAAAATAAAAAAAAGTAAATCCATGCATCAGAATCATCTGTGCATAACATTTTAGTTTATGTTAAGCAACTAAACAACTTTTTCAAATTTTAGTGATCCATGCATGGGACCATGTTCACAGAAATCCAGAAAGATCCAAATTTTATTATAATAGGGCAAACTGTTCATCAGATGTCCACTAGAGGGAGACATTTCATTACAACCACGAAAACTATGTCTGCCCCACTAGTTAAATTAGAGTTTATCCTGGGTTATTTATATTTCTATACATTTCTGTATGTTTTGTAATGGACAGTGATGTTTGCATCATACTATGATTTCAAGTTAGCAAGGACTCCTTTATAGCATGTTATTAAAACCTGATGCTGCATTATTAGAGATTCTAAAATGATTTATAAAGTAATGTGTGAATTTCGGCTAAAAAACCGTTTCACGTTTTTGCTCACAAAAAAGGCCGTCACCTTCTGATCCCAGTTTTTTTAATTCAAGTCCGGATTTTAAAGACTGTATGAGCGGTGAACTTCCCAATCGATAGCTTGTTGATGAAGTAACAGCCATTTGAAAGTGATTTACCGTTACACCGAAAAAAGAACGATATCACTGGCCGCATCCTCAGCACATTCCAGGGCTCTAATCCGGCGTGCTGTTAATGAGAGAGATTTGTGTGAACATCGATAGCCATACATATGATTTACACAGCTGGAGGGGGAGCTTCCTGCCAGACACACGCTACCTATTGATCCTATCCTCTTCATCCAGGACATGATATACCAACCGCTATCCGTTTGTCTGACTCGGGACCGGATAACACGGGTAATGTACTGCATATCAGAGGCCTAATTAAAGGGATGGAAGAGGCGTTGTATTATTTACACCCTTATTCATGAGGTAAACGATGGACAAGGATGGGCCAAAGGGAGAAGGGTCCAGGGTAAACCAATCACATTTACGAACTCTCTGATGGGTGTTTGAGATATTAACCATGCTTTTAGTTGCCTCCCAGAGCTTATTGTAGCTTTTAGCAGGAATCTTTCCTATTACATTTGTTTTGCCCTCAGTTTTCAGGGGCTCTGTGGGATCCGCCGCCTCGTCCAGCTCGCTCTCTTAATCTGTTTTGTTTTTCTTTCACCTGTGAGATGTGGGCGCAGCCCCTGGAGTTCTGCTCTTGTTGTAAAAACATCAGCAGGGTGTTTTCTTGCTTGGTTTTCTTCACAAAAAAAGGACCACAGCGTTGTTTATTCAAAAAATAGTTGTTTCTTTTCCTCCACACTGTCATGTGACCCCTATATAGCCAGTAGTACTTTTTAATTCTTCTTTCCAGACTCTGCATTTATGCACACATTAAAGTCAGGGTCTTTATGTATTTCACATTGTATTATGTCAAATATTTTAACAGCCGGTGTGTTCGGTTCAAAGAAAACATTCAGCTCCAGAGTGTGAAGTGATGAAGCAGTGTTACACCGTAGTCTCCAGTGCAAAACTGATTATTTTCTGATTGCAGCACATCCTGAAGCTTCTTCCCTCTGCCACGGATCATGATTTCCTTTAAGAGAAGCTTTAATTTAATTATTTACGGAGGATAAACTCTCTTTTCAGCAGCGTTGAGGTATTCCAGTGATATGTAATGGAATATCTGACTTCTAAAGATCGAGCACTCTGGAAAGTCACATGACCACATGGTTTTAGCCACATGGATCGAGCTCGAGCAGACAGTTCGATAAGAGTTGATATGTCCCATCTGTAATCCTTTTCACTAAAACAAGCTGGATTAAGACAAGGCTTGTCGTATTCGCCATACTGAAGCGCATCAACGTTCCTGCGCCACGGCTTTTGTCAGGAGACTCTGTATTTCCGGTCTGGTTTAGATTTTAGGTCATGATGATGCTGCGTTTTGACGGGTTCAATTCACAGTTGAAGGATCTGATCGCATTCATGAACGCTTTCTTCTCCGCTGCCTCTCGGTTTATTCGCACGTTGAGCTCGGAGACAGGCTCCAGCCACCTCGCAACCCATCTAGGATAAAGTGGTTCTTTTCAACCAATAAATAAATGAATGAATGATTATCCAACATTTTATACATACATGTTAATACAGGCCAAATATGTACTTACTTTCTCCAAGTGTATCCCCTTAACCAGGGAGAAATGCCTGCGTGCTCAAATAGTATCGTAAAGTGGTATTGTGTTCAAAAAGTGTTATAAACCTGTGAAGGTGGATATATTTGGGGATCATTTTATTTGCAGTCCAGGAAATATCCCTTATATTCGAACTTTCTTTATCTCCGCATGGCCATGCTAATTTGCATAAGGTAACGCCTGCTTGATGCACTGATTGTCCATGAAGCCGTGCAACAATAAAGTTGAGGCTCTGCTGCACGCGGACTGATAGCGATACATGTCTGATAGTTTTATATGCAGTAGTTATATACAGTCTATTCTTTGCCCGTATTACAATACACATCTGTTATGCCTAATAAAGAGCACAACCTGGTGAACTACTAAGGGTTAACTGAATTAATGTTAACCAGTGGAAACAAGCGATTGATTTTGCACCGCCGCATCCCATCGATCCTCTCCATCTTTAATGAAGCCCTCTGAATAGATGAAGACTTTCAGTCATCCAACAAATCACTTCTTTTACTAGGATATTCCTCCATACTACTGGGATTCAAGCTAGAATCCTGCTGATTCTTTATTTAGTGCCTCTGTTCTCTCCAATACTTAGTAGTGATGGACCTAAATAGTATCACAAAAGCTGGGAAAATCGGATCATTTTTAAATAGTTTTTACAAAAATTCTAGGCAGTTGACTTGATGACAGGGTTTATTGTTAGCTGCAAGTACTGGGACTGAAATTAAATGAAATATGAAATAGTTGTCCATGGTTTTATGGATGGGATCAGCCCCATGTTCCCAGAGCCTAAGGTTCCAAGTCCCTATGTTCCCCAGTCTCTATGTTCCCCAGTCCCTAAGGTTCCCAGTCCCTATGTTCCCAGACCCTAAGGTTCCCAGTCCCTATGTTGCCCAGGCCCAATGTTCCCCAGTCCCTAAGGTTCCCAGTCCCTATGTTCCCCAGACCCTATGTTTCCCTGACCCCATGTTCCCCACTCTCTATGTTCTTCAGACCCCACGTTACCCAGTCCCTATTTTCCCCACTCTCTATGTTCCCCAGTCCTTATTTATCTCAATCCCTATGTTTCCCAGACATGATGTTCCCCTGACCTGATGTTCCACTGACCTGATGTTTCACTGACCCGATGTTCCCCGGTCCGTAATAAATGAATTTATCTTTCATTGTATTGGGTACTTAAAAGAAGTAAGCTACAAAGATAGTATCCATATTGTAAATTAAGTAATATTAAACAAAATCAACCATACTTATTAAACTAACAATTTATGGAATATTAGGGTTAGGGTTCCTGAGAAACATAGGTACTGAAGAACACAGACATGGACCTATTAGGGAAAACAGCAATGTTATTCCTCAGAATAAACAACATGCACATAGTACCATGACCTCCAAGGCTACCAGTGCTTATTTTTGCTAACAGAAGCTGGATGAACGAGCATTGATGGGTTTGAAATGCTTACTACACCAATGCCTGTGTTTTCTGAAGTCTTATAACAGTCTTATCATGACACTTATTGGCGTATAAATAAATAAAAAATCAAGAGTGAAATGACTGGGACACCATATGACTCAACAGAGAGATAAAGTGACTTGACCTTTTCATTCAGTCTGGTGTGTTCACGTGTTTCTGTTGTTTTATGCACCCTTTCTCTTTTCCCCTCTCTCTCTCTCTCTCTCTCTCACATCATTTATTTGTTTATTTACCAAACCACCTAATCCTACTAGGGTCACATGGAGCCTATCTCAGCAGACTCCGGGCGAAGGCAAGGTACACCCAGAAAAGTTTGCCAGTCCATCGTGAGGCCAACACACTCATAACCACGCACTCTGACTCTCGGACAGGGGCAATCTGGCCTATTTTACAATTATCACACCATAGTTCTAAAATAAATAAATAAATAAATCAGGCCTGTTACTTGCTGGTGTTGTTCTCTCTCTCTCTCTCTCTCTCTCTCTCTCTCTCTGTGACATTTTCCATGTTATTTGACATGTTTTGATCCATAACTAAAAGGGCATTACAGAGAAAATGTTTCAAAATATTGATTACTGTGAGATTCATGTTAGTCGTTCTCCTTATTTTAATAACTGGTCATGCTTTTCATCTAATAAAAGAATGAAGTGATGATATTCATACAACTGTCTATAAAATGCTGTCTTTTCAACATGTTTCTGTGGTGAAATAATTTAGTAATACTTGAATACTACTATTATGTGTACTATATTATGTATTCACTTTCATATTTAATCAAACTTCTAAAATCCTCAATTTAACAGACAGTCAAATCTGCAGTTGATTGAAAAAACAATTACCGATATTTCTTACTAGTTAATTAGTTAGATGATACACCTTCAAAGAGCCGCTGAGCATTCTCGGACACTTATTGCTCAGTGTCCGCACACAGAATTTTTATTATCTGAACTCAGAGACATGACCGACTTTTAACATGCAAGTGAACTGGGACCTGGGTTGACTGCGCTGATGGGGTGGTGGTGGGGGACCGGATTTGGGGCTCGCTGTCCTCTGGTCTGCCGGGGCCACCCCCCGCAGGGCATGGTGGGAGGGTTAGGTGTGAGAGTGGGAGTTCGTAAGGAAGAGGGTGGGGGTAGGGGAGGGGTGTCGGAGGTGCTCTGGTTTCCAGGTAGTGTGACTGGAGCATCGGGGTAGGTGCTTGCCTGCTCCAGGCAGTTGTCTGGGGGACCTGGTTCTTCTGGGCGTGGTGTGGGCCTCCTGCCTTGGGGGGGATTGCCTCCGGACCCTTGGGGCCCTGGGCCCTCCACTTTATCCGCCCTGGGTGACTGGGACCTGGCGAGGTCGGCGGCCGCTGGTCTTGGCTCGAAAGGGTATGTGCCCCAGCTGAGGCTCTCATTTGCCACCTCTGGGTAGGTCCGGGGTCATCTTCAGTGTGAGGTGGCTTGGGTTCGTGCTTCGAGGTTGCTTCTGACGGCCCAGGTCTCTGGGCGCCCTGGTCTGCCTCTGGCCTGGGTTGTGTTTTTTTATTTTTATTTAGTTTGTATATATGTGTGTGTATATATAGGTGTATATGTGTGTGTGTGTGTAATATTTCTCTTTATAAATTACTTTTTATTTATATATATATTTTTTTTTTATTTCTTTTTTTGCCTTTTTATTTTATTATTAGATTTTTTTTTTTTTTTGTTTAGTTTTTTTCCCCCCTTCTATCTCTTTGTTTTTTCTCCCTTCTATCTCTATTAACATTGTTATGATATGTTTGTGATGTGTCTCTTTTGATTTTGTTATCATTTAGAAAACTCTTGATTAATGTCAGCTCTGTTTTTCTGTAAAAGCCGCAGAAAATTTGCTGGTGTATTTATGTACAAATGTAGTAGTTCATTGTCTTGTGATAGTTTGGTTTGAAGTGTCGTTCTTTATATCTACAGTGTTTCTGTCTACTTTCTTCTTCTTGCTTTCCCTTTTGCTTCTGTTTGCTGTCTTCTTGCTTTTTCTGTCCCCTCCAGTCAAGTCCAGCAAGATTATATAGATTCCATAACACAAATCAACAGTAAATAAATAAAGGAATCAGATTATCAAGAGGAGCCTTATACCCATAAACCTCCTTTTGGAAAAACAAATTTGTTCGGCACAACACAGCAACTAGACTGCCATTCTGTTTGCTATGATGCTGGACAGGACAGGTTTAAAAAAGAAATGAGTTCCTGGGTCATCATCACTTCCCTTGTGGTAGTGTGGAAAAGCTTAGTAAATTAACCATGATCCTTCATTTTACTGTTGTTTTCCACTGCAGAGTGAGCCATACTCTGACTAAACACAAGCCTTTTCACACAAGTATTATTTTGTAAGGTTCTCTCATTTTGAATTCTTGTACTGTAGATTCCAAGATAAGACTGTGTGACAAAAACCAACTAAAATAAGAAGATATTTGTGTGTAAAACGCAGAGCTAATTAACTGATTGATTGTTCCTAGGATAATAGTTTGGGTGTACTCATATATCCAGGTAATTTGGGAAAATTCTGACATATTATTAAAACATGGTAATAAAAAGTCAATAAAGGACTAAACCTAGAAATGTACATTCAGATAATGAATCCAAACAATGTCCCTGTTGCAAATCGATCAGATAAGATATGCCGTGTTAATAGATGCACTTATCAAAGACACATTCACCAGACCGCAGTTAAAGGACATTGACATGGAAATAGCCGTGCAATAAACAAATAAGTGGCATCGCCATAGAAACTAAAACACCAACACAGACACACATAAAACAATCGGACTATTGTGTGGTGTAATAACGCTTACTTCTTCAGTACTGTAACTTTATACTCCATATACAATTAAACACTGACCTACTTTTACTTTAGTCATATCATAGACTATTACCTAAAACATGGTATTATAATCTGTCTTTTTTTGGTTGAAATCACATTTACAGATGAAAAGTCTTTGTGGACTGTTTTAGTCTGTTCTTATGTGAGTTTGAAAAAAGTCTATTCACAAATAAAACAAAATAAACAAGGCATTTCAATAAATTAGGCTTTTTTTTTTGAGACACTCGAAACTAGTTTTCTCGAATGACTTTTTAGACTGATTAGAGATTAATGCAGGGGAAGGAGAATTGTGAGGAGAGAAAGAGAAAAATGGAGAAAGAAAAGCCTGGAGAAGAAAGACCTATATAGGCCCAAATTGGAGGATGTGTTTTTGGTAAGAAAGTCATCTCTAAAATTAGCTGGGGATGAAAATTCCACAATCCCGCTGGCTTTGGATACTTATGTGAGAAAAAAGTACTACAGAAAACAAAAAGAAAACAGGCAAAAGGGAAAAATCAAACCTAAACAAAATCATGTATGGTAGCATGAAGACCTTTTAAAATGGCACAAGGTTCAATAGCAGGGCCGTTTTCGAAATGACAAGAAAGAAAGGAAAGCCAAAACTAAAAAGGAAGCCGCAGGCCCCACACAAGTCAGTTCATGGTGAAAGGACAACCATATGTCCAACACTCGAGACACCCAAGCCCAGGCTTCAACACAGTCGGCACACATGCTATAAAAAAAAGATATGATATATATATATATATATATATATATAAAAATAAAAAAACATTTAAAAAACATGCATGTGAGGAATTTCCACTGACGAGGAATTAACGGTTCTCTTTTTAAAGAATCAGATGAGGCGGTTTAATAGTTTTATGACTCACGAATGACTCAACACCGACTCACCTTCGTCCTCATTTAAAAACTGTAGAATAATGCTTCAGAACTGTGAGCTGGTTCACCTAAAATAAACATCTCAGAGAGTCAAATTATTACAAATGGCCCATAGTTGATTTCCTGAAAACCAAATTTTTGTTGTTCGAATCGACTGAGAAATAAATAAAAGAAACAGACAAAATGTTATGATAACATGATGAGTTGGAGTATTTAACCCTTCAGATTACATGGAATTTGTCATTTTCAGTTTAAAGGGAATAAAAACATAACGTGGAGGAAAAGGATGATAAAGCTACTTATGTTTTAAACATAATCATAAAGTTACATATGAACCTATGCATATTTTCATCATCTGGTGGTTTTTACTTGCAGTTTCAAAGTTGCAATCTGTTGGATAGTTTGCATTCGCCAGTTTGAAAAGGCTGCTGTTTCACTCTCACGTGAGAGCAATATTGCGAAAATAGGATGTGAATCCCAAAGCTTATATAGGGCAAGTCAATGGCAGAAAAAGTATATAATAATAATACAGATATTAAACTATCAAATCAGATATAAATGGTGAAATGGTGAATTTTTTGTATGATTTGATCATATATTTGAACATCACATTAAATATTCATGTGCAAACACACACAACCCCTGTGTGCAGAGTCAGGTTTTTAAATTAATACACAAAAGGTTCATAAACCAGCTTGTTTTTAATAGAAACATACCAACTCATCCCATTTTACCCAATAAAACTTTAAAGGTTCATATTATGTTGTCGAAATTCACACACAATTTTGTGATTATTTAAAGTGCACTAACTCACAATGTCTTCCTGAATCATATACTAGTAAATCCTGGAATAAACACATCATTAACGCCAGATATGATCCGAATCCACACTTTCTCACATCTTCTGAACCCAACATTGTAATTTATCACAGATGTGCTCCAAGCACTGTTAAAAGCTGCCAGCCTCTGAGATGTTTCACATTCGTAAGCACAGTCAGCATTCGATAACTTTAATCCTGGGCCATTTGGCTCTTCATGGTTTGTCACATCATCCTTTACTTCCTCCGATTTCCAGAGAATGCTGTTTGATCCGAAGCCATGAGGCACATTAAAAGTGTGAATGCTCACTCGTGACTGAGGCTCCATCGATATCCACTCAAGCTTTTTATATGATTTAGTCTGGTACCTTTTAGCCATTCTACTCCTCTTCAGAAGACCTGCCTACTCATCATGACTGTACAATTAAAGCTGGATTCTCCTGACATCGGATCATGCACACTCACTCGTAAATCATGATCAGTATTGTCACTAAGCTCAATAGCAAAAAGGATACAAATCGTTCAGGTCATTAGAGCTGTAAATTTCCTGAACACTGCTCACGAAAAGTCTGTAAACATACACTCACCACTTAAAGTTCATTAGGGCCCGACAGAACCACAGTGATTTATATTTGCATGGTAGTTAGCTCACTGCGGATCTACGATCAGTTGACTTGGTGATTTGAAACACTGTTTTTTTTTATATATTTCCGCTCAGCTTAAATGCATCTGGACGAATCGAGGACGGGTAAATTACCCTAATTAGGATTAAGCGCATCAGAAAAAGAACGAACGAATGAGTGAGACATTTGATGCTTTATTGAAAAATATTAGCTCTTTTTTTGAAAGGATGGAAAAGTAAGTGGTACCAAAAAGAAACAGTTGATGGAACATTTGTTTTGGAACTAAGGTGAAGCAAGTTAGCTTGTGTCTTTACTTGTAAAAATTGTCTGGAGGCTGCATCTGCCTTAAGGTGAGATGCATTTTTGTCCACAATGGTTGTAAAGAGTGGCTATTTGAGGTTTCCTGTAAATTCCTACAATTTGGCTATTTTTCTTAGCTCTTCCCTTCAGCCCAGCCCCACCCCCACCCCCCACAACAAAATAAAAAATATACATATATTAAAAAATGCATTCTGTGTCTTAACTCTGTGGAAAAACCGATCAGCAGTTTCTGAAAGCAGCCCATCTGGCACCAACAACCATACAACTGAGATCACATTTCCTCCAGTTCTGATGTTTGATTGAACGATATTTCTTCCTACACACACACACACACACACACACACACGGTACTGCATAAAATAGGATAAATACAATATACAGCGCAATACAGCACAATACTACAGTAAACATGCAACAGGCCACATGTTTTGATTCAGCCACTCTCTCATCATTATTTACTACAAATTATTTTTCTGGCTGGATCCCAAATGGCTCATTTCTCCCTCCAAAAATGTATGTTTAGGGCACTCTACGTTCAACAGGGCACCATTTGACATTCAGCCAGACTGATCACGATGCCTACACCAATAGATGGCAATCTCCACCAGTTTAATTCTATAACTCAAAGCTCTCATCACTCACTTTCTTTTCTTTTTTTTTTTTCACTGATGAAAAGTGAGTCAGCCAAATTACTTATGAGAAAAAAGGCATGCATTCCATTGTGATTTTCTCTATACAGGCTCCGGGTTCTGTTTGGTTTATTAAAAGGATCGATTTATTTCACAATTTGTCTTTTTTCTTATTTCTCTTAGAGCTACTTTTCATATGCAGGGTTTTCTGAGGTCACACTAACAGCTAACTCTGACGCAGAGCACTGAAATCAGACCATAGTGTCTGAGTTACATTATCATCTGCGCAATGTGACCCCGAGCTTTTGGGTCTACAAATAGAAACTGACTTCATAATTATATCATCTAGGGATTAATGTAAAGGCTAAGATGGTTTTAAGCCTTTAAGCAGTGGCTGAGTGACTCCTTGTGTTAAAATTCATATAAGAATGGAACATTTTACAGGACAATACAGCACTCATAATCCAATAACAAAAATGGCAAATGAATCATTCTATTAAACATTTATAAAGAAAAGAGTTTAATCTATTTCAGTGTTTGTAAGAGCAGATTTTGGGACCAATAAACTGATTTAGACATGCAGATAAATTAAATACAAGTTGTGTTTCTTCCCCTTCTTAATTCTGCTTGTTCTCCTCATTGCTTTTCTCCTTTTGTTTTTCCTTTCTTTGTGATTTTTCAGCTTATTCTTCCTTTTTTATTATTTCTTATTCTATAATAATAATAATAATTGTAATTATAAGTATAATAAATTTGCGTATAATCATAAACACAAAAGAATTCTTGTTAAGGGGAAATTGAAAAAAATACACACACCCCCCCCGCGTCAATTTGCGGCGCGTGCGTAAAAAAGAAAAGAAAAAGAAGAAGGAAAAAAGCGCTGAGAGCGCAGCAGCGCGCGCTCCCGTTCAGTGCCACCCAGCGCGCCCCGCCGCGTGCTGCTACACCGGAGTTCAGAATTTTTTTCTTTTTTTTTTTTGAGTCCTCGGAAAGCGATCCGCGGGTCTTTTTATAAACCTCCCCCCCATGCACATGCACGTGCACGGCGAGACCATCCCGTCTCGGCGCGTGCCGACCACCGAGCCCCTTTAAAGAACCTTTTTTAACATCACTGCTGTTTTTTCTTTACTTTTTTTTATTCCTGCGCGTGCGAGGAGTGTGATGATAGATGCTCGGATGGATGTACAGAGAGAGCAGTGTATGGGTCTGTAATAAGTGAGCTGCTTTACACACACACACACACACACACACACACGCACAGGACCGCGCGCGCTGGAGACGTGCACCGGACCCGAGATGATCGTCTCCACGGTTTGCGTTCTGTTTCCACTGCTGGGTGAGTGTTGACCCTTTTACCCCCTTCTTCTTAAATGCATTGGAAGATTAAAAAAAAATCAAACCATAAACTTCTTGCTTTACTTTTTTGGACAATTGCAAGCCCAACATCTCCATACTAGGTCCAAACTGCAACTCCAAGTCCTGATTTGGACTCTGCGCTTTGAGTCTTCTGTGAAACCAGTTTGAATTCACTCTATCTGTATAATAATTCTCCTCCTGGACCGAAAATAGACACTGTAGGACTCAATACAACACGTGTCTTCTGTATAAGAGTCAAGAATCTACTAGATTTTAACAGCCAGTGAGACCTGGGTACTGATCAGAAAGAAAAAAAATCACTTTGGGGTTTAATCTTTAAAGCAGCTTGTGTGTGGTTAATCCTCTCCAAACAGATGTGTAGAAAGCTCATAAACATGGCTGTGAACTTGGGAAATTACTTTTATGGACCCCCAGGAGGAGGAAGAGGATATTTCCTTTATGGACACAGTTAAATTAGTGCAAGTACAAGTCAGTTTAGTTAATGATTTGTTAATGCTCTGTAGTTGGAGTAGTAAAGGATCAAATGTTTCCATACACAGACGTCCTGCTGTCTGCAGAAAAGTCAGTGTTTGCTGCAGAGAGCCGGATGGATTGCGTCGGAGCCAGTGAGCTGTGCTTAAAGGAGCCGGGATGCAGCACCAAGTATCGGACTATGAGGCAGTGTATAGCGGGGAAAGAGGGCAACATCAGGGCTGAGGGGAGGGATGAGTGCCGCAGCGCCCTGGACGCGCTCAAGCAGAGCCCGTTGTACAACTGCAGGTGCAGAAGAGGCATGAAGAAGGAGAAGAATTGCCTGCGCATCTACTGGGGACTCTACCAACATTTACAAGGTGCAAACGCCAATACATATTACTTTAGAGTACTATAGATCACCACAGTTAATGACAGAGCACTGTGGGTCACAGTATATCATTACCGAGCACTAACGATCATGTCGTTGTAGATCAGTTTATACTTTAGTTCATAATGCATTACAGTGTATCGTTCCAGATCTCTTTTGAATGCGACAGTCACAGTAGATCACAACAGAACACTGTAGATCACAATACATCATTATGGATCACTATTTACCACTTTAAATCACACCTGAGGCATTATAGATCTATAGAGAGCATTATACACACACACACACACACACA
>JAOUQZ010000039.1:2047710-2061586 GCA_028564935.1 Neosilurus hyrtlii
ACTTAAAAACGAAAATAAAGAAAAGAAGTGTCGGAGCAGTCGCGACGGCGGCCGACTTCGACAGCGCCGGAAGTAGATTTACAGCGCCGGAAGTAGATTTTCACAATAATTTTTTCACAATTATTTTAACAATAATTATTATAATAATATTAATAACAAAAAATTATTTTTTAATATATTAATAACAAAAAAACATATTTCTGAATAGAGTTGGGGCTCGAAATCAATCACAATATGAGGACGAATATGAGCAAAGTGAGATATCACAAAACCCACTTTTTCCATCTCTCTCTCTCTCTCACACTCGCTCTCTCTATATGTCATGTCTGTAGGCAACATTACATCACTGTAGCTCTGATTCAGTATAATGGTGTGAAGGTATACGCCAGTGGCACTGTCTGACCTCCACACTGTGATCACAGTGAAGTACTGCTTACTTGTGTATCATGCCAGTGGAGTCCACATGGCAACCGAACCCATACTTTACATGGTACTTTCACTGTCGGAACAACAATAACAAATAGCTCGACTCACAGACATTTTGCTGGATGAAACTGTAAATGGATAAAACAGGTATTTGAAAGTGGTCATTAGATTACATAAGGAATAAAACATATGCTGTTATTGAAAATCAGTGACTCCGCCTCACATCATACCATCCTGCCATTGATTATTTTCCTATAGCAGCATCCATTCAAACCAATGCTTGGTCTGAAACTAGTCCAGGATCAATCTTTGTTGCCAAAGGTGGAAAAAAAAAACTGATGTAGAATATGGAGTGCAGTTGAAAGCACTAGCATTTGGCCCTTCTTCAGTGAAGCCTATGCTTGGAGCATGAATTATTCATGGCTTTTAGCACAGTGTGAGCCTAATAATGGAAGAGGAACCATTTTGTGTTTGGCCTGCTGAACATGGGTCTTCTGTTGACATGTTGAACAATCACTTACAAGATGCATCGAAGTGTCCTGCTGTTATATACTATGTAGTGTTGACAGAAAACGGCATCTTAAATGGACCGTTCATGGTCAGGAGTAACTTCTTAAAGTCATGGCTCATTAGAGTTATTTACTGTTATTATGTACTCAGAGGAAAGAGCTATCTACCCTCTTCTACATATACAACCTCATAGATACCCATGGCTGGCTATTGTTGTGATTGACAGACCAGACAATGTAGGCCACCCCTCCAAAACAGACAATACAAAATATCAGTTTTGCTTCTTGACCTTCCACCCATGAAGAGTGTGCCATCAAATTTAGGGTTAAAACGTGTAAACCCTTGGTTCAAGGGTTCAAGTATGTGTTTGGATTACTGGCAGTGTGTACTTTCTTGTTTTCTTTGCGTCCATGAGGGTTTCAACTGAGTTGTCCCATATTTTTCCTTCCAAAAATATGCTAGTATTAACACTGGCTACTTAACGATTATGAAACAACGCAGAGGTAGATGTCACTGAATAACTGAAAATACAAGGAATCACAAGAAACACAGACTAAACCTAGATGTTTGTAGTTTATACTAAAATCTTTTAACTGTGACTGGTGACAACGGTGACATGTTTTAACAGTGTTCACGTGAGCAGTGTGCTTTGAGACAAGCTAACAGAGGGGAGCTAACGGGAGTGATCTTAGCATTCTCATTCTTAGGTTAGCCTACATACTGCACTAACAGAAGAAAATCAGACTGGTAAAGGTGTGTTTGCATGCTAATTTTACATTTTTGTACATACTACAAGGACATACAAAGAAAAACCAACTAAAACGAGATATTTATTGTTTATTTCAGCATTTTAAAGAACACTGTGGGTTATTGCTGATTATCCACTTCGAATAATGATTTTAATCCCAAAATTGTGGATCAATCACGTCGCACCAATCCCTTGTAGTGTATACTTATATAAATTATCTGTATGTCCAAATGTATGCATGCAGGCAAGGACTACGATTTAATGGTATCCCATCCAGGGTACATATGATGCATCTGCATCTTAACAATTTTAAACTTTTTATACAAATTGGCGATCTTCTGGATCAGAAGTTGAGCGGATTTTAATTCTTCTGCCAGTTGATCGGAGGGTTATGGGAATATCCATACTGCCATATGGGAATCTCAGGATGGACAAGATGCCATGAGTTTTATCCCTCAACTGCTTTATTATGTCAGCTAAGGTGTCAACCAAGTAAGCAAACATAAACACCAGAGTGTGATCATTTATACTGAGAAATATTTTACAACACTACAGTTCCATTTGAAAACATCAGAATTGGTTCTGTTCTCATGATGGAAACTTTAACCTTCCAGTCTTCCTTGTGGTTTAGAGCAGTGGTATCTTAGTATCTTGAGCATTTATTAGCTAAAAGACAGGAGCCATTTTTCCCTAAACTATTTAGCTTACCAGTGACATTAAGTTCACCCTGAGCAAGAAGCATGTGAGGTAGCTGTCCTAAAATAGCTGAGCTGGCTATGATGAAATCTCAAGGATATAAATGTAATAACGTGTATTTCATTACAATTTTTCCCAGTTTCCTGGTGAGGCAAAACAAGCAGCATCTATTTTAAAGCAGCCAGGAAAATGAGTCGCTATTAAAATGAACATCTAGGAGCAGCGCACTCTTTTTACAAGTTCCTCCAAGGTTCCTTGGATGGTTCAGGGTTCAGACTTTCAAACAGAGCTGCTCTTGGAAACACTTCTGAGAAGAAAACCCTCTGGGGATTGTTAAGAGTTCACTAAGATTTTTAACGGTGCGAGAACATGATCCAGGTTTCTACACTCCATTATTTTTCCAACAAAGTGAGGTGTCGGGAGGAGAGGCTCTGAGGAAGCAAGGCTCCAACTCTCCAATGCTCAGCTGTTTTCATGGCTTTATATAATAGGAGCCAATTCATTTCAATGTGTTCTGTGATGTTGTTCAGAATGTGTGGAAGCCAAGCATGCAAAATGTGAGACTCCAGAGAAAGAGGTGTAGATTTATAATATATACAGAGAGTAGGAATCCACAGCCTCATTTATATGTCATAAACGAGGGGAGAAACCCACACACATCCTGTATTCCAGGATTTGAGAGATCGTGAGACCACAAATGGTATGGTAGCTCATGTAGGCTGAATTAGCATAAATTTAGTTTCAACAATCTTGAACCCCACAAACACACACACACACATACCAGAGGTTTGATTCAACAACGCTTGTGTATTGACACGTGTAGAACACTGCAGAATCGTCCTTGGCTTTGTTATGCGTGTGAAATCTTTCCATCAGTGCTGTTTCTCTCTCTTCATTTTCCCATCCAGAACCTTCATTTTCACCTGAGATCCTGTTACCTCTAACACCACTTTATTTGTCAAGTATCTCTTGAACATTTGTTTCCCATGTCATTCTTTTCCATTTACACTACAACCGGGTTTTTTGATAGACAGCATGGAGTCAAAAAATAAATAAATAAAAGTAGAAGATTCTATGAATATTTAAAACTTCACCCAAGCATATTAGCATACAACCCTCCAGACAGGCAAATACCCATCCCAGGCGTCCTAGATAATATTTGTATTTTTGGCAGCGGAACAGAAATTAAACTCATAACATTAGCATAACAGACAGCACCGCGGCTCTGGTGTAAATAATCCGAGCTGGTTGTTCCTGCGCTCTGCTCTCCTCCTGTTCTCTCATGTGCTGTTGATTTGGCCATTTGTGATCGTTGTTTCTAAAAGGATGAACACACTAAGGGAGTCAGTGGGCTCTGGGCGATCCGTTTATGCATAAATAATCAGCACTATGTGACAGGTGACTGGATGAGAAAGGGAGCAGGAGAGGGAGAGACCTTGAAATTAAGTTCCAGTTTTAGAGAATTTTCACGATCCAAGCTGGCATGGCGAAGATCCTAGGGGGTAGTGTGGGTAATGAAAGTGTTTGTTTGTAGCAATGCAGACCCGCCAACTCTTTTTCAACCACTAGACTAGCAGTTAGCTTTAATTCCCCCCATCATTATCAAGGCCACCTGTTACCTGAAATGATGAGTCAAACTGGACTGTGCAAAGATTTTTGTCCTCATGTGTCCCATTTTGGTTTATGATCTACTGTCGGCGGTTTCCACAATTTGTCCCTCATCCATAATTCACTCCAGTTGATTGACTGAAACATGAGGAGGCAGGAGAGCAGATGAGTACACTGGTAGGATGCACAACTTGTCTGGAGTGGCTTTGTGGATCCTGAGATTTCAAGATTAAAGCAGGATGTGGTACTTAACAAATGACTAAGATCTGTTTAACATAAATATATATATATATATATGGAAGGAACCTCCAGTGTCAGAACTTGGCAGCATTCATCGGTAAAGCTGGAGATTTAAACAACAGGGATGTTTGTAATTTGTGGTTTCTTTGTAACATGACAAGCCACATTGTCTTATATAGAGTGTCAGAGCTATGCGAACCACAGCATGGAACTATAATATCCATGAACCCCTATGTGTGACATGACCTCACTGTTCCCTATTTGGTACATTCCAGGTGGCACTTAAAAACAATTTTTTATTTTTTTTTACACAATTTGAACTGATGACTCTATTTCAAATATGGTTAATGGTGGGCGTATCATTATTTTAGTGACACCCACAAATGGTTTATACAAACAATCGGTTTGTGTAAAAAACATGGTCTTGTGAACATGACAAGTGTGCGTGCACAAGTCAAAATGCCAGTTGCCTAAGTAGTGAGGTCCAGACGTCCCTCCACCCAGCCACTTCCTCCAGCTCTTCCGGAGGGACACTGAAGTCTTCCCAGACCAGCCGAGAGACGTAGTCCCTCCAGTCTGTTCGGGGTCGACCCCAAGGTCTCTTCCCAGTTGGACATGCCCGAAACACCACACCAAGTAGCCGTTCATGAGGCATTCTAATCTGATGCCCAAGCCACCTCACCTGGCTCCTCTCAACGAGAAAGAGCAGTGGTTCTACTCTGAACTCGTACTGGATAGCCGAGTTTCTCAATTTATCTCTGAGGGAGAGCCCCACCACCCTGTAAAGGAAGCTCATTTCAGCCGCCTGTATCAGCGATCTTGTTCTTTCGGTCACTACTCAAAGCTTGTGATCATAAGTGAGGGTTAGAACATAAATCGGCTGGTAACTTGAGAGCTTTGCCTGTCGGCTCAGCTCCCTCTTCACCACGACAGACAGGTACAGGCTCCGCTTCATAGCAGAGGCTGCACCGATCCGCTTGTCGGTCTCCCACTCCATCCCACTCCAGACCCAGAGGGTGCATTCCACCCTTTCCCAACAGAGAACCATGGCCTTGGAGGTGCAGATTCTCATTCCGGGCACTTCGCACTCACCTGCGAATCGCTCCAATGAGAGCTGGAGGTCCCAGCTTGATGAAGCCAAAATGCCAATTAATTAAGAAATAATTTACAAAGACTGTTGATTAAAAAAAGGTCCTGAATTATAACAGCATACCAAGTGGTAGCAAAATCAATATGGAAAAATTATGAATCTGCATAAATTTGAGAAAATTCTGTATCATAGACAAACCCACAATGAAGCACAACTAAACAACTAAAGCTCAAGTACCAATCAAATCTTAAAATAATAGAAAGAAAATTAAACACACAAATAAATAAATAAAACCCTAGAGTAGCTCTTGTCTAAAAACTCTCACACTGTGCACTATTTTCTGAAGCCATGCTGAGTGTCAGTTTCCCAAAAAAGCTCAACACGGAAGCTGCTTGCCATCAGCTTTTGGTGTTTGGTCTTTGGGCATCTCCATCAGATACTCTGTGGTAAAGCTTGTCACCTGTGTGTTTGCTTTTTGGCACCCTATTGAGAGAATTGTATAAAAATGCTACTCCTTTTTTGCTCGACTTATTCGGTTAATTTTTCTTTCCCTCCTGAAGTGTAGTCAGTCAGTCATGGTCAAGGGTCCTGTAGTACAGGCCAAATCCCCAGTGAGGGATTTTATTCGGCTGTTAATTCACAGATTTATGTGCAAAATGACAAGAACATTTTGCTTTTAATGAAGGCATTTGAGGCTGAAATGTAGCTTAAACAAAGTGTTCTGCCAGACTAAATACAACTTGAACTGGGCTCATCGTGAAAATTAAAGGCTTGCTGTTTTACACATCTGTTCAGGACATGACTCAAAAAAGATGCTAATGAACGTTTAAACTGTTAATAGCTGAACAATCACCATATGAATATACATATGAAATTTGTAATATGTTAAATAAATTGTTGTCAAAACAGTCCAAGCAACAGATAGTCTTAAATGTGTCAACAATTATTAGCTAATGAGACATACACACACACTACTTCCATTTTATAAAATTACAATTTTAAAGTTGCTTATAAACATTTTCTTAAAAAAAAAAAAACTTTGCAGAAAGTAAGGAAAGATTTCATTGTGAAGTTCATATAACTAGAGTTAATTAACTTGATTACACTCTCTGGTTACTGGAAGTTCAACATGGCACCTCATGGCAAAAAACTCTCTGAGGATCTGAAAAAAGAATTGTTGCTCTACGTAAAGCTGGCCTAGGGTATAAGAAGATCGTCAACACCCTGAAACTGAGCTGCAGCACGGTGGCCAAGACTATACAGTGGTTTATCTGGACGGGGTCCACTCCGAACAGACCTCATCATGGTCGACCAAAGAAGTTGAGTGAACGTGCTCAGCGTCATATCCGGAGGTTGTCATTTGAAAATAGACATATGAGCGCTGTCAGCATTGCTGAAGAGGTTGAAGGGGTGGGGGGTCAGCCTGTCAGTGCTCAGACCATACGCCGCACACTGCGTCAAATTGGTCTGCATGGCTGTCCTCCGAGAAGGACCTTTAAAAGGGGATGCACAAGAAAGCTTGCAAACATTTTGCTGAAGACAAGCAGACTAAGGACATGGATTACTGGAACTGATGAGACCAAGATAAACACATTTGGTTCAGATGGTGTCAAGTGTGTGTGGCAGCAACCAGGTGAGGAGTACAAAGACAAGTGTCTTGCCTACAGTCAAGCATGGTGGTGGGAGTGTCAGGGCTGCATGAGTGCTGCCGGCACTGGGGAGCTACAGTTCACTGAGGGAACCGCGAATGCCAACTTGTACCGAAATACTGAAGTAGAGCATGATCCCTTCCCTTCGGAAACTGGTGCCCAGGGCAGTATTCCAACATGATAACTACCCCAAACACACCTCCAAGACAACCACAGCCTTGCTGAAGAAACCGAGCGTAAAGGTGATGGACTGGGCAAGCATGTCCCCAAAACTAAACCCTCTGTGGGGCACCTGTGCATCTGTGGGGCATCCTCAAACGGAAGGTGGAGGAGCGCAAGGTCTCTAACATCCCCCAACTCCGTGATATCATCATGGAGGAGTGGAAGAGGATTCCAGTGGCGACCTGTGAACTGCGGCAGTGCTGGAAATTATGGTGGCCGCACAAAATATTGACACTTTGGGTAGAATTTGGACATTTTCACTTTGGGGTGCACTCAATTGTGCTGCCAGCGGTTTACACATTAATGGCTGTGTTTTGAGTTATTTTGAGGAGAGAGCAAATTTACACTGTTATAAAGCTGTACACTGACTATTGTATATTGTATCAACATCCCATATCTTCAGTGTTGTCCCACGAAAGGATATAATAAAATATTTACAAAAATTTGAGGGGTGTACTCTCTTTTGTGAGACACTGTATGTACTTTATTTCTAGTAGCTAACAGATAGTAAAAGTACAGCTACAAATGATACAAGCATGTTGGCGGCATGAGATATACTTTGCTGGAAAGTCTTCAGCTTAATAGATTAGTGGGTGTATAAACCCTTCCACATCTGAACTGTATTAAATGCATTAGTTACACTGAACCGCTGTGACAGTGTCATGGGCTATATTTCAAACCACGCAATAAGAACCAGCTTTAACCCCTTTAAAGGGCAATAACTGAATGATGATTTTACACACTGGACTTAAACCACATAGAAACGCTATGTTGAATTATGTTCAATTTCATACCCACGATGTCCATATGGCAGCTCATGTGTCGCAAGCAGCTAGTGGAAAAGGTCTACCTTGAATAGTTAGCATTAGTGAATGTTAGCAAAGTCTAAGGTTTCAGCAGGGAATGTATATCGTAAGACACCTGTTCTCGCCTCAGATAAAGGTCAGCCAGAACACCAGGATGGGGTCATGTGACCGTTTGCCATCTGCCACGCAGTGAATCTGAGGAATCACAAATGCACGCACTCAGAGTCCCTCAATAACATCATTACTGCACGTCTCATTAAGCAGGATCATTGGCTTTCAGCCTTCAAATCTTGTACTTTGAGTTAATCAGGTCAGGGTCTGAATATGATGTCAGATGGTATTTGAGATACGATTCGATTACAGCAGAATTTGTGTTACATTTCACCATGAAGAACTTCCTATTAAAGCATCCATATAATTTAGTACAAAATATTTCTTATACTTTTTATGGACGGAAACCTGCATTCTTAGAAACAAGTGCTTCATTTTTCCCCCTCTACAGTAATCAAATTCAATATTTTAAAAATGTACATAAAATGTTCTTTACCGGATTTCAGATGTGTTTGGACTCTACAAACTGAATTCAAGTCAAAACACCCCTTACTGTATTGTTACTCTTGCTTATTTCTTTATCTTGTTTTGGGTTCGCTTTAGGCCTGCTACTCCCCCGACTAATTCCCTCTTTAGCCAATTACTGAATTTTGGTGGAGAACCTCCTTTCCGTGAATGATTGTGGTTGTGTCATGGTTGTGTCGTGTTTTCCCATGTTTTGTGTGATTTTTAAGCAAGCACAACATAATTATCAGTTAGACTATTTTTTTTTCAACATTTTTTACCCCAAGATTTCAATATATAGACTCTAAACCAGCTTTAACTTATATATTCTGTTCCCAAACATTGTGCTTAGATAATGCTTTTTGAAAGATGTACACATTGTCTCATTTTTCTTCTTCTTTTGGCCTGATTTGACTATGTGACGTTTCAGAATCAAAGACTTCCTGCTCAGTTATGCTACATCAGCAATCCATGAAATGTAATATGACACTCCATGAGATTTCTCCCAACAAATAAATGAAATCAGCTATGGCCCACAATCTTTTCTTTCCATCCCTTCCTTTTTCTCCCATTGGCAGCAATGCATTTTTTGCCCCATAGAAATACACTGTCTATCAGAAGCCAAGCACTCATCTTTTTTTTTTTTTTTTTTTTTGAGATGCAGTGGTGTAGTCACACTCACCACTGGCCAAGAGGCCAAGTAACTAAACTTGGGCGAAGTGAAAATTTGTTACATATTTTTTAAAAAAATTCAACCATATGTTTGATTGTTTCCCCAAAACATAACCAGAAATGTAGCCCATCAAATGTTATCCATCAAAACCTGAAAAGAAACCAAAAATTTACAATTAACTTTTCCCTTGTGCCACAAAATGGACCAGCCCAGTTATTCTGATACAGTTTGGGCTGAGATTATCTTCAACTGTAATTATCCTCATTTATCATGTAGGTGAATTTTCCCAGTGGTGTCTGGGATATGCTTCGGTGCGTTTGTGACATTGTGTTGCATGCTGACGGTTGGGGAAATCTCAGTAAATAAAAACAGCTGGAGTTGAGAACTGTGGCCAGCAGTTTGAGGAGGAAGAAGCTATTTGGTTGTGGGAGAGCTGACGCTGGAGAGACGCCACATTTAGGCGGGGTGGGTGTGAACTTGTGGGAAATTAACACTGAGTGTAAGTCTGAGTAGGGATTTGTTCTGAAGCAAGTGCTGAAATTAAATGTGGTGAGAGGACTGAATGAGTTTGCTCGTGCTCAGTAATCTGCTTAGAAGAATTGTTACTCAGACAGACGTCGAGAGACGGACAGACAAGAAAAACTTGTTACATCATGCAAACACAATTTCCTTTGATGTCTACATCACACACTCTGCTCCAAACATGGAAAGATCTCTTAGACATCCAGTACTTATAAATCCTACACAATTCCTCTTTGTTCTGAAAGCTCCTGGACGGTTATCAGAAGTGAGATTGATTTACTGGTGTTCTTTTAAAGAAAAAGTGCAGCACATCCACAATAGTGGAGTTCTGCCAGGCTTAGCTGTTACGCAACAACAACAACAACAACAAAAAGTTCTGGGAAACCGAGCACTGGTTTACTTTAATATCAAACCAAGCTTATACAGTGTCATATGATTTAATGGAAAGTCAATAATAGCATGAAATAATGATATAATAACAGAAATAATATGATGACAGGTTTTCACAAAACTACAGTGAAAGACAATTTTTCAAAGAATTAAACACATGTATCACTTCAGTCCGACCTTTTCCTGTATCATATAGCAATACTATCAAAATATCTCGATGCTGATTTGATTTGTATTGCAATTTTGTAAGTATCACGATTCCATAAATATTGCAGTATGATATTACATTTTTGTCTGCTTTTTTTGTTTCAGTTTTAAAGCCTTGAATGATGTATTAAAATAAAAAAATAAATAAAACCGATTTATATTTTTAAAGCTTTAAACAACCATCAACCACCACAGAAGAGGTGGCAAAAATACAAGCAAGTTTATATGTTACGTCATCAGTACGGAAATGGTATTCATGGATGAATTAATAAAGTTTGGTGTAATTCATTAATTCTGTTTCACCTTCTTTTATACTGAGAAGTGAAGGCGCAGATGAAAGTAATTATCAGACTCCAAAAATGTTAATACACTGTTGAGTGCTTTTTCCACATAGTTATAAAGTAAACGTGACAAAGATTGTTTTGTCAAGAATTAGAATGTGCTCATCAGTGCAACCTGCCGTTCTTTCTTAACTGCTAACATCAGATTCTTGTGGCCTCTAGGAAGTGTATGCTGCACAATCACGACTGCATACTGTTGTTAACTTTGACATTTGAATTAACAGTGATTAATTAACGGTGGAAACTTGTTTTCCAAGGAGTACCAACTGCCTACACTGTCACGTCTCTGGATTTCGATTATTGTAACGATTTACCCTGACTTTATGTGGAATGCCAGCACTGGTCCTGGGACGCAGCAAGGCTCTTGCAGCTAAACGAACAGACAGAATCGCAACACATCTATTGGAAAGATTTTCCAGAAAAGTGAAGCTTCTTATAATAGCAGTGAGGTGTTTTCAGCATTCTTAAACATTTCCAGCATTTTATTTTTGTTGTAGAGGGTTTGCATCTCTCAAATTAAATAAAAGAAGAAGAAATTCTACTAGGAAATGGCAAAGTGCAAAGTTCCTGACACTGAAGACTACTTACACAAATGTTAAAGAAATCCGTCTTTTCAGAAGCTTCACCAGTTCAGTAAGTGAGTGAATCTGAGAGACTCGTTAACGACCAGCTATAAGAGGGAGCTAATAATATAGCATTGTCCAAAGGTCTGATTTTCTTTTTTTAAGTCACCAATAATTTTTAAACAAGTAATGAACAGCCAAAAGGAAGGAAGTTCCAAAGACTGGCCATTGTAACGCATTCCCCTCTTCAGGAGTCTGGATCTCTACAGATCCATCAAGTCTTGGTTTCTGGAGAACAAAGTCTTGTACTTCAAAATGTCATAACACATGACAAAGTGTTGTCCTTAATGTAATTGTTTAATGTCTTAATCCTCATTTTTGCAATATTTGACCATCTTATGTTTCTAGCTCTCCGAGTCTTCTTCCATGTTTTCATGTATTTCTCCATTTGTCTCTATTATAGCATGCACTTTTTCACTGAACTGTTCAGAAAGACAGTAATTTAGTAGCTCATATTTTGCAACTGCTTTAATTACCAAAGATGCCACAGGAAACATGCTGTACCCAAGTACTCATACTGAATTTGGTTTCAACCTGATAAAGTCTCTGGTGTCCCTGATTTCCACTATGTGAATGAGACGTTAGTTCTGGACTGACGCTTGTGCTGATTCAGAGTTAATTCCACCTGCAAACCTTCTAAGACCAATTTTTATTTTCAATGGGCAACAGAGAGTAGTGTATACCACAGGATGCATCTCCGTTTTAATAGCAATGCACCTGTTAAGCACAGCGACAATGATAGTGTCTGTGGGATTAGGTAGACTAGATGCTACACAACCCTTTTAATGGCAGTCACCAAGTTGTAGTTGTTCTTGTTGTTTCTGATAATTTCATCCCAGTCCCTGATGAAAGAGCTCCTTGGTTCTTGACCATTAATATGTTGGTGCCATTCTTCTCCAGGGTTTCTGGCCAAGAGCTGATTCTTTGCCAGCTGAAACATGACCAGGTTCAAGGTTAGGCAATGGCTCAAATTTATGATTTGGACTTTTTTAATAATTGCACCCTTAGCTATACACTGATGTGTCGTTTGCAGATGAGTCGACTCATTGAAATTGGCTCTTTAAGGTGAATGTCCAGGTGTGTGTAGACAATTTTGTCACTCTTGCATTGAAATTTAATCGTAAAGCTTCCACGGAACCTCTTCAGAATTCGACCTGTTCATTAGCAGGAAAGGTGAGAGGTGTGTTTAACCCTCAGTGCTACAGGGAGGATGTGCAGCACCGCTGTATGCTGATGTGCTGTATCTACACAGTGGATTGAGATAATTAATTATCAGGATAAACAGTAATGAAGCAAAGACAAATCAAGCACAATAACATTAACGTAGGGTTGCTTGCTGTATTTGTCACCGCACATTAGTGGTGCCTTGATTTAACTCGTATTTAAATAGATTTCTTTCATGCAATGTTAGTTTGTTAATTAGGAGGTAGAGTATGATTTCATGGAATAATTATAGCCAGAGAAGAATAAAAGCTGATTGAAGTATCGAGGAAAAAAGAGTCAACGAGTCATTCAGGATCCGGTTTGACTCGCTGAAAAGGATTATAAATAATCAAACTATGGGAAGACAAAGTAGAACAGGTACAGTTTATTGACACGGGTCACAATAATTCTGGATGATTATTAATAATCAATACAAATTGAAAAAGCAAGAGTATGTGGAGTGATGAAAAAAATTTAAAAAAGGGAAAGGAGAGATGGTAAAATGAACATTCTGGAATGGAGGGAATCACTCATCACTCACTCAAACAGACTATTCAGGTCGCAGGGAGAGGGCGGGAAACTTTCTGAACAGCTCCATCACAGGGTGGCACACACCCATTCACACTCACACCTAGGGTCAATTTGGAACAGCCAGGCAGCCTACTGTGGACATCTTTGGATTGTGGGAGGAAACCGGGGTATCCGGAAGAACCCATGCAAGCAAAGTGTACACGAACCCACCATTCCACCATAAAAAGAATCAGAGTTTGTGTGTGTGTGTGTCCGTCCTTCTAAAGCTCACAGCAGCATCATGGCCTACATCAGGAATTCATAGCACTTAATGATATGAAGCCTCTTAATCCAGGAAAAATCGATCCTTAATAACCTTTGAAACTGTACATTTGTTCCTCCGTCGCTGCCAAAAGCCACATCTGCCTCCAGAGGCTCGGCTCTCCATTCCATTAACATTAAAGACCAGAAAGCAGCATTAACCCCCGCTTTACAGCAATACAACTGTACAATGTATTTTTAAGAGCCGACAGATCACATAAAGTTCTGAATAATTCAACGATAGAAACTCTGTTTATGGAATTAGGTAGACATGGACTCCCGGCTCAAGATCATCTGACTATAATTTCTCATTATTATTTTTATTTTTATTATTTATTGGACACATTAGGTTTCATTATTTATTAGACACATTATTTAGATCACCACTCTGGTTCTGGAATAACGTTCTACTGAAATAAACATTTTGGCAATTTAATTTTGCACTGAAGTTATCAGATATGAGAATATATATATATATATATATATATATATATATATATATATATATATATATATATATATATATATATATATAT
>JAOUQZ010000039.1:2077615-2111685 GCA_028564935.1 Neosilurus hyrtlii
CATATCAAGTTTGCATAAACATTTTATATATATATATATATATATATATATATATATATATATAAAATTCAAGGAATTTGCAGGTCAGCCTATAGCTAATAATAATAATAATTAAATGTAAAAATAAATAAATGAATATGCAGTACCCCCGGAACAACTCATCAGACCACTGTAGAGCCAACACACATGCAACCATTCAAACAAATCACATGAGGTTATTTGGAACAACCAATTAGCCTAATGTACATGTCTTTGGACTGTTTGTGTGTGTGTGTGTGTGGGGGGGGACCAAGGAAGAAACCCACACAAGCAAGGGTAGAAGATGCAAACCCCACACATAAACACAGCAGGCCCGGGAATCAAATCCGGGAAACTTCTTGCTGTGTGGCGGACATGGTAACCACTGCACCACCAGGCCACCGCCTGAAATTATAATATGCAGTGCCACTTACCTGCATTACTGTTTTTTTTTTTACTGTTGTTGTTTTTTTTTTTTTTTGCATGGCTCACTTTTTAGATTAGACTGACCATGGAACAATGAAACAATTCTGGTCCATGAAAGATGCACGCAGTAGGATTAGCCTCCCACACACAGAGAGAGGCAGAGAGAGAGAGAGAGCGCACAGAGAGAGAGAGAGAAAATGGTGCTTCCAAATAATTACAGGGGAAGTACTCTGGCAGTAAATGTCTCTGGAAGCCCCTTGAGGTCATTAAGTAATCTCATTAGGGGGGTAATGACCTTGCTGACTGTCCCTTTACCCCTTGTAAAAGTGGACAGGATGTTTTTTTTTTCTTGCTACCTGGGCCTTTCTGTAGAAATTCCACTGGTTCACAGGTAAAAATGGCCCTTCTGTTATTTGGAAGACAATTTGCGTTAGTTTGCATAAGTATTTAAATACACAGAAAGACTCATTTCCTGATGGAATTAACACTTTGTTTATAAGTTGGGCTGGTTACTGTCGGCTTAACCAGGCTTATGAATTATTAGCTGCTATTCTGTGGTATTTACTTTGCTTTTTCAGTGCGCGCCACCAGAAGGTGGAGACATGTTTCCGGGTTCACCGTTCATCCTTTATTCCATCCGTGAGCGTGCTCTCTGAAGAATGATTAGTTGAATTGAGAAGATAAACTAATTAAACTAGATTTTTGGAATTGTAAGGTCACCAACTTTAAGGGTTGGCGATGATGTGACGTGATGCAGCCTGATGTTTTTTTTTTAGCAGTATACACAGGTGTGATTCGTTCCACTTATTCCACAGCAATTTCCCAGAAACAGCATTTTCATTACAAAGAAACAAAAGCAAACAAACAAACAAACCAAAAAAAAAAAAAACGATCATACGTACAGCCTTTCTCAATAACCATCATCTTATAGAAAACTATATATATATATATATATATATATATATATATATATATATATATATTCTTTGTCCTGGTTATATTATGATAATGCACTAAAACGTACAATATTCACCTTGCTAAATCTGAATAACTAGCAGAGCTCGTCTTCAAGAACATTATTCATCACTTTTTGAGGATGGCATAATTAAACATGTGCTAGATGACAGCAGTTGAATGAAGACTATGCTAATATTGACTCCATCCTGTGGACACACAAACTGTTGTGGGGTGAGTTCTCCAGTCATAGTTGAATATAAACAGCTCCAAACATGAGCATAAGCAGCCAGACAGGCCCAGACCCCAAGAAGTTTCCAGTTACTATTTTGCTTTTCTAACGTGATGTACATACACATTACGCTGCTTTTCTGCAATGTTTTCCTCATGTAGCGCTCGCAGAAAATCAAAAGCACATGTGCATTCACATTGCAACATGATTTGAGTCAGTATCCAGTATCCAGCATGTTGGAAAATCATTGAGTTGGTAATAAAAGACAGACCCTGAACACCAACGCTGAATCCTGTCCAATCAGTACCATGATTCAAACACAAATTAAAACAGTGACTGTCCATAACTGTTCGGGTGCTTATAAACTTGGGTTGTGAATTAAAATCTGTGGATCTGTTCAGTTTTGCACAAGCAGCAAAACGACCAGCCAGAGTTCATTGTACTCTCCCGGGATGACACTTTCCAGCAATTAAAGCCGAATCCCACCCAAACACAATAATAGAACACTTGACTCTTTGGTGTGAAGGTGGTTTGGAGGAATTTAACAAATACTGGCTGGGTAGTGTACTGTGTATTCTTTTGGGGACGTGAGATTCCATAACTGGGGAAAGAAGCAGCACTAAAGACTTTAAATCATGCCCTCGTATTAAATAACCCAAATATATCATATCAGCTAATATGGTCCTTCACAAATCCTTTTATCAAGTTCAAGGACTCTGAGTTAGTTGAGTCACATAAATGCATTTTGCATGGAAAAACTGCACACAAGTGTTGGTTTGGGGTGCTTTTTTTTTTTTTTTGCTATATGAAGTTTTCCGACTGAAGCTAACTGGCCTGCTAGCCCAACCCCTTCATCAATCCATTCCCTTTAAAGCTGTCCCCAATCCCAGCTGACTTCAGGTCCGAGGTGGTGTTACACCCTCAACAGGTCACCAGTCTATCGTAGGAGGGCTAACACAGACACAAATAACCATTCACACTCACATTCTGATTGAGAGTAGCCAGCTGACCTGGTGTACATGTCTTTGGAGTATATGACAAAACTGGAGTACCAATGAAGGCGTAGGAAATACACAGAAAGGCTGAAACTCAAGCTCCAAACCTCCGTGCTATGAAGTGACATTGCTCACCACTGAGCCACTGTGCATTCCAAACCGCAAGCCAAACACAGTAATGCCACTAATCACCACAATGATGAAAATTGTCGAGAAAATCTGGTCATCAGGAGATCATTAGCAAGACTGTGTACTGCATGCGTGCTTATATAGAACAGAATCAGGAAGTAAACAGGAAATCAAGAAACAGATTATTACATGACAGTTCTACCAGTTGTGCCTGTTGGGATCATCACCATATACTATACTGATATCACAGCTAGAACTTTTATATTTGGCTTACACCTTACCAGCTAATGAAATTTGGTAGAATTATGTGGTAGTAGAGTCCATTTGTGTCATATTATGAAACCACATAACCAGATGGGTAGTTAAGGTTAGTATATTACTTATTTTGCTATTCCACTGTAATAAAATTAGGAAGAGGCCTTTGTCGATGAGAATAGGAAGTGTGGTCAGTAGCAGTTAGGAGAACTTGAGGGTTAAATAAAATATTCTTCTTGGTAGTTACTTTTATCCTCAGCAAGGCTTTTTGATTTATCCAGATTTAATCTCCCAGTCTATTTCCTTTTCCTTGACCTGAAGCATCCTCTTTCTCACTTTCTTTTCATCCCACCATATTGCACACATTTATCCCCAGAGGACTGTCTCTTCTATGTACAGTACGGCGCACTCAGCTTTTCCATGATGGCCATGAATCTCTGTCCGCAAAGTTGCCCAGCTTTACCTGCCAGGAATCGAGGAGCAATAGTCATCCATCTTTGGCGCATTGGACGTTAAATTAAAAAAAAAAAAAAAAAGTGGAGCCCATAGAGAACTGGGTCATGCACAGTTTTTAAGTTTTAAAGATACAACTTGGAAAATGAATATCATCAATCAAGGAGGAGAGTTCACGGTAGTTTGTGAATACAGCTCAGCGGTGCCATGGCCAATTAGATGGTGGTACGCTGCTGCTCTCCAAACACAAACTAACAACAGTGTCAGCAGGGAAATAAAGCATTTCACACAGTTTTTATTCTAATCACCTTGCTAAGACATCCGCTCCAATGCATCAGCCTACCCAGTGAGTCAGGGTTTAAAGTCCGCCACCATGAATTTAAATATTAAAACATGGCCTAGTGTGTTATTGCTGGAAATTAATCAGTGACAGGGTGGGGAAATGAGGCTCAGTTTATTATAATGATATTATTTTCCAATAAAACCACATCCTAAAGCGTTTACTTCTACTCAGAGTACCGGAATTGGCTAACACGCATACAGTCACAGGGTCATCGCTGGTCATTATCCACTACTAGTACAGTGAATATGAATCATAAGTTCAAAGAAACTAAAGTAAACGTAAAATTTCTTTCATGACGCGTCCAGACAGCTATTTCCAGACATTGTCAATAAATTATAAAACAGTCATTCCCGTCTGAGTGCCTTTGCATAGAAGTGAATTTGATTGATGTGGCTCAGTGTGCGTCAACGCTCTGCTTTTGACTCGACCTCCAGTGAGAAGGCATGAGGACTGACAGGTGGTCAGAGTGATGACTGGGTGATTGATGTGTGTGTTTGTGTGTGTGGGCGTGTATGTGTGTGTCTGCAAAACAGTATATATATCCATGAAACTGGCAATGTACATATATATACATTTACATACATATACACATATAGGTGACATAGTGGCGTAGTGGTTAGCGTGCCCACCTCACAGCAACAAGGTCCTGGGTTCGAGTCCTGGGCTCAGTGAGGGTGTTTCTATATGGAGTTTGCATGCTTACCCCATGCTTGCTTGTCTAGTCCAGTTTCCTCCCACAGTCCAAAGACATGCACATTAGGCTAACTGGCTGCCGTAAATCCCCGCTAGGTGTGAATGGTAGTGTGTGTGTGTGTGTGTGTGTGTGTGTTGGCCTTGCAATGGACTGGCAAGCTGTCCAGGGTGAGCCCTACCTTTGCCCACAGACGGCTCAGATGGGCTCCAGTCGTCATGCGACCCTAGGGGAATGGTTTTTGTTTGTTTTTAAATTACTATTTTAGTTAATTCCAGGATGTTGAATAGATTTAAACAATATAATTTCACTAGTACGTCCATAATTTTCTTCTCAAATTCAGAATTTATTTCTTATAATTTAAGCAAACCTATTTTGCAGTAAACAGACTGTATAGACATGAACACAGCCAACAATTTCCTTGAATTGCATTTGTGTGATATAGTGATGGTGCCAATGCTGTATGAATGGTACTAAGTAAATCCATAGAAGGGGTTTGGTGCGCGCTCACACACACACACACACACACACACACACACACACACACACACACACACACACGGCCCATATCATGCATGGCTGAAGTAAGCGATGGTTTGGGACCCGTAGCTTCATCAATCTGTGACTGGAACAAAACGCTGCCCGAGGGCACGTGTGTGTGTGTGTGTGTGTGTGTGTGTGTGTGTGTGTGTGTGTGTGTGTGTGTGTGTGGAGATTATTAAAGGCCTGCTGCAGCCGTTTCCTCACACTGCGCTGCGCTCCCAGAGGAGGCTTCCTTTACACACACTCTGTGAGCGTTTTAAGAATAAACAGCCGCTTCACGAAGTCAGCAGTGTAACGCAAGATGCGTGCTGGACAGCACGCACACACACACACACGTAATTCTATCTTGGTAAAGCATTTCTACTGATTTCTGTTCTGCTGAGAACAGAACACTGAGCATTACTCTGAACAGTAACTCAACCTTTAGCCTTAACACTCACAAGAACATTATTTATTTATTTATTTATTGTGGTAGGTAGAAAACTAACCAACTAAACACAATAATAAAAAACATAACAATTAGCTGCAATGAGCAACACTGTTCACCCCCCCCCCCCCCCCCCCCCCCCCCTCACTCATTTGCCGAACTGCTTAATCCTACTGTTAGGGTCACATGGAGTCTAGAGCCTATTTCAGCCAACACCGTGTGAAGGCGGGGTGTGGAAAGAACCCACACAAGCACAGAGAGAGCATCTAAACTCAACACAAAAATGTCTGAGGCCGGGACTCAACCCCAGGTCCTTCTTGCTACGTGCTCAACACTACGCCACTATGCCACCCTAATAATCATCATCTATGTAAATAAGGCACAGCACTATCAATGTTCTTTCACCACCATTAGTGCAAAACAAGCTTTTTTCCATCATCATTTCTGCCCCATTACATCACACTTCTCCAAACACACTCATCAGTTCATCAACACACACACGAACACAAACAAATCAGCCATGTTTACTCTGCACGGGGTGTAATCTGAGCTGTAAAAAGTCACACACACACACACACGCTGTTTTCCTCATCCCTCTTTCATTTCCATTAGACGTTTTCTTCAGGAAACCACCGGCTAATTATTAGCACAGGGCATTAGCAGAGCGGTAGTGCTGCAGGTCTGTTTACACAATAATCAGTGTCTGGGGCTAATCTTCATCTACCCGTTTCTACCTCACTGATATAACGCAGAGCAAGGAATGGATTTACCTGTGACTGTGTGTGTGTGTGCTGAATTTCCATGTTCTAGATGTTTGCTAGCGTGGATCATCATATTTTTTTGGTCTAAGTGAGCTCATTTTCCATATTGTATACCAGCATAGCAGATCTCCAAAGCAAACATTTGTATTAATTAGCTTTTTAAACCATGACGATACAAAAGAAAGTTTCAAATGAAAAACAAAGATGTGAGAGGGCGGGACACACAGTGGTGATCAGTGATTGGTCAGATAGGATCATATTTATCACATGTACAAGACAGGTGTTACAGTAGTTGAAATAACTTGAGCAAAGTTGAGTAAACTTGCTTTATAAAGATAAATAATGTGGGTTTAAAAAAATCTGTGATGTGTGTTGAAAAAGTAACCAAGTTCATTGCTAGCTCTTAAAAAAAATGTTAATTCAGATGGAGCTAAAAAAAGTCACCAAATATCGGAGAAAATCTTAGTCTCTTACCAATGCTGGAGTAGCGTTTAGTCCTCGAGATAAGTATTGACTGCAAACTTAAGCAGATATCATTGTGTGGATCTCATATTGACATAACTATTACTGCAGCTAATTAATTTTATGCTGCAAATTAATGTATCCATCACCATAACCTCAGTAAGCAAAAGAGAACCTTTCAGTTCTTTTACTTGTCGTGGTTGTTTGACCCCCCCAAATATTTTTCTTGTGGTGGCCCGGTGGTGCGGTGCTGGCTTACAGATCTGAAGGTCGGGGGTTCAAGCCCCACTATCACTGAGTTGTCACTGCCGTCCCCCCAGTGCGGCTAACTGGGTTATCAAAGGCCAGCCATGTCTCTCACTGTGGTGAGAGGCATGTCAAAGAACCGTAAAGAGTAGATCATTGGGTTGCCATCAGCCTAATTATGATTTAGCGGTTTAGAAGATGAATGAATAAAGTTTTTCCTGTGAACACCAGACCGATGTCACCCAAAATCAAACCTTGTCTTAATGGGAAAATTTGTGAGTGAAAAGTAATTGACAGCCTCTTTGATGTGCTGGACCTTATGGGAGATGTTGCAGGGTTAGTTGTATTGGATGAAGGAGTAGCTGTATTGTATATAAATCTTTACAGGCTCTGATGGACAACACTTAACCCCATCCATGTTTCTACAGTCGATGGTCCACACCAAGTTAGAAAAACGCATGCGTGCCTACACAGAAGAAATAGACTCACACACACACACACACACGATTCTCATAATTTAACTGAGATTTAATCCCAGAATAAAAATGATAACATCTCCATCAAACTGGATGACAAGGACACATTAAAGGTTTTATGGCTACCATGGCCCATCTTTTGTGTCGCACATTAGTGTAACACTAGCTCTCCTTGGCAATGTAATCCGTTCTGTGTTATTTTGGTTCGGTACGATAGCAGACAAGGTCGTTATTCAGACACATTCTTACGATAATTGAAAATTAGAGACGGAGGAGGGAGGAAACAGGTGACGCTAATCGATTTGAGGCTGTGTCAGAAACTAGAGCTGCCGAGCGGGGTTTCCGATTGCAGCGATGCTAGCAGATGGCCTCGTACGTTCGTCCGAGCGACTGTGTGTGTCTGTGTCTGTCATAGATTGCCTTGTGAAAGGGTAGACGGCTCAATATACGTGTCTCAGCATGTGCTGATTTATATATTAACAGCGGTGATAATACGACTACCGCCACTGCTAGTAATTATTCTAAGTTATATAGACGCTGCCTGAAAGCAGAGCTCCCGGTAGATATCTCTAATGATAGGTGTCCAAGGCAGGTGTGAGAGAGTACCACGGGTCCTTTAAGGGTAGAATCAACATCAGTCCTGGAGGAAATAAACATAAAATTTCCCCCTGCATTTCCTGACTATGGTCTGGAGCGAAAGAAAGACGTAAAGATTAACACTGAGTTTTCTCCTTAGAGCAAGAAGTCCTGAATTCGATTCATGGGCTCGGACGTTTCTATGTGGAGGTTGCATGTAAACCCCCCCCGGTGCTTGTGTGGGTTTCCTCCAGGTACTCCGGTTTCTTCCCACAGTCCAAAAACATGCACAGTAGGCTGATTGGCTGTTCTAAATCATCCCTTGGTGCGAGTGTGAATGCTTGTGAGTGTTGGTCCTGCGATAGCCTGGCGAGCTATCCAGGGTGTACCCCGACCTCGCCCAGAGTCGGCTGAGTTGTGCGCCAGTCTCCTCGCGACCCTAATTAGGATTATGCTGCTTAGAAAATGAATGAATGAATGAGTAATACTACTACTAATAATAATGATAATGCCACGCTCCTTCACATCAGACACGTTCCCATCGCCATCAACTGCAGTGACAGCAACTACAAACACCCCCGAACTTACAAAACTACAAACTTACACCACCATTTTTAATTTCATTTTCATTTAGAACTGCAATTATAAGGCCTGTAAGCAGAATCTGTGATTACATAGCAGTAACAATAGCAACAATAATGCACATGCATTGTGACCATGCAAGCAAACCATCTGAGCAAACAAATTTGGACTTAATAGCTGGTAATTGTAGGAGAGACACGGGGAACAAATATTTTTTAAAAAATAAAAATTTTGGAAGTAAATCTGTGTGGATAAGATGTATAACCTTTGAATGTGCGAGTACACTGTGGGTGTGTTTGTGTATTCTCAGCACAGTTTCTGGTCTTAAGACACACAACCGCTCCCTGAAATGTTTTGTACAGTCAGTTTGAAACGGGGGGTTAGAGACAGAGCCATCTGTCTGCTCTCTCTCCCTCACACACATACACAAACAGAGTGAAACACAAACCCACACAGGATTTAGGTAGGACTACAGTTTATGAAAAGGTAGACAGCTGCGCAGACAGTGTGACACACATACACACATTTATGCACATATCACTCAGGTAAAACCCTCTCTCCCCCCCCATCTCTCTCTTTCTCTCTCTCTCTCTCTTTCTCTCTCTCTCTCTCTCTCTCACACACACACACACACACTCACAAACACACACACTCACAAACACTTTTCATGCAGACAAACTTGGTGCCCTCAGCATATGTTCAGTCGGTTAGTTATGGGGATGTTTGCCACCTCGCTAGAAGTTGATATATTTTTCTATGTTGCAGGTGTGTGTGTGTGTGTGTGTGTGTGTCAAAAGGACTGCAAGTGATCACGAAGACTCGTTTCTGCTCGAAAGTGTACGCACAAATGATCCGTCCACAAATGATGTAAATGTCATTCCTACATACTTCGATGTGTCCTGTTCACTGGCATGTAACGTAAGCAATATGTCCAATAGAAGGCAGCTGAGAGTCAAATGTTTTTGACAAAAAGAAACATGCCATCAGTGGTAACAGGAGGTCGAAATAATGTACCTGATAAGAAAGAAGCAAATGTGTTGTAGATACTGTAACACTTCCTATGAAAAAGGTAATCTTCTCAGAAAAAGTATTACTTTTTAGCCACACTGACAACAAGATTTGGTGGTGCTGCTCTGTATTATATCCGCATTCACAAGCTTTTAGAAAACATGCACACTGGAAAAGCACTCGGAGAGCGCAGACCTCCGCCAAGGCTGTTCAGTACCCCCATATGGTATTGTAAGAAATGCAACATTTATATTAATGCAGCATTTGTATATTATTTGAGCCCTACAATGCAAACGCACAGCCATTTATATGACTGCATTGTGTACAGGGCCTGCCTTGAATAAGAGCCTTGCGTTTGGAAGAGGAAGTTTTAATAACTGGATTGTTTTTGTGATAATTGACTTAGAAAGTTGTGCAGAAAAGTAAAGGAATGAGATTATCGAACGCAAGCCTGAAAGTCACGCTTCGGTACGGTCCAGACACAGTAACTCGTATGAATACGTCATCCCCGTAAAAAAATCTTTAAAAATTCCCTGCATCCAGACAATAATCTGGATGGGTGCCAAAATTGAATCATTTGTTCCGTATACCATTTCTGACTCGTCCTGAAAATTTCATTGAAATCCGTTCATTAGTTTTTGAGCAATGTTGCTAACAGACACACAGAAAAACAAACAAACAAACAAACCAACGCTGGTGAAAACCTAACCTCCTTGGCAGAGGTAAATATGGATTAATGACAAATTAATACCTCAATATTGAATCTACAGTATAGGGTCCACGACGGCATGGTTCCCTGATGTGCACATCTGCAGAACATAACTGTAGTTGTTCTTGCTCGCATTAAATTTCCTCCTATGCCTTTCAGCCTGCTCTTTTTTTCTCGTGGAAATGTATCACAATATTGTGTTCGAATAAACATATTAAACACGAGGCTCTATAGCTGCTGTAGATCATTATAACGGTCGGTTTCATTCGGCAGCTGATCGCGTGGCTTTAAACCCGACTTACACTGCAGTGCTTTGAGCCACTCACACTGCTGAGTACAGACAAATTAAAAGTCTTCAGAAATGCTTTCAGTGAGAATTAATTTGCTTTAGAATTAATCATGCGAGGTTACCCCAGAGTAAATTCACTTCAAAACAACATTTTGTCTGTGGAATATTCTGTTTATTATTCCAGGAGCGCTTGCATTGCCCTTCTTCTGGGTGGAACAGCAGTAAATTCTGAAGCGTTTCAATGCACTGTTAATCCTAGAGGAGACAATCACCTTACATGCATGTAAAAAAAAAGCTTCACCCTGCAACACTCAATGCCATAACTACGGCAGATTGGATGCAAAGGCATAAATCGGCATTAAATGGAAGCTTGGTCTGTATCTGTATTTAACGTCACGCATCAATGAGCTTTAATACCTTCAATAGTGTGTCTTAAAATGCAAGCTGTAATACTACAGTAGTCATCACTATTGTTATCTCCCAAAAGTAATTTGTCGAATATTGGCAACCTTTTATGTTTTTTTTTTGTACTTTATCATTTTGACCAATCAGAATCAAGAATATAAGAGCGCTGCTACCAAACAAATTACAGTGGTTGGATACCTTTCTAGAAGCCATATTGGACATGTTTTAATCATATCATAAATATTATATTATCAGCTTGGGTACAAGCTTTCTTTTTGGAATCTAGGTCTAAAGATGCGCTAATTATTAGCAGCGATAATTACCAGTGCTGTACTCGAGCAGGTCTGTTTACCTAATTATCGACTGTGTCTTGTCTGTATCATCTATGTGACCTTCTTTATCCCACTAATAGGATACACCGCAGCCATTCTCGGAGCCAGTATTAGTTTACGTTCAAGTTTGTGTGTGTTTAGATTACCACCAGACGTACAGTACGGACGTATTTGACCAAATGCATCAGAAGGTCTTTGCTGATCTTGGACTGCCATTAAAAAAAATGTTATCTGGCTTTTTCACTGGTGCAACAAATACTGCCATGATATTTCTATCACACCCTTCTTCTCTCGTTCTCATTTCAGTCAAATCATGGCAACGGCTTTACCTTAACAAGAGCCTCTGCTCGTTATAAATACTCATCCTTTTAGATTTAGTCATTTAGTCTAAAATCACCAAGTTTAAAAATGTAGAAACTGGAGCATTAAATGGCTACATTCTGGTTCTAAATAATGCAAGGAGATAATGTTTTCTACTGGGTGTTGCCTAAGGTCCTGCTAATAACAGAGCAAGCATATCTTTAATAATCTTTTGGTTTGCAACAAAAGAAGAAAAAAATCGAAATCTCCATGTAAGGAGAAAAGCTAATACATGCAGAATAATGCAATAATCCATGACTAAGCCAACTGATCCATGTATTGGGTCTTTGACTCACGAAAAGCAAAATGCCTGGACCCTTAATCACAAATGCACATTGACTGTTGAGATTTGAAATTGCAGATGACTTGGATTAACGTTATGAAAAAAATAAATGCTGCATACATTATCTTCTCTTTTTCTTTTGACACTGTGTACAGTTTGCACACATAAGATTAAAGAAAATACATAAACAACGGAAAAACAAGGAATGAAGCTTGATAACGAATACAAATGACTGAGCACAAGTTACAACCGGCCTGTAACATCTGGTCTCAAGGAGGAGAATAAAGGGTGTCATACAATTGATAATGACTGATCTAGAACCAGCTCTGTCATCCGTTAATTGGGCCTGAAACAAATATCCAAACAAGAACATCTTTTTTTGCCAGCTGTGGTGATGATGAAGAATACACACGGCCCAACGTCCAGCTCTTCCAAACACTCTAGTGCACAAAAAGCATATACACACTTTCAGTCATACACAAGCCTCTACAGCATGCACGCACATTTCCACTCTCCAGCAATCTTGCTCTCTCCACGATTTTTAATTGGCCCTTATTAAAAGCCAAACTGCTGCTGTTGCGTCGCTTTTCTGAAAAGTCTCCAGGAATCGTAATTAATGGCAGCATCTGTAAGAAAGCGAGCAATTAGCAGGAGCTGACAGGCGAGGAGTGTGTGTCTGTGTGTGTGTGTGTGTGTGTGTGTGTGTGTGTGTGTAGCAGGTTTGATGACTCTGCTTTTTGTCCGAGGACTGTTTGTTTAGCTTGCAGGGCTCCAAGTGGATGGTTCTGTTTGATTTACTGCTACAAAAAGCTAAGGTTATAATCTACAGGATTTCTGTCACCCATATTGACAGAACTGTAGGAAAGATTGTTAATATATATAGCAGGGTAAGTAAATCAGATATTTGGGAGAGTGAGGGGGGGGATGGGAATCCCAACTACATTTTTATGCTCTAAATAAAGATTTAATAGCTTATAATTTTATCTGGGATAAAACATCCTACTGGACACATTGTTCATTTTGTAGGCTCAGTTTCGCTGCATTATGGCAGCGGATTTTCAGCATTTCATGCCCTATGGAGCGCCCAATCAGCTCTGATAGTCTGTAGTGTACCTACTATATATAGGTATTAGAGATGCATTAGGAATTCATTTCCTCTTCCCCTGTCTGTCCCGCTGTCTAAATCACAAACAGCTCAATGTTGGATAGGTAATCAACAGTCCTCACTCATTCATCCACTGAATTAGGGTTGCGGGTATGCAGTGGTCTATTTCACCCAACACTGGGCAAAGGCGGGCTACACCCTGAACAGCCAACACACAGGCTATCACACCACCATCCACTTTCAGATCAAGGGGTAATTTACTGAAATTAAATAGCCAATAAGCCTAATCTGCATGTCTTTGGACTGTGAGAGGTACTCGGAGAAAACCCATGCAAGCATGTGGAGAACATGCAAACTCCAGACCGAAACGCCCTCGCCAAGCCCAGGACCTTCTTGCCGCGAGGCAGTGTGCAAACCACTTTGCCACCATGACACCCTGTTGAGAGATACCCTTGGCCTCCTGGTTGCTTTTCTGACTAATTCCCTCTTTACCTGGCTGCTGAGCTTTTGTAGACATCCTGCTCTAGGTAGAATAACGATTGTGCCAGATTTTAGATATTGGAATTAACGATGCTCTTTGGGATGTTGAAAGTTTTTTGTGTTTTTGTTTTTAAAGCTGACTGATACTTGTCCTGAACTTCACTCTGAATTTAATATATCCTTAGCCTTCACAGTCACAGGCTTTATTTTTATAGACCACCTTTGGTGCAATTAAAACACCTGATAAAGTGGAAGAAACAAAATGAAAGAAAAGGAAAAAGAAAGAAAAGAATTCAGAAGCACAGCTGCTGGGAATTGGCCTTCAGAGAATTGGAAGCTACTCAGGAAAAAAGTAAGTTATTGCTACTGATATGACATCTTTTTTCTTTCCTCTTCTGTCTTTAAGGTGACCCTGCGCTGGCCAGGGAGAACAACTGCCTCAATGCAGCCAAAGCATGCAACCTGAATGACACATGCAAGAAGTACCGCTCTGCCTACATCAGCCCATGCACAAGCCGCGTCTCTACAGCCGAGGTCTGCAACAAGCGCAAGTGCCACAAAGCGCTGCGTCAGTTTTTCGACAAGGTGCCTCCACGCCACAGCTACGGCATGTTATACTGCTCATGCCCTCCAGGGGACCAGATAGCCTGCTCTGAACGTAGGCGCCAGACAATCGTCCCTGCATGCTCCTATGAGGACAAAGAGAAGCCCAACTGCTTGGCGCTGCAAGTCTCCTGCAAGAGCAACTACATCTGCAGGTACACACTTCATTCATATGGTAATTAAGATGTCATCCTTAGAAAATATCAGCCCACACTGAGATCTAATCCATAATTAACTTAATAAATTACATAAATAATCACTTGAGACTCCTGAGACCAGTCAGTAATTCACTAAATGAATGTAATGTGTTTCTCTCGATCACTCTGGAGAAGCACGTCTCTCCAATGTCACAAATGTAAATTTAAACGGAATCTGGGGTCTAAGCTAGAATGAAGCATTTGATAAGCATGATCTAACAGCTTTGAATAAATGATAAGTAAAAGAGTCTCTTTGGAGTTGGTTTGGGAAATATATCAATTTCTTCGTAAATGATGTCACAATGCACAGTTTCTTTTATACATTATTCTTGATGTATATTTTATTAAAAATGTTCTATCCTATGAAGAATTTGGGTACAAACTAATTACAATCAGATTAGTGGATGTTCTAGGTTTGTACTGCATTCTTTTTTCAACATTTTCCCTGCAGATTTATAATGGTTTTGGCCTGTTTTGCTGCATCTCGGCCAGGACAGTCTGTCATTATTAATGGAACAATGAATTTTGATCTATACCAGCAAATTCTAAATGAGAATTCCAGGATATATGTGAACTGGATCTCAAGAGAAAACGGGTCATGCAGCAACTTTTACCTAAGAATGGTTAAAGAAAAATAGATGTAATGTTTTATAATGACAAAGCCAAAATGCTGGCCTTAATCCAATATAAATGTTGCGTGTGTATTTCATGTGAGGAAGCATCAACATTCCAAAGTTCTGCTGCTTATGGAAGAATGGACTAAAATCCCTCCAAGTTGATGTGCAGGACTGATCAACTATTACCACTAACATTTATTTAGGAGTTATTAAACTAAAAAACTCTATAATCGTCAAGTGGTACTGCATCATTGCAAGAACTATATTTACAAATGTAGCCAACACTCATTGGGACAGCACTGTCCTCATTGTCACAACACTTGCTATAAAGTGATACTCCATGGCAACACACATTAACACAACACGCCGGCTTAAAGCAGAGGCTTTAGAGGTGTTAATCATCGCACCCACACGAGGAGCCGAGACATCCAGGATCACAGCGTCTGTGATTACGCATGACCACCAGCAGCGACAGCTAGTGTTAATCCTCAATCTGCATTTCTGCTGGGAAATCAATTGCATATTAACCCAAAATAGAGAACATGCACAGAACAATTATGGCGATTATCGAAGTGTAGCAATAAAGCATGAGCTCTTAAATCCGTTTTGCAGTTTGGACCCCGCACCCTGAAGTGCTGTAAGTGGCTTGTTAAGGACTGATTAAGGAGCTGTGGAGGTGGGACCAAAAAGTGTGTCACAGCAGTATAAGGTCTCAAATCTGAGACGGAAAGACAGAAAGTCAAACTCCTGATAAATTAGAGCGTCTGCAAGTGTGATCACCTCCACATTAGGTGTTCACGTACACACATTATCCCACACACACAAATTAATGGAGAGTATTTGGACTCCTGCTCCTTTGTAACTGCTGGAGCCTCTGACTGTTCCTCCCTTCTTTCTCTCGTGATTGCATGGTTTTCTACAGACGGTTGGAAATGATTTGAGTTTCAGAGGTTACCGTAGGAGGTCTGATGTGTAACACGCAGGGGTTCTCTATGTTTTTTGGAGATGGATTGACACCTTCAGTATCCCGCTAATCCCACACCATATGCCGACAGCAACTGCACACCACATTAATTTAGTTTCTCCGCCTCTCTGCTTAGCAACAAAGCACGACTCAGGGGTAAAAATGTACCAACATAATGGTAGACTGTGTTTTAAAAAATGAAAATCCCCAAAAGTGTGGTACAACTCCTTACATCATTCATTAAAGAAATAAACTGGCATTTTTCAGCATAACCTTTGATTCTAACATAACCATTACCCGCTGCATCTGCATCTGGTGTAAACATGATTAACACAGGTGGTAAGTTCAACAATTACGCCTATAAATAGACAAGAAAACCTTGTTTACATCAAACTTGGGAATATTGGAAATCTAAGGGCAGATAAGCGGATCCACTTCATCCTAATTAGGGTCGAGGGGAGGCTGGTGCCTACCTCAGCCCACTCTGGGCAAGGGCGGGGTACGCCCTGGACAGCTAGTCAGGCAAACGCACACACACACACACACACACACCAATTCCCACTCACCCTCACACCAAGAGGCAATATGAAATAGCCAATTAGCCTACTGTGCATGTTTTTGGACTGTGGAAGGCAACCGGAGTACCCAGAGGAAACAAACGCAAGCACGGGAAGAACATGCAAACTCCCCATGCCTGGGAATCAATGCCTTCTTGCTGTGAGGAGAACGTTGTAACCACTACGCCACCGTGCCGCCCATTACAGCATAATATTATAGAATAATATTCTGATTGGCTATACTGGTGAACAAAAGATCAAAAGAACAAACCGAACCAGAAAATGCAAAAATGTGCACGTGCCCACCACAGAAAACCCAAACCCATCGACTTCATTTTGGATGCTTGTCCTGTATCCTGTATAATGTGTCTGCCCACCATAGGAATATATATAAATATATAAAAGCATTTTTACACTGCAAATAATAGAAACAAAACATATCTGTTCATAATTTGGTGCTTCTAATACACTTTTTGGGATAACTTAAACGCAATACTTATGAAACATTACTCAGAAAAGTCTTGTGCTGAGCTCCAACTTTAGGCACTGCATAAATCAATATATTAACAATCTACCAAAGAATCAAAGCCAACTCCATTTTCCACAACTTTTCATGACTTACTGAGCATGTTGGGCAGATCTCAGTCTATCAGTGTTTTCTAGGGGAAAAGTATGATATGTTTCTCATGGATTCGTCTGTGTTTCAGGTCACGTCTTGCAGATTTCTTCTCCAACTGTCAGCCTGAGCCACGTTCTGTTTCTGGCTGTCTGAAAGAGAACTATGCTGATTGCCTCCTCTCCTACTCGGGGCTCATTGGTAAGGGTTTGGCAAAAGCACTGTGATAAAACTCGTTCTGAGACTGATGCTTTTCATTAGCTCTTCTCAGAGGTTACAAGTCAAAAATAAAAAAAAAAACATGAGAGACTGGTGAGTTGTGATAATTCAAGTCATGACTTGTTTCACAACAGTACATATAATACTGTAATAAAATAATAAATAAATGACATCATATAATAGTTGTAAGAAAGTAAGCCTCCTGGGTTTGAGTCCTGGGCTCAGCAAGGGCATTTCTGAGTTTGCATGTTCTCCCCGTGCTTGTGTGGGTTTCTTCTGGGTACTCTGGTTTCCTCCCACAGTCCAAAGGCAAGCAAATTCGGTTAATTGGCTGTTCCAAATTGCCACCTAGGTGTGAGTGTGAATGATATTGTGTGTGTGTTGGTGCTGTAATGGTCTTGCGAGCTGTTCAGGGTGTACACCGCCTTCGCCCAGAGTCATCAGAGATAAATGAATATGCTTTAGAAGAATAGAAAATGGGAATTGTGTACAATACTTCTGCAATGTTATAGGAAAATCATCACAAAGTTGCTGATTAAATGCTGATCAGTTGCTTTGTACGATTTCTTCATTAAAAGTTATGATTCCGAGTAGACCTAGTAGCAAGTGTTGTGGCCATATCAAATTATGCCAATGGTGGAATTAATGCTCAAGCAATAGGTTTCTATGCATCCAGGTTAAGTGAGAATGTCATCACAGTTGAAAATGTTAAAGTAACTAAACAAGCTAAAACATGAGGAACTGAAGAGCCAGTGTTACTTTGTATGAGCTCCTAATGAAAGCATTTATTAGAATTCCAACCATCTTGTATGAAATCTGGTCGGCCCACACCGTCTGTATGCCCAGCTTTCATTTTCATTCCTATTCATTTATATATTTTTTAGTAATTTGACACTTTCATCTCCACTGAATTCACACAAATCTTTCCCAGAGGGACGCTCTCTGATCACTTTCATTATGTGACTACACAGTAAAATCCCTGGTGTTAAATTATCACCCAGTGTTTACAGGAATCCATTAGAATTACATACCAAGCCAACACTACGGGTTTTGATGTGTATAGTGAGTCACATAACAAGACGTAATGAAAAAAAAAGAGAAACTCCAAATCAGACAGTTGAATAGCAAAGACAGAAAGGTAATGTATACAAATCCTTTTGTGTCCCTTTTCTCATACATTGAAACTCACATTCCTGCTTCATCCCTCACATTCTGCCAAAACACCAAGCTGAAATGTGTCTGGTGCAAACATGGTGCTGTTCCGCCAGAAAACATACACACACATCAAAACCTGAGTACCTCTGGATTGTTGCCTGTTACTGAGTAGAGACAGCCTGTAGGGGAGAGAGGGAGAGAGAGCAAGAGAGAGAGAGAGAGAGAGAGATGATGTTTGAGAAAGACATTTTTTATTTTCTTTGCTCATTGTCAGAGCTGACAAAAGCTTCTCTCCTGACTTTATTAGAATTTACCATTTAAATCTAAAAAAGATTAATCTTGTACGTTGGTTCAAATTGTGTGAAATTAAATTGATTTTTTATGGAGATAAAAGTTGTTCATGCCAGGACAGAATATGAAAATATATGCGATAACGTTTTAATATGAACAAAGACAGCATTAATTCTAATGCAAACCATAGAAATAGCATTATTTACATATTTATTTTCTAAAAAAGCACAACCTTCAAAATGGAAGCTTTGATTTCCAATCATGTTATACACACACACACACACACACACACACACACACACACACATACATACACATATATTCCTTCAAGAAATTCCCAGAACCGGAATTTGATCCAGATCACCACCAAAAATCTAATGGAGTATTATTTAAGTCACAGTTCACCCCTACAAAAATAATTCTTGAAATCTATTCATGATTTTGCATAAAAATTGCTAACAAACAAACAAAAAAACAAACAGAAAAACCAACATTGGCAAAAATATTAGCTTCTTGCCAGAGGCAATAAAACTTGAGCAACAAAACTGAATGGTAGATGCAGTCAAACAGCCAGAGATGGTGCATTAAGGAACCCCAGTCTATATAAAATACAGCAATCAAACAAACAAAAAATCATCATGTTATAGACTAAATTCTTCAGATACCCAATACTTCCAATTCCAGCTTTAATCTGACTGATGCAAAGCACTGACACTGGAGACTCTGTCTAAAAATGATGGTGCATCTCCTAAAAACATCATCAGAACAATTTCTCATTGCAGTTTTCGTAACTGATTTATGTGCAGAGTTACAATTATTAAATCAATAACATATTAGTGCACGAGCATTAAATCTAAATCTGTGGTTTGCAGCCAGAACCATGGTCTGAGCTCATATTACAGAACATTTGGGAATGGTTGAAGCACAGAAACAGGAAACAATTTAGACATACAATAAATAGAGAGCTCCAAAATAACAACAGAATTTCTCCTCAACAGGTACGGTGTTGACCCCAAACTACCTGCGTTCCTCCAAAATCAGCGTGTCACCCTTCTGCGACTGCAGCAACAGCGGCAACAGCAAAGAAGACTGTGAGCGTTTCACAGAGTTCTTTACTGACAACGCCTGTCTGCGTGAGTAACACTACTGTCTGAATTCTCTCTTCCTTTATCTCACTCGGCTTTCACGTTTCTCATATTTCTACTCAATATCTCGCAGTTTGATCTCAGGGAGTTTTCACTATTCTATCCTTCTTTATACCTTGTGCTTCCTGCACCCTTCATCTTTTAGTGTCTTTCTCGCACCACGTCCTGACACCAGTAGATTCATGGTTTTACTGAATTTTTTTTATTCTTCTATGTCTCCTCCCTGTAAAATACTCTTATAAATTGCTCAACAGTGTCCTCCTGCCATGTTTATGCATCAATTTACTGGAAAGGAATCTTGGCAGCGTCACATCTATGACTCCTTTGAGTGCCCCATTTCCCATAAATGTATGGAAATGAAGATATTCACTCTTTTAGACCATTTATTCTTGACATTAGCATAAGAAATCTCTTGATTTGTTTGTATGTATAATTATCAACTTAGGGTTAGGGTTGAGGTTAAAGAGTATGACAATATAACATTTTGAAACTATTCCAAGGTTACATATTCTCTCTGGATCCAGAGTAACTCAAAATAACTCAAAAGTTATAAATTGTCATAACATCCTTAAAACACTGACAAGCCAATATCACAGTCACACAAACACCATAAAGATTGCTCTGCGTCCTGAAAAGTTCGATGAGACATTTTCACATTCGTAGTACAGCCTTAATATGGCCATGCCAGGTTCTCACAGTCTATAACATGTTCCCACTAATTTCTCCCCACATGCACAATCACACGCACACCACGTCCAATGTGTCCTAACTCCGACCAATCAGAATGCACCGCACGCTCATCACATTCTCACGGGTCTTTATAAATACTGTGCCACTGCTGTGCTTTTTCATTTATTCTGCAGGTCTCCTTGTGTCCACATCTACAAGAAGTTCAAGAAGTCTGTACAGCTACATCCTTGATAAATAATTCCCATGTAATTCATTTATGTCTGTAGCACAGATCATTTTAACGTGTCCAACTTTCGAACTTGTCCACCACGTCCTTATCGGTTTCAACAGAGTCACTACTACTTTGTACTGTACATAAAATTTGAGGGCAAAAATACTGTAATGTCCATCGCAGCTTATAGACTCACAAAATAAACAGATCAAATGCTAATGCACACACACACACACACACACACACACACACACACACACACACACACACACACAAAGACAGATTTATGCATGCTTCTATGCCAACTTTCGACCTTTCGAAGTTTGGCCAAGGCTGATCTGGAGATATATATATATATATAAAATAGCTAGGATTGTATCTGCTAACTTGCTTACTGTATATATTATAGCTTTTATATGTGACAAACCTAACACAGTGTGAATAAAATGTATGAGTCCTCCAGGGAAAACTGCACTGCTTATTTCCACAAGCACTAAAAAATCTCAACATTCAAGAAATGTATTCAAATAGAAAAATAAAACATGTGTACATAGCATAAGTATTATAAAAATACATTCATAGATGTAGGAGGAGTTGCAGGTTAACTATGGCAAGAACCTTGAGGAGCAGTAACAAAGTCTATATTTGCAGTGGAAACAAAAATCAAGTTAATCCAAATATTAAACAGGAGGCGTACAATGGTATGAAGTAAATAACATTCTGCAAAAGTTTGGTCGAGGAGCAGTTTAGATTAGAAGTGTGATGGCGAATGACGACATCATCCCTATGTCGCTCCAGCTCCGCTGCAAACCGTTTTTCTATACACTTCCATATTCCACCATAACACTGATTATTGTCCAATAACAGCACACTCTGTTGTGACTCATAAAAATATAATCAAGTCTCGTGATGTAATATTCTCTCTATATTTCTTCCTTCTTCTCTGAACACTGAGCCTGGACACAGGCCTGTCTTTTTATATGAAATACAGGCTGCAAGCATCCACACCGGCAATTTTGTGCTTGTTGAATACTGGGATGCACTGTATCATATAACCTGACCATCACCTCAGGTCTATCCTAACCAGATGCTCTTTATTCTTTTTTGTGTTTTGCTCCTTTTCCCTCTGAAATATCCTATCACTACCTGTCATGTTTCAGCACAAGCTAACATGAGGTGCGATGAATAAAGCAGGTTCTGGAACTACTACAAATTATCTTAGGCTTCAGTGCAGTGAGCCACTGAGTTAAGATGCCAAAAGGAGGGATGTCTGGAATAAGAAGCTCAGAGTGTGTGTGTGGGTGTGTTCTCCCTGATATTCATTCCTGTCTGATCCGAAGGACGTACTTCTGCGGGTTAAACTGGGTTACTGGCTGTCCTCCGCGTCTCTGTCTACCCCTCCCTTTTTAGCTCCCTCTTTCATGTTCTCATTCGTCTACCAAATACACAGGCCACATCTCTGTGCTCTTTGCCAGGCCGGGCAGCATGAAAACACTCAGACGCTCACATCATTCTCTTTCCCGTTGCCCTTTGGGTTCCCACAAAGGTGGATACTAGGGCACGAAGACGGACAGCTCACTCCTCGTCTCGCTCTCCTACTCTCTCTCTCGTGTCTCATTACCTGAGTTGAGCTTTAAATGCACTGACAGGTGTTGGGGCACCTCGCTCGAACCGTCAGAGCATGAGCTTTTCTCTGGTGTATACAGGCCTCTTTCCTATCAGGCTGTGCCTGCAGCTATGGCTGAAAAGCAGAGGGTCAACAGTTTTAAAACACTACTTAAAAAAAAGGAGTGTATTGCAGTAGCAATAAAATGTTACAACATAGGAAATGATTTTGCAAAAAAAGATTTCATGACAAGAATAATGACATTATCACCTGTTTTATATGAACAAAGATTTAAATATTTCAACAAAGACTGGTTAATTGGCTATTAGCTTTTAGCCGGTTTAATGCCACAAGATTATAAAGTGTATCTTCATACATGGCGTATTTTTTAGCCCGACTATCAAATAAATTGACAACTTTTGACCAAATTAGATTTGAAAATTAAAAAGTCATAATGCTGCACCCACAGACAAAATCCGGACACTTTTTCATTAAAGTCCTTGAAGATGGTACAAATCACAACATGTCCTCCAGTGGCACAGGAACAGGAAGGATTGGTGTCGTGTTCCGGAGGGCGAGAGAGAAGGAGCGATCGGGCTGGTCAGAACAAACACTACATTAATATTTAACTAGCCGACTGCAGATTATTCTCATCATGATTGATGCTCATGGACAACAAACAGTCAATCATCAAACTGCTACGTTTCAATAACATGATGTACAATCGGTAGTGCTTAATCATTGGTGTGGTCCAATATTTACCTATGCCATATTTACGCAGCTGAAGGTTATAGTGTCATGGTTGTGAGGGGTGTTAAGGACAGAATTTGCATATCGACATGCTTATCTCTCTAATACAAACACATCTCGCTCGGCGACAAGAAAGTGTACTTTGTTTAAAAAAAAAAAAAAGTAAAAGGCAAATGAAACAGATCAATTTTTAAAACTCTATCCTTCCAAAGTATCTTCCACACAACCATTAGTAAAAATCTGATTTAAAATAGTGCTAAATCTCAGAGTTGTGTAAAAATAAGCATTTTTTAATGCACCCAAAATGTCACAAACAAATCTGATTGATGTACAGTATATGAAATTTAAACACAAAAAGCTAATCAATCAGCGTTAGATGTGTGTCTGTATTTTACATCCATCATTCATGAGTTATGTTTACATTCATTCATTCATTTATTGGATGAACCGCTTAATCCTACTTTGGTCTTGCGGAGGTCGTCTCAGCCGACACTGGGGAAGGGCAGGGCGTACCCTGAACAGCTTGCTAGTCGAACACAGAAACAGAACTATTCACACCTAGAGGCAATCTGGAGCAGCCAATTAGCCTAAACTGCATGTCTTTGCAACTGAAATGAACAAAACCTAAATTCTTAAACTATCGTCTAATATACATTGAAATTTTGACAAAATGTTATATGATGGCCTCATAAAGCAGTCCTTTACACTGGCTTTATTACAAAAATGTACCTTTCTTACAATATCAGTTGCACATTTGGAGAGAAGCCATGAAACGGACAGTGAAGATGCTTAAGAGGAGGAAGTGTCAGAAGTTGAGGAATGAAACCGAATGCATTCCAAAACAAGAGAATCAATTTGGTACAATTCAATGACAGGAAGAGAACCCTGCTGAGGTCGCTGTTACATTCCGGTTAAAGGATGGGAACTTCGCCTGGTCTTCATCCCCACATGAGAGCAGAGGTCAGCTTTCAGCTGAAAATGTTATCAGAATGGTTATTATGGCAAATACACCATAAACCGGGTGGATAATACAGTCCTGCATCCAACTGTTCCTGAAAGAGTGAATCAAAAGCATAGTGATGATCATGGTCAGCTTGAAATTGAGACAGGTTTAGAAAGACGCCAAGAAGGCAGAATGTCCTGACGTGTGTGTGTTTTGAGAACACTTTCTGCTGGATTGGTCGGACACTTGAAGGTATCAGAAACACGATTCATGGCCACCAGAGAAGGAAGAGACAAAAGGACTGAGTGGATCAAGGGATGTTAAAACAAGTCTTGTGTGCCACAAATGCAGTGCTTATCACTGCAAGGCACACCCCCAACACATGAGTGGGAGAACGTGCATGAGGACACACTGAGCGAGACTGTAAAGACTTTTTTGTTGTTGTGAATAATGTTATTGTTGGTATTGAATGTATTCAGACGTTTGTAATATGGTTTCTGTATGTATGTAATAGGTGATATGATGCAGACGAGAAGCAGAGATACTGTTACTACCCTCAAGTTGATTATTTTCCAATTATAGCCAGTCCCAAGGAATACTTGGAATATCTTGCAATACCATAATGAAGGATTTGGTACAGCTTAAATCGTCCATAATAATGATGTGAAGTGGGGTGCAAAACGATTATTTTATAAAAAAAAATTCTATTATTTTATTGAATGCCAACAGAGAATAATTCAAACTGATTTTACTATAACCTTTTTAAAAATCTAATTTTACCTAAATTGTCATTTTTTTTTTATTCTTAAGGTTTTATTTGGATGTTCTCTTAGGCTTTATTCATCACTCTTATGATGTGTATTATGTTGTGGCTCTGATGAGCCACTAGGCTCGGGTGTAAAAGCCGAACAGACTTACCTATCCCCTTATGTTGTGTACTGTTTCCACAGGAAATGCAATTCAGGCATTTGGAAATGGGACCGATTTGAGCATATTGCACTCAGCACCAGTGCAGAGCACGACGGCCGTGATCACTCCATCACAAAGAGGTCAGGGACGTGACAAATCACCCAGCTCCCCTGACCAAGACTTGCAGAACAACCACCTGAACCCTGGAGACAACTCAGTGTATCAGTTCTGTGGAAGCCTGCAGGTCAGTCCCAGGTCTCATCAGAAGGTCAGGTATTTGTAGCAAAGTTATATAATAATGTTAGAAACAAAGAGGGAAGCCAGACCATATAGTGGTTGCGCCACGGTAAGGTAGTGATTAGCAGGCCCTCCTCCCAGCAAGAAGGTCCTGGGTTTGAGAGTTTACATGTTCTTCCGGTGCTTGCATGGATTTCCTCCAGGTACTCCAGTTTCATCCCACAGTCCAAAGCTTGCACATTAGGCTGATTGTTCTAAATTGCCCCTAGGTGTGGATGTGAGTGTGAATGGCTGAGTGTGTGTTGCCCTGTGTCAAACTGGCGAGCTGTTCATGGTGTACCCAACCTTTGCCAAGTGGCTGAGATAGGCTTAAGCCTCCCCATGACCATAGTAGCATTAAGTGGTTCAGCAAATGAGTGAAAATAAGAATTTATAATAGTACAAAATGAAGACAGTGTTGCCTCAATTATTGATTTTGGAAATCTTACTTTATTTCCAAAAAACAACAAGATTCCAGGAGAATACGCTCATTCTAGCTCGGAAATGCTTAGAAATAGGCTTTATAACATATATTTGCTGTGCAATAATCTCTAAGAAATGCTAAATAAATTTGTCTTTAAAATATTTACACTTGCAAAAACATCCTTTTTTATAGAGAGAGAGAGAGAGAATAAGCAAAGTAATTAAATATCTGTCCGCCTTGAATAATTTTCTGAGTAAAAAGTACAGATCACAAATTCAACAGAACAAATAAAAACTAAACTGAGAACTAAAAAGGAACAGTGCTACCCCAGATCCCTATGATTCACATTATATTAATGTTGATAAATGATGCAACATTTAGACGTGTCCAAGCGTTTGTTTCCATGACTTTTATCCAAGTGTCAGGTCAAGACCTCTCTCCGTAAGTGAATCGTAAATGATAGAGTTTTTGCAGCATATCAGGCACCACTTTATCATCCTGGACTTTGGCTATGTTGGTTCCACCACCACACACGGGTGCATACAGTGATCCATTTATTATACTGTCACCAAACCGCTTATAAAACCACTATTCTTCACAAAGTCATGTTACACTCACACTCACATGAACACACACCTACACACACACACACCGAGGCCATGCCAAACACACAGAGTGCTAACAGAAGCTCTTGCTCATCTGCATAAAACTAATTTCCCCCAAGCTCACGGCCAGATTTCACCAAACCAACGCCAAGCTGCCGCATGGAGTGGTGATAACGTCTGGAGAGTTGAAATGATCTAAACACAATTTTAGTAGGGCATGAGATAGTGTAAACTCATTAAATCGTTTTTTTTTTTTTTAACAAAATCTTGATTGACTCCTTACAGCACATCCACTATGTTATATAGAATATACAGATTTGGCAAAAGCCTTAATCCTGAAACAAAAGATATATTGATATATATATATCATTCAGTGGGTACGTCTCTTGAATTGGTTAAAATCTGAGCTTTGCCAAAGAACCAGGGTGCCAAAGAAGGGCAGTGGCAGCTTGGTGCAACTGGGGTTCCAAACCTGAACTTTGGACGAGTAACCCATTGCAGGTAACTTATCTGAAGGTTGGGGGTTGAACTCCAGTACCACCAAGCTGCCCGTGTTGGGCCCTCGATCAAGGCCCTTTAACCTCAATTGCTCAGTTGTATAAAATACGATAAATGCAAGTCACTCTGGGTAAGGGCAACCACCAAATGCTGTAAATGTAAAGCAGTCCATGGTCGTGTTTTAAAAATATAAAAAAAAACTAAAATAAGATTTTATGGTTTATTTTTCTATGTTCTCATGTAGTACACTGACCAATTATTGACCTTAGCCTCAGTGGACGACACAAATTGATAATTATTGAGCAACATCCTTCAGCGAATCTACTTATCTATCCATAAATTAGAAAAGAATGACGAGTCTTTTTTTTTTTATTTGTTTTGGTAAAGCTGTTCAGGGTTACCACACCTATGCCCAGCATCGGCTGAGATAAGCTTCAGCCTCCCCATGACCATAGTAGGATTAATTGGTTTGGCAAATGAATGAATGAATGAATAATAACTGATTAACTAAATAAGTACAGATATGTTCTTTTCTCGTGCCACTCAGTTTTGAGCGTGTAAATATTTCACTAGTGCTGCAGCAGGTATAAACAGCTATACCCAAAATTTCTCTGAAGTCAATAAGACAAGGCAGCTTGTTTACATTAAACCTGGAAAATGTGACGGTAAACATAGAGAAGCAGCATCACCATATGACCATAAGTCATAGACTCTGCACATCGTGGTCATGAAGTAATATTTCATTCCTTCCAATTAAGTACCTCATGGCCGCAAACTATTATCTTGTCCTCCCAGCGTATTCATTAGTGGACAAGCAATTCTATTAGCCTGTAACCGCTGTGTCATCTCAGAGGCTCCATAATAATAAGTGTCATGTGTGCATTTTTTTAGTATTGGTAATTGTTAGTATTTGATTTAATAGCCTACTGATTGTAGGCTATTGCCTCTGCTCGGATATATAATAGCCTCCAAACCTCAATCTTGCAAGTCAGTAGTACATCACAGTCCATTTCTGTTGTATTTAGGATGATCGGACCATGTTAAAGCACAGTGCATTAGGCTGAGCTGAATCTGCTCTTCTTTAACGTCAGTAATAAACAAAAGGGCTCAGCAGCAGAAAGGTCGAGGGAAAATGCACTGCGATGAAATTTTCCTTGAGGTCTGAGTGTGGTGGTTACCGTTCCTCAATTTCCTTTAGTTTGCCTCAATTTCCTCCACTTTTTTTGTGCAGCTTCTAAAGGGTCTCGTGAGCATCATACTTCAGTCCACTTTAGAGGAGTAGAAGTGCTGGGACATGCCATAACATCTCGTGTTCATTCTCTCTGTTTCTAGGCACAGAAGAAGAGAACCAACCAAACAATAGATGTGTTGTGTGTGGTAAGTGTAACTGCCATGTTATTATGTTATATTTATTTCTTGATTGGCAAGGAGATGTTAATTATTTGTCTAGAATTGTCTAGTACCCCCTTCAAGACAAATTACAGGTTTATATACGATAGTTCCAATACATCATCATGCCTATTGTTACGACAAATTATCCTGGCAAAGCAACTAGTCTAAACAATCTCCCCAAATATTTCCTTCGACATTTCTTCAGTTCTGAGAATTCACACAAAACTTTAGTTCCTATCTGCAGTTACATAGCTTCCATTTACTGCACAAATAAGAGAGGAAAAACTGTTTAAACCTAGTTTTATCTCATCAACTACTAAGTGACGAGATGAAACAAATGATGAGCGGATGTGGATGCGGTAAAATAAATTTTATTTACAAAAGGAACAGATAGACAGACAAATCCAAATCATCAAGAGGATCAGAACTTAAATACAGGCGATGAGTCAGGCAATGAGCAGACCCAGACAAAAGCAGAATCAATAAACAACACTAGGAATGTGGAATGAAATTAAACTGAACAAATATTTTGCAAAGAACACACAAAACATGAGCTAAAGCTAAGCTAAACAATCAGGCAAGGTAAATGATGTACTGGATATCTTTACTAACCCTGGAAATACTGGATTCAGTGTACGGTTTAATAGCTTTGGAAACTCACCAAACAAGTTCATCTGCAACATGATATGTGAAGTGAATAAAGCAGTAGCACAGTATAAACTCCAGTAAGCTGTATTCTGTACAGTTTGGCTCCTACTGTTTTTTAAATCTATTTTAAAAAGCCAGACGCCTTGTATTGTATGTTTTTGCAAAAGAACCAAAGTCATCATTTGTCAAGTAACAGACGGAAAACTTAACCGACCCGACTTTAAGGAATGTCTTCAGAACTGAAGCCTTGTTTGTGCAAGTGAATAAAAAGAGAGGCTGGTAGCGGAATTTGATTAAATTGATAAAATTGGATTAAAAGTATGTGCTATTCTGTAATAGATAAAAAATTGCTAAATTGCTGTGGTGAGTAATAACACACTTTGGAATGTTGGAACTTTGAGTTGTAATAGCAACTCTGCTACAGACCAGGCCCCATCATACCACTTTGTTTACAGCAGTACATTTTGTGTTATTTTTTCTATAATTTCTTTCTTTTTTTTTCTACAAGATTCAAGGTTTTTATTTGTCACATGCACAGTTATACATGTACAACCTGCAGTGAAAATGGTATTCTGAATCACACCTCAGACTGTGCTTATATTTAACAAAAAGTAGGAAGGAAATAAAGTTAGATTCAACAAAAATATATAAGGGGGAAAAAAAGAATAAGTGATCTAAAAATATATACAACATGTAAATCCAAGTAAAGTAAAGTGCAGTTGGACCTGCTATGCAAGTGGAACTGCACTTCTTTTATACATGTACACCAGCCTATTGCCCTCTGTTTGCTAATGGTGGCATTAAGATTTGCACTACTATCTCAAATAAAACACCAAAGAAGCTGATAACCAAAAGATGCTAGCCGTCTTGTGATGATCGAGTGGAAATTGCCACTCGATCTTTGACCTTGCCCTCAAGCGAACTTCCTATTTGTGGACTTTGTAGTGCAAAATGCTAAACTCGAAGCGTTGCTTATCTTTAGGCTTTTAAAGTTCAGTAAATGTCACTGGACATAATAAAAGCAGCATTACACGCCACAGTGACATTTACTGCTATTGCGGCAAGTCCAAACAGCCTTAAAAACCACAGCCGCACACCCAGGCCTTTCTCAGCTTCATTACAGCATTATTCATCTTTATTCGTGTAACGTATATCAAACACAAAGTGGCATTTTTATATCACCCCTTAACTAAAAACGCATCAGCATAAGTCACTTTACAGTATTTTGGGGCGATAGTGCTGGCAAGTCCGATTTAACAGCGCTGTGATGACATCTAAAAAGTTTTAGTGGGAAGAAGAAAGCATTGCATTTAGAATCGTTTCCAGCAGAGCTTCTGTTTGTCAGCAACACCAACCACACATCACACACTCAATTTATTAGTACTTTGGAGCGCTGTTTCAAGCTTTGAAAACTGTTCAGCCCAGCAAGATTTCAAATAGTTATTGTTGCAATATATATGTATTGTTAGGCTCAAAATCTTCAAATTCCTTTTGCTTTGAAAGTTGAAATGCTATTTAACAAATAAAGAATACTATTTTGGACATTCACTAAATAGTCACATGACTTTTTGACGACTGAATTTGGGTAAAAAAGATGCCAAAGCTCCATAAATAAGCCAAAAGAACACAAGATACCATGCTCCTGAGATACCTGAAAGGATAATCTTCTCTGTCCTAGATTTCCAGAGCAGAAAACACGCTGGCATGGGAGATTTAAAAACTAAAATTCTAAAATAATTTTTATAAAGAAATAAGCTTAAAACATAAATAATGAACTTAATTTGACTGGAAGTAGTAATTATACCTAGTTTCTCATAGTCTCATAGTAAACATTCTCTTTAGGAAATCCTTTTATATCTTTTATAAGTAGTTAATAAAAAGATTTATTAAAATATTCAATTAAATATTTTATTGTGAGAAATTTTTATAAACTTTAATAACAGTAAGTTAAAACCTAAAACGTTTTCCAAATGCCTTGAATTAACAGAAAACACAATTTAATGTATTATATGTCACTATAATGCTTTTAGAGTATAATTTTTAAAAGAAATGTTGACATTTTTCCATTGTAGAGATTTTTTAATAAAAGTCTCAAATCCTTTCAACTTAAAATCAATTTTAAGGAAACAAAAAATAACACCCCATTTTTGCATATACCTTAATGTCAACTTGTTCAATAGTTGAGAGCCTACTTGATAAGCACATAAACACGTTCTTTCCTAATCTCCTTCATGTCTTTTTCAGGATGACAAACCCAGCTCCTCCAACTCCATTTTGGAGAACTCAGCATCTCGGCCAGGTTTTAACACTCTGCTGGTCCTGCTGCTCTGCTCTTTGCACTGCTTCCTGGTACTCCTGCCACCCAACCTGGCACTGCTGCTGTAGCCACCTGGCCAAAGCAACACATGGACGCTTGTAATTTGTATTTAAAAAAAAAATCTCTGATATATGTTCCAGGTCTACATGTTGTAACCAAATTTCTCTTACTGTCTTCACTCTGTATTTTTACAGCTCTGAGTTTTATGAGCTTTGGTTTTTGCAAAAGTGATTTCAGTGTATGTTGAGTTTTCTCTATGTTCCCTGTTGGGTTTTTGTTGTTGTTTTTTTATTATTTTTTGGTGCCTGGAGATGAACAGCAAAAAAGAAAAAAACAAAACAGAATTTTTTTTTTTTGATGCGACAGATTTGTTCCTGCAATTTTCAAGACGACAGATAATCTGGTCTCAAGGTTAAGAGATCGTTTAAATGGTGGTCAAGATGAGTGACGGCAGCTTTCTTCTTAAGTGTTTTTGCGTATGTTGTGTGCAGTAAGATATGCATTGACTTCTAACTGGCACACAAGCCAGAGGCTCACTGGGAGAATTTGTCTGTTTCAAGCCCCCCCTCCCACCCGTCCTTAGCATTAACACAGAGACTCGGAGTAACGTTTGGAGGTGCACACAAAGTCCAAGGTGGCTGGGATGACTGTGCATGACTATTCTTTAAAATGATTGCTTTCAGAGCTTTAATCTGGATATTTAGGGGAAACACATATGTACAGTATATATTTTGAGATCCTCTATTGTGTCGGGGAGAATTTTTTGGGGAGTGTTTGAGTACACAGAGCGTGAAAGAGTGTGTTACCAGGTGTCTGGGTGAGTTCGGCAGTGCCAGTTAAACTGCTTTGAGTAGAGTCTCTCCAAAGTGTATGAACAGTCAAGAGTATTGTATTTGATTTCTTCAAACTCTTATGAAACATCACTGTAACTGTAGCGTTCACCAGTGCAAACTTATCTGTCCTCGAAGTGTACATTCATAACGCCTTTTCAGTGTGGACCGTGCTTGGGCCCTTTGTGTCCAAATGAAATACTGTATGTACTCATCCTGTATAGTGCTCTTATTTTGTGTTGTAATTCGGAGCATTACAGAAAGAGGCTGTGCAAAGGCTGTATGCTCAAATCAGATCTTGATCTTAATCTGTCTGAAGGCTCAACTTTCTTTGAAATGAATCAAAAAAAAAAAAAAGTGATACACGCTCACAAAGCATGTGCAGATTGAACAGCCGTTGCACATTTGAGTCATATATATATATATATGATATGATATTTGGCTTTTTTTCCTTTTTCTTCTTTTTTTTTCCTGAACACAACACAACAAATGCATTGTTGCATTGCTCTCTTTATCAACAGGGCATCCAGATCTTATTGAGACTTATTTACTTAAAATAGACGGAGAAAATACAAATTTTTATTTGATATTATAGCATCTTAGCCTACTGCAATCATAATGACTTGTTTCAATATACCTGTATTTAGTATCTAAAGGAATAAACTCCACCTATATTGACTGCTGCCCCGAAGTGTACTATAGGGATTTAACTGAATACTAAACTAGTGTTTAATGGTTTTAAATAAGAAAGGGAAATGTAAAGAAAGGGGAAAGAACTCTTATTTTTGTATCTTTTGCATTGTGAGTTTTCTTTATCAGGAAAATCCCTTGTTCATGCTAGCAACAAAGTTATATTGGTTATAACTGTTGCAGTAACGCTAGTTTTAGAGATGGTGTTAGCAGGTCTAGATGGGCATTTTAGGCCCAGATGCATTGCCCTGCTGTGCAGTACGGGGTACACCGAGTGTGCACAACACCATACTTAGCTATTAAAGTGCATTTTCTAACTATTCAGCTTTCATTATGCCCATCTGCTAATCTCCACAATTGATTTCTTTTTCAACTATGGGCAATTCTCAGCAAAAAAATAAATAAATAAATAGGTTGGTGTATCATTCCAGATATAGTTATGAGCCACATATACAGTATATTTAATATATCCACTCCCACTGAATTTGAGAATTCGTGTGCTGTCATAGGCTCCTCTACTACTCGGGTATCAGCTTATGTATCGTGAGTACAAAATAACGAAGCAATTTTCCGAACCAACACAATAGGAATAAATTCTCAACTTGAAAACAAAACTACAAAAAGTACCAAAAAAAAAGACAACACAATTTTGAAGGAAGTATTTGATGGTAAGAATAATCAAGTAGTATAATTATGAAAATTTTCACCAAAAAAATTGTTGCATTGAGCTGTTGCTGTCCGGTCGTTTGGGTTTAAGCTGACGAGGGGCGTAGCCTGCAAAGCAGGATTGATCTTGTGTAATTTTAAAAATCTGAATAAAATAATAAAAATGCTATTATTTCTCACAATCCAATGAATGTGGATATACCAAATTAATGAAGAATGCAGATTCCAAAAATACGTATTAAGAAGAATAAGAAAAGCAGGAACTGTTACTTATCTTACAAAAATATTTGAGATGTATCCTATATCTATCCGAAACAGGCAAATTATTGGTGCCCTCCTTGAAAAAAAAAGATGCAGTGAGTGTTACCATAACATTGAACATATAGTACTGCAATATATTTTTATTTTATTCTGTCTGTTCATACTTAATAATGTGCAGTTCTTAATGAACTACAAGTGTTACATTTTGTAAAGTTAATTATTTAAGTGATAAGTTTATGTCTATAAATAACACCATTTGAAGGGATTTATAATTTTTTTTAAATGTTTGTTTAATTTTGCACTGATACGTCACATTACAACGTTTATGTAGTGCCACAGACTCGGGCTATTGGACAGAGGAGTCACATTGTGGTACATTTACAGCATTTGGCAGACACTCTTATCCAGAGCGACTTACAATTATCATTTTTATACAACTGAGCAATTGAG
>JAOUQZ010000039.1:2113955-2137740 GCA_028564935.1 Neosilurus hyrtlii
CATTGGCTTCAGTACAACGTTTAAGGAATGCATTCATATTCAGAAGTAATAAATAATAAGAAGTCACTGTTGATATATTATAGCAGTAATAATTGGTGGTATAACAGAGATGCCTTAAGAGTTTTAGGACATTGGGTAAACACAATAACTACCCAACACACTAATAATGAACAGCCACCTCATGCAAGTCTAATCACTAACCTCCAGGCAGCAAAGTTTTGTGCAATATGAAAACAATATCTGAGTTGTGGATGCTTGCCTTTCTAAAATATTCTCTTAAAGACGCGCTCTTTATGTAATTTTTGTAAGACCACCTTTATGTTTGCTTTGAAAGTTGCAAATGTCACTGATCTATGGAAGGAGTCTCAATTTTTTGCTCTCAATTATATAAATTATTCAAAGTTTCTTTTTGTGTGTGTCATTTGTAGTACTGTAGTGATTGTTTCAATCAACAACAATTAGATATACACTATATCAGAATCATGTATTGATCCCGGAGGAGACCCACTGATACCCACATTGTTCCAAGCAGGGCTTCAGAGTTGACTTCCTAACCATTTCACTTAGCTGAATGAATGCTACCTGAGCAACCTAATGGTTAGAGAAGCAGCTTTGGAACCGAAAGGTTGCTGGTTCGATTCCAGAACCAGCAGAAAAAAATGTGTGGCAGTGGGGGAGTGAGCTGCTCCTTCCTCCACCTTTCTCCAACTTGCTAAAGTGCCCTTGAGCAAGGCATCTAACCCCTAACTGCTCTCCAGGCACCCCAATGTGTGTGGCAGCCCACTACTCCGAGTGTGTGTGCTCATTTTGTTTTGTTGACAATCCACAATATTAATGTCTAAGACATTAAGTTTCACAAAGTATTATGTTGTTCCTAGACAAATAATAAGAGTAATCCTTTGCAAATTGCTGTAGTATAAGAATAAAACACGAGCCGTGCTGTTACTGGAAAATATTCAACATAAGTAAACACATTTTTACTTCCCCCCTCGTGAATATTTTCCCATAACAGTACATACCATTTTGTTTAATTCCTTACTTAGAATATGCCACATCTCTAACATACTGGATTCACCCAATGACAAAATGGTTCAGCATCACCCTTTTAAACATATAATTTGAAAAACTACAGAATGTTATACTCAAAAGGAATAAACCTCCAATGTGACACTCATGCAGATGTGATGTGGTGACATAAAAGTGTTATTGTGAGCCTCTATCATTTTTAGTTGAGAAATATAAAGGCTGGTCTTTTACAGCAGTGATGAAGCATATTGTGCTGGCCACAGAAGAACTAGAGAGCTATTCTTCTCACAGTGTGGGTGTATGCGACCCTGAAACAACTCCAGCCTTTGTAGTCCACTTGATCCTCCACCATCAGATGAGGACAATTACCAAGCATAAGTGGAACATAATTGTGTAAAGATTGAGGTTACAAATGAGTCCATCCATCTTCTATGAGGAGGTCATCTGAATGAGGGTATTCAAACATAATGGGCAAAGAAGGACTGCAAGTCATGCTACACTGTAATACTAGTCTTGGGAACATAAGCAACTGAGAAAACAAGATGCGTAAGAGAATTGGTCGGATTTATTTAGAAACTCAGAACTGCACAGTTCTTATCCAACAATGTCCTGATTTACAACAATATAGCCAGTCCAAAACAGTGAGCCAACCACTGAAGTATAGAATTTTTGCTTTAAAACAAAAAATAACAACTCATTTGAATTGCGAAGCTGCAGAAAAGATTCACAAAACAAAAGACATCTGTCACAAACCACAACATTTTTTCCCCCGTTTCAACAAAAAAGCCCAGCAATTTAAGAAATCATTTGCTAAAAATAACTATTAATGACTTTACTCCATATATCTCAAATATTATCTTGATAATAACTCTGAGGATACAGATAAGCTAAATGATAAACATCTAGCTGTCACAAAAAGTGTGATGATAAATACAAACCTGGCAGATTACAGGGACTCCTTATTGTTCTCTTGTTATCTTATCTCCTTATTGTTACATGGGTTAAAGTCAAGCTAAAGTTAGTAAGATAGCTGTCTAGATAAAAATCATCTGTATTTCATGATAAATCAAGGCACTTGTGTAAAGGGGAAATGGTAGAAAATAAAGATATTAAAATGTTATTTCAAATTAAAAGCTAAATGATTGGGGAAAAAATTGAAGATAATCAAATTTTTATTTGCACAAAGCAAACTTTATTCAATTCAGTTTACATGCATACATCATTATTTGCACTCAATAAACAATAAATTAAAGCCGGACAGGTAGTGCTAAGGTCTGTTGGTAGCCCAACCCCAACTTGATCACCTTGAGCTTTTAGAACTCAAAGTGTACGAGAAATGTTTCTGGATCGTGTGATCGAGTTGCCTAACAATGTTGGATTACCAGCCCGTTTCCTTGAGCACAGAATATTTTTCCGTGGGGCTATTTTAAAGGGTACCTGTGGTGAATCTGTATTACTAGCGATTTAAAACGCTCATGTCAAACTTCAGCAGCTCCTACCGCCAACATCAGTCCAAGCCTTTTTTTAAAAGTGCGCACGAGTGTAGGACTCTAGGTATGCTCAGAGACATGTTGCCTTTCTGATTGGCTGTTCCAACCTGGAAGTGACAACAAATTGTTGGATTGGCTGGGCTGCTTCACTGACCCTGTGCATCATAACTGGCCAGTGCTGAGCTGCACAGAAAAAAACGCAGACATCGCGGAAGGCCTTTTCTTTTGTTCTTAAACCAACTAACGACAGGAAAGCCGAGTTGGCAAAACGTTAGCTGCGTAAGCCATTTTGGAGCCACTGTCACACTCATCTCTGGCAGCGTTCTCGTGCCTGGGGTCACTAGAATGTGACATCTCAATGTGTCTCCACAAGACTCCTTCCCCTCTGATTCAAATATGTCACCATTTACACCCATTTCGTCAAATTTTGCTAGCCATAGTTTGTTCTAGAACATGTTTTTTTATCACCTAAAATATTGCTCACTGAATAAATCGGCATGTTTGCTTGTTTACTTACTGGATGACCAATGCGCTGATGTCACTTCCAGTAAAAAAAAAAAAAAAAGACTGCTAACCACTGGTTCAGAACCTGTTAGTAAATCACCCAGTATTGTACTTTTAATGGTCTCCTATGTTAAAATATGCTCTGTACCAGCAACCTGGTTTAGAAATATTGCAGGCATATACAAACAAAAGTAACAAGTGTGCATGAGAAAGGTCAAGAATATGCGGGGAAGTGATCATGCATAGTCAGCTTCCACAGGAATAAACTGAAGTAGGGTAACGCATAGCTTCGACAATCCATAACCATTTAACTATCATTTGATAAAATAAAGAGAAAAATGTCCCTATTTCCTTCTGATAAGAGGCAGACTTTTTATATCTGAAAAATAACAAAATACGTTTGAATATTCATGATCACCATTATAGCATGACAGCTTGGCAAAAACAACAACAAAAAAGTCTAGCATGTGTTTGCCCAGAGTTACTTTTCAGTTGTTGCTACTTCCATATGCTATACTTTTTTGCACTCTAACTCTCCGACATCAGCACAGATGGCCACACACACATATCTGTAAGGAAAAAAACAGGTTTTTTCAGATGTTGACCCACCAGGTTTTATCTCTTCTGAAAAATAATCCCAACGAGTCTCCATGCAATGAAACATTTAAACAGCTGTCTGTAATAACTAAACGGATAAAGCAAGTCTTTCAAAACAACTCATAATTGCTCCGTGCAAATATTTTCCCATGAAAGTGCAGGATTTTTCTGCTGCTTTTAATCCTGCAATATACTGTACAAATTTTCACATGTACGTTAACATGTGTGATGATAATTTTTCACTAAGCCTGGAAAACATTTTGGATATCACAGAGGATGTAAAATGCTGTGGGTTTGGGCATTTCAGTGTGGAATAGTTAAAAACTGAAACAGTTCAATACTCAGTACACGCCTTGGACAAAAGAGAAAGAGAGAGAGATGCTACAACTTGCATAGACTCATGGAAAAGTGATCAAATCCATGTGCTCATATTTCACTCGTGGCAGAAAAAACGGTATGGTTATAAAGTATAATAGAATTAAAGTACAAATATGTACTGACATGGTCTTAAATTCCAACGGACTCTGACAGCAATTGGGGAAAAGAAAAGTTAAGGCTAAGATACTGGAAAAGCTGCATTTTATTTATTTCTTTATCTACAGTATTAAAATTAATATGAAGCTTTACTAAAATGGACAGTATCCAATTGCTATTCTTTCAAGCCACAGTGGTTATACACTGGAGGCATCTAATACAATCTCCACGCGTCACATTTTAATCTTTACTGGCATTACTCTTCACAGTAAGTGATCAGGAAAAAGCTCACATTGGAATCCCAATCAATACAGCAGTATAAGCAGATTAAAATAAATGAGCTGAAGACAGAAGCAAAACTCAGTAGTGTGCTCAGATTAATCTGAACCTGCTCACTGCTACAGTATTTATACTCTTGATACTAATCATCACCCCTATTATCATGGATGTACGCTGGAATTTTTGGACCACAGAGGTTCAGGTGTTAAGAAAGGTGAGCACTGAGATCAGGCAGATTAAGAGCACTTCTCGCATTAAATGAAATAAAGCAATGCATGAGTTTGAACATGTTATTTTGTGGTTTGACCAATAAATAAAAGCTTTAACTAATGCAGATCAGCTGTCATTAATGTGACTTTCAGGAATCATTTTGACTGTCAAACTATTACCAGACAAACCATATATATATATATATATATATATATATATATATATATATATATATCACAACAAAACAGGATGTGATAAAAAGGTTTTAAATTGAGTACTTCACTCCTTCAAAAACAAATTGACAGAACATTTCCCTCAAGTAGAAGGGTGTGTTGGGTCAAGGCAGAAATTAATGAGTTCAGTATGATCATAGGACAGTTACTGTCATCCAGTTTGACTACAAGCGAACCATGCTTTCATCGTTTTGCTTAGCCATGCACTTGAATCAAGTTAGAGATTATGGTTTCCTATCTGTCCCACATTACATCTAGGGTCTATGTCACTTTGTTCCTCAAATATCAGCATGTACAATTTTAACATGGGAATTCTCCAAAACTTTGTGACCTTGCTCTGACTGACGTTCTAAAATAAAATCTTCTTTGGGACTCCGGAAGGGTAGTGTTTCCACCACGTTCTGTGAAAATACATGCATGACTGTGGTCAAGCTTTTGTTCACAGACAAACTGACAAGCAAACAAACGCCAGTGATTACTACGCCTCTGCTTCTTATCTTGTTTCTGCTTTAAGGTAAATATAGATTTAAATGTAAAATGGATCACTATTACAAATATAAAGTGATAGTTACTTCATGTGTATGGATTTTTTCCCCCCAAATATGAAAATTTAGGGAAGCTGAGAATGTCAGCAGAGGGCATGTGTAACATTAAACTCTTTCACGTTAGTGTAGTGATTTAATTTTTTTTATGTATTTTTTTATGATGTTCCTAAAATGTGGGAAATAATTTTATTAAAGTAGACTCTTACAGTATTCAAAATAAGTCGGTTTCTGCATTTCCTATTCATGCAGGACAGACAATTTTACAAATAAGGTAGTTTACTCAGGCTAGCAGACAGAGGAAACAGTCTGAGGAAACGTGAAATGTGAAGTAAGCACGGGAGCTCCGGTTCAGGTACACAAGCTTAAATTTAAACACAGAAACGTTTTTATTAGGTGAAATGAGGTGAAAACATGACTCTCATTTTCTCTTACAATAATAATCCCTATATTTAATAATGAAAATCAGTGAAATCTACTTGATATAACTGATTACTGAGGATTAAAAAGTTTGCAGTTTGTAGTATTTATACATTATATTTGGTTTGGTAGACCTGTGTAAACAGTGAATACAATATTAATGATATGTGATTACGGAAAACCAATTTACTGTCAAGTGGCAGAGAACAACCATCTTTTTTGTTCTTATTTTGAACACTGTCTTATTGAAACTCTTTGGTGCATCCGAACTTTGGACTGTTAATGTAATTCAAAATTTTATTAGCATTAATCCAACATAACACACTGATATGGCCTCATAAACACATCTGCACTGATGAAAGACATTTTCTGGGTGACCACAGATCAAATGAATTAATTACAAGGCGCAATCAAATCAGGGCATGGATGGTCAGGAGGCTAAAGTGCACTTTAGCTAATGGAACGTCAAACTCATTAAAGTGCAGTTTGGTTGGCTGAGTTGGTTGGCTGATTAACCCCTGTGAATGCTGTCATTTAATAAATGGAAGCACATGAATAAATGGCATGAACTTAAGTTTGAATCTTTTTTTTTTTTAACCAACAGATACATCTCTGTTGTGTTTCCAACTCTGATTGTTCAGAAAAACTTGAATTAATTTATATAAGCTGTTTATTTAATATATATATATATATATATATATATAGCTAAAAAAAAAATAAAAAGAGTTGGGGTTTCTATAAGGACACTTAGAAGAGGAGTTTCTAGTATCAGCACATTGATTGGTAAACGTGTGAAAGTTTAGCTCAGTTGAACTTCACACCTGCCCACTTTTTCCTGAAAATTTATATTTATATATATTAAACATAACACTGAAGCATCTGAGGTGAGCTCTGCACTCATCTTTAGCTGGGTAAAACCTCTCTTCGATTTCATGATCCCAACCTTTTTCTGTTTATGGTCACAGGGAATCTAGACCAATCATACCAATCACAGGGAACCAGGACCAAACAAATCACCAATAATAATTTTTAGACAGTTTTTGACCCGATAATGATTGTTACATGATAATTATATTTAACAAGGGGCAGTGGTGGCCCGATGGTACGGTGCTGGATTACTGATCCCAAGGTCGGGGGGTCAAGCCCCACTATCAATGGGATATCACTCAACGGGAAAACCAGAGGAAGCACTTTTTAGATCATTAAAACAGTGAGGATGCATCATTAGTTTTAATACAACACAAAGGACACACCACAGCTACTTAGTGAGGCGAGCTAGTCTACACCATCACACCACCTGGTCCTTCATGAAGAGCCTCCTGAGGTGAAATGTCATCACGCCACACCAAGGTCAGTCATCACTTCGATAAGCATTTCCCTGCAGCAATCAGCCACACTCAAGCCTCCATGTGATTCCAAGGTTACTCTCAGAGGAAAGACACCACTAGTGATTTATTGTTTCCACTGAGTGAAAATGTAGATGGGAAACTCTAGGACACCATTGAGACAATGATCAAAGAACTGAGAATCATTTTAATTCTAAACATGGGATTACTTTTAAATATAGCACTTATATAAAATATTTTGAATATTTTTTTAAAAATTACACGTAAAACACACCTTTATATTACTCACAATAAGTAAGTTTACTAAAAAGAGGCTCAGGTTAAGTATGATTAAGCTTTAAAACAAGTCTCAGCAATAATCCATAGAAATTCAAGATTTATTTTTTTAATGAGTGTTGAGGATTGTCGGTGATGGCCACGCGAGGTGTCTAGGGTGTACCCCGCCCTCACCCAGAATCGGTTGAGATGGGCGCCAGCCTGCTCGCAACCCTAATTAGGATTAAGCGGCTTAAAAGCGAATGGAAGAATGAGTTTTAGGTTTGTTTGTTCTTTTTTTGACACAAATCATCTGATCTTTTGCTCAGTTAAATACCAAAGAACACTTTACACTGCTAATTACCTTTGAACATCCTCTGAGCATTAGACCTGAAACATTCTCCATCACCATAGCCATTCAGAAAAATACCTTCATAAAAATTATCAAAGTACACAAATAATGATACACCACAAACTTGGCAATATAACTATGTGAAAAGAGAGGAGCTGTTTTGTTTATTTAATTATTTGTTTGTTTGTTTGTTTATTTTGTTATTACCCCATTCCACATCCATTCTCACCTAGGGGCCCTATACAATTACATCCGGTCCCATAAATATGCACATTAAAAGCACACTGTTTATGAAACTTTTTGGCATTTCATGTTAACCATTATCTTCACTAACCCAACTGAACACAAAATTCATTTTAATAAAACAGAATACATACATGATACAGAAACACTGACACACAGAAACACACATGACTAAAAACAGATGCACTGAAACTGCCCACTGAAAGATGTGTTAGGCTGAAAGGTGGGGATGGTGATTCGAAGTCACTTTTCGTGATCTGGCTTAAAATTAAATAAAACTAAATTAGCAGACATTATTCTTACATTATGTTAGGTGTGAATAAAATACTTCTGAAAGGAGTAACTATGGTAACTGTACCAACAGCATTTAACTCGTCACAATTTTACTTGTCTGTCATTTCAGAGGACTGTCAACTCTTCCTCTTGAGTTTGCATTTAAGCATTCCAGTCAAGACGTGTAGCTTTGACAGGAAAGCTGTCAAAGTTTGAAATCAGCAAGGTTATACCAAAATCACGAAATATTCCTTTGAAGTACGGATTAACAGTGCTGTGCTGTGGTACCAACCTCACCATTAAGTGTCAATCAAATATGTTTGAGTACTGACTGGCACTAGAAATTACATAAATGACACTGAAGTCTATGTAAAATTTCTACGATCAAATTTCTTTCGACCAAAATAGATCTTCAGCACACAATGTTGAATTTGAACACAGGATTTTGTAAAAGGGTGCTGCCAAAAGGTTTTGGCAGCTTTGAAGCAATTCCAGAATACCGCAGCTCTCCTGGATGCAGGTTTTATCTGAGCGCATACTTTTCTTTAGCGCCATTATTTCTGTACTGTTCTAGCCATGTTGAGAGGCTCTGGTGTTAAACCACACAGGAGAAGCTTGTTTTTTTTTTTTAAGTCTTCTTCACTGCTTTTGTTGACCCAAATTAAAACATCCTCCCTGGCATAGACAAAACTTTAAATACAAGCTGTTCCTGAAAAACTCTTAAAGAGATTTAAAGGATTGCTGTGATAAGATATGTAATCCGCAAAGTGATATCAGAGAATGTCAGCAAATAGAAAGGACAGCCTCGCATATGCGCTTCTGCCGATTATTTGAACTTGCTTTTGCCCCTCTGTCCTTCCATTAGTGTCAACTAGTCACACTGAGCTAGAGCTAACCTTTCTGAAAAGATAGTCATTTATTATTATTGTTATTTATTTATTTTTCAAAATAAAGTGACAAAATTACACAATCTGATTTGATATTTTGCTGGCATTTCACTCAAATATCAAATAAAAAATGATTATATAAAATGGTACATGTCAGACAACGTGTTACCTTTTTAAATTTAATTTTTAATGAGTAGCTTTAGGTGATACCCACTTAACAAGCTACCATCTTAAGAAGACTTGGTAAGATATAAAATATTATTTTACTCATTTTAACAAATCATTTAGCTGGTTTTCTATTATATGGAAGTATTTTACATGCGTTTATACACCATCTGCTGATTAATTTATTAAAGTCAGTTATAAAACAGGACAGGGCATGCTATAACAGGAGAATAATCAATAGCGGGAAGTTCATTATGTTGAAATAGCGGCACCCTAAAGTTAATTACTGTCCAATAAAATCATGTCCTGAACTGATTGTCCTCTTATACTTCAGCAAATGACCAGCAATTAATTGATATATTTAAACTATTTAAGATCTGAGAATCCAACAGCAATGCGTTATGTTTTAAGTGGAAAATATTTGAATCAAATGGAGACACCGTACACCTACATTTGGAGAGAAAAGGATGGTTTAAACCGCAGGACTGCAAGCAAGAGTTTACAGCTACACATCATTAGCAATTATTAGGTAAATTCATTTTTAAAAAAACAGCAGACATGTTCTTATTCATTATTGCATGTGCAAGTGTAAGAGAACAATAATAGTTTCAAAATGTGAAGAAAAAAAAAACAGGTTAAAGAGCTATAAACATCCATTTCCTCATCAGTTATTTTTTCTCTTTATGAAGCAAAAAAAATTAATATATAAATATAAATTTATATACACAGCGTTTAGAGAACACTTTTTCCAGTAGTTTAATATTAGCTGTTTGCAGTAATATTGATCAGATCATTCATTCAAACAAGTGAATTATTAATAAACTTATGATTTACTGATACCTCTTCTGTTATAGGAAATGAAATCAACTGACCAAGCACATCTGAGTTTTCACCAGCATTGTAGTATAACATATTTTAATAAAGTGGTGATAACACTCACTTTAATTTGGAGTGAACAAACGTTCACGTCCTAGTACAACACCAAAAACACTAAACGACTCATTTCTTAATCTGGAAAACAATTACAAGGGGGGGGAGATTCAGTTAATTTAATTTCAACATGGCTTCCAACATAATGCTTGCCTTTACGGAAGATATAAATATTTTTAACTTAGCACAAACCTAAAGGCTGAAACACAGTATCCTCATACTGAAGGATTTTACCACTATTTTGAAAAATTGCCGACATGCCCCTATTAATTAATACATGTGCAGATGTAAGTGGACATTTTTTAACTTGAACAGTGATTAAGATTTTGCCAGCTATCTCAAAGTGATGATTTTATATCAGTGCTCAGTTCTGCTGAAATGCTGAACCCAGACTCTAAGGTCCATAACTGCTGAAAGGGTTCAGAGAGTTGAATGCACAAGGCCATGACCATGGAGAGAGGGGTCAACGATACATCAATTTCGCCTTATTGCTCACTTATTCCACTCTCAAACTCCTGCATTTCATTCATTCCCAGTGGATGGTGTGAAGCTAGGCTTTTAAGAGACAGAGGCGAAGGAATTTGAAAAGGAAGGACGGTCCAAAGTCAGTGACATCTGGAAAACCACACATTACCAAGACTTCTATTATCACAGTTTCTTACTAAAACTCCCAGTCCTTATTACAGTATTAAATTATTTACTACTTCATTCCTTTCCTCTTTCAGACGTATGTTAAAAATGACTACAAGAATAATTTAGATCTGTCTTCTGTTTCCTAGACATTCTAAGCCATCTTGGTACACATGGTGTTAAAACTTTCAGTTTGATAATGTAATAGCAAACATACAGCTGCAATGATTCTATATCACATTTGAGAATCCAGCTAACTACATGCTTAAATTTTTGGATAGAGAACGTGTGTTCCCTTAGGAGTTTTACATTAAGCGGAACATTGCTCAAATTTTGATAAAAGCTGAACAAGAAAACAATGGTGTGACAACTTGTCAATCACTAAACAGATGATAAGTGCACTTCAATATTACAGATGTAAATTTAGAAGTCTTCTGAAATGAGAAAAGAATCTGCTTGAAACTACAGAATACGATTATACAAAAGAAACAATGAACTGCACTATCTAGTGTCACCCAGACGAGGAGTGATTACGTTTTGAGTCTGGTTCCCCCCCAAGGTGTCCTTTCAGGAAGTTTTTCTTTTCGCCGTCATCTTTGGCTTGTTCATTATGAATGAATTTTAACTCTATATCCATGTTTCTGCAAAGCTATTTTTTACCAACGTGATACATAAATAAAACTAAACCAAACTGGTTTATGTCTGGAAAAGACTTCACCATAGTTTTAATCGGAGCTAAGCAACAAGAAATGTTAAATAAAAGGTTGTTTTTCGAAGGCTGCAGCCATTGTATATGTTTCACAAGTTATTTTGGGGAAGGAAGAAAAAAGCTATCAAAAATGAACATTTGGATAAGGGAACATTTTGTCAAAACAATAACTTTCATTATTTATTCATTTCCTGAACCGCTTAATCCTAATTAGGGTCGTGGGGACGTTGGTGCCCATCTCAGCCAACTCTGGGCGAGCGCAGAGAATACCCTGGACAGCTCACCAAGCCATCGCAGGGCAGCTAACTCATAACTTACATTGGATCATGCTGCATGCAGACAAACCTTCTAGCTTAAGATACGAGATGGGGCTTATTCAAAACAACTCGCATGACAGTTGAGGATGACTGTAAAAATTGAGGTCATTCAGTGACACATGGCAAGCCCCCAATTCCCATTAATTAAATTCTATTTCCAAGCTGGAGTACCGTCTTGCACGGAGCTGTAGGTGCAGTTGGCACTGCTATCTGATAAAATTTCCATTTCAAAGCAGCAAATATATTTTGGATGGCCTTGTAGGCAGAACTACAGTCCAAGCTGCTTTTATTAAAATAAATAAATAATGAATCAACGATCAATCTGAACCAAAGTGCAGTGGTATAATGACCTTTATGTAAACTGGGCTCTGATTCTGCTGAGTGACACGACATTTACATGAATGAATGACTAAATAAGTAGGGAAAGAATGAATGAATAAAAAAGAAACAATAAAAAAGAAACAAAGAAAGAAAAAAGAAAGAAATACATGACAGTTTTCATGCCGTTTGACCAAAGGACACAATAAGGAAGTGTAAATAACAAAAAGGTTTAGATTTAGTAATTACGAAATGTCCACTGCCTTATTATAAGTAATGGCTTTGAACTTTTAAAGATATTGGTTAATTTTAATGAGAACATATTTCTGAACTTTCTAAAAGCAGTACAGGCAAGATAGCATATAATGAGATGGTTCTTAGTCCATGTGCAATGTTCTGATAGAGTGCTGAAACTCAGTAAAGTGCAAAAGACACTTTTTTTAGTTAAAAAAGAAATAAAATACTTGGTTTATACTCAGATCCCTATCTATGTATCTAACACACTGAGATGCTGCAAGTTTCTGAGATTAAGTTTTAAACCCAAGCATTAAACAGTGATTAAGTCTTTTGGTAAGTGAGCAGAATGAGGATGCTGACTAAGCAGCTGGAAAGATCAGATGATGTGAAGCCATGTAGCTGAATCTCCCGGGTCAGTTACACTGAAGACAAGCAAGCATTTACCCCTTAGCTAGTTATGGGGTAACAGGGGTATTTTCGTTGACTTGGCGGACGGGCAACCAGGTGGGCGGCGTGACAATAAGTTTGTCCAGCTCATTGTTCATTTTATGCACATGCCAACTTTCTGAACTTTTGATAGGCACTCCCTATGGCCTAAACCTGTGCGTAGGTAGCTAATTTGCATATGTGACCTTCGCACAGTGACCTGGAACATATAAAGATATCTGGACCATTGCTCGGCTCATACGCATGATATGAACTTTTGCATAGGCACTCCCTATGACTTAAGCCCGTGTGGAGGGTGGCTAATAAAATGTTGATTGTCCGAAACTGTTTGTACAGGGGATGGCTTTTGTCCTCTGTGCGCTTGAGGCGTCCTGGCTAAGGGGTTACGACGTTCTATAGGACAGCTATTTTTACTAATGTTTTATAGAGTTCTGTACTGTAAAATAATCTTGCAATATATGATTATCAGAATTATTTTAAAATCTTTTTACATACATTTATTTTATTTAATTATCTAAACATGGAAAAAAATAAAGTCAGAAATGTATGTTTTTATATAACTCACACTTACACTAAATGAGCTGTAAAAATGTTCTGTCTTTGTAATAAGTCCAAAAAATGTCTTTAAAAACAGACAAATTTATGATTAAATCTCCATATCTATATACCTACATATCAAGAATGGGTTCCAGAAAAATGCAATCAAACATTTAAACATTCACATCCCACTGATTGGAAAATCATTTTTTCCATTAATTGCATTGTTGCTATGACATGAGAGACTTTTTTAAGCATTGGAACTTGTATCAGGGTAAACAGGTGCATTGCACAGGAGACTATTATAGCACTTGGAAACTCGTAAACATTTTGATTTGATCTGTTTCCTTTAATGGAACAGGAACTTATTAAAACCAATTATGTGAATGTAACCATAGATGTGCCTCTTGTGGTTTATAAAAAAAAAAAGTCATCCCACTTTAATTGTACTGTTATTTCTTAATACCTTTCTTCACTTAAATGCGTGTTTGACTTCATGCATCAAAATAGTTTCCATTAAAACAAATAAATAAATAAATAAACCCTCCTATTTTTCACTATCTCTTAAACTGCATATTTTCTGTAATACATTTAACACTAATATCAATATTTTGATTGGATGAGGAATCGCGTATGAAATCAACACATAAAATGTTTGGAAGTGGTAGGCACCCCAAATACTACCAAAATTACTAAATGGATACACAAAGTATAATGTGATCCTCTTTTACATAGGTAAAGTGGAATCACATACAATATCTGGGAGAAGAGGACAACAAACCAGCTTCACAAATCAGATTAAAGCAAGAAAATGGTCAGTTCTTGCATTTATTGTCATGTAGTTTAAATACAGTGCTTGTGTGATTCCCATTTATTTTGGTTTTCCTTTTGCTCTGTGAAAAACACGAGGGGCTGAAATGGCAGAAACCAGGTGCTATGTTGCTTTACTGTTTCTTTTTAAAGGATTCTCAAAATAATCTCTAACAAAGAATTTATACATCATTAGTGTTCATTCTAGTTGTTAAATGTTTTATAGATCAAATGCTAGAGTGCATAGAGAAGTCCAACATATCTTTGAGAATATTGTATAAAAAAGATAGAAAATGAGGACAAGATTGCTCAAATATGTTATTTAACCAAAAAGAAGTTAGATTTGAGGTGTGAATAAACAGAGGAAAATTTCCTTATCATAATTCTGTCATTTAATTGGATGATACAGCATTATAACGTGAAGTTGTATTGTCTGATTAAATGAGTGAATACGAATTCTTCCCATGTATGGACATCGTTTTAATGTAGACAGACATTTAACACTTATCTTAAAAGCTAATTGTACCTACATGAAGGAGCCACTGTCTACATGCCTGGACGGGATGCAAGTCCTTCTGAGGCCACCATGCAAATATTTATACATACAGTCACAATGAGGGTTTCATATATGTCATTTAGTCCACCCAGTTAGTGGTAATAAGAGAAACAAATAAAAAAAGCCAAAGAAATATGTAAAACTTCACATTAACCATAACCAGAGGTCAAACCATTGTACCTGCAGTTACATGGTGAAAATAGTACCATCTGTGCCAAGTCTGGGGTGCTCACATTTTTGACATTGGTATGAAACAATGAGATGCATTCAAGATAGCAAACCAACTTTCATTCATTCATTAGCTGGACCACTTAAACCTACTAGGGTTGCACTGAGGCTGGAGCCCATATTAGCCGACTCTGGGCAAAGGCACGGTCCATCACAGGACCAACACCCAGACCACCATTCACACTCACTAGGGGCAATTTGAAACAGCAAATTACCCTAATGTGTCTTTCATCTGTGAAACAAAACCTGAGTTCACCGAGGAAACCCACACAAGCACAGGGCGAACAAGCAAACTCTACACATAAACACCCTGGTAGAACCCAGGGCTTGCCGTGAGGGTAACATTAGAACCACTACACCACTGTGCCACCCAAACCAACTTTATGAACACCCTTCTCTATTTCTAATTGTAATAATTAAAATATAGTATTAAATACCATTCAGTTGTACCACTATAGAACTGCTGTACATTTTGCCAAGAGCACCCAAATATTTTGCAATTCTTCCTAAATCATCATGCTACTTCATGACAAAGGGTCATGAAAGCCAATAAACAGTACCTGCCATTTACCTACGTTTATTAAAGTTTAAAATAAAAAAACCTTGGATGCATCAAAGTCAAGCTAAGTTGCTGATCACCAGAACCAGTGACACATGTCGTGGAAGTTTAGTAAAAAAAAATTATAAAAAATTACAAATACTGATCAGCGTCCTGAGGAGGGAAAAAAAAGAGTAAGAGGCAAGGATAAGCTGGGGGAGATGACTGACATTACTTTGGGCCCTTCTATATGCACAAAAAGAGCCTCTCTCTCTCTCTGGGAACAAATTGAGTTTATGCTGCTGGCAGTCTTTGGATAATTTTGTGCCTTTGAGCACAGCAAAGATGAAAGCTCAAGGTCTTCCACAAACACTCCATCCAGCCTACTCATCATTCACCACTTCACTCACATCCTGTCTCCTCCTTTCAACACTGAAAAAAATTGCCCTTCATACCTCAGTCAATTGCACATTCCACTAGGGGAACTTATAGCTCAATGGTTGAGGTTTTGGTCTAGCACCCAAACGATATTTATATAAAAGTAATTTATCATACAGACCTAGTTCACAGGCAGAGGGCACAGTACTGCAGCCTTAATTCCAGCGGCGTGTTGTCCCACTAATTATTGACCATGGAATTTCATTAATCTTTCTTGATTTCCGAGACATTTTCTTTGATATGTAATAAAGGTAAAGAACTTCACAAAATGTGTTTGGCAAACTGGGTCATATGTGGCTGTGAGTGTAACCAGGTGAGTCCTGTTAGTCATCAGGCAACTCTAAAGGGATAGGTGACTCACTAGCATTCTTGTGATGAGGTCATGGACAGAGGATACTGGGAGTTGTAGTCTGCAATTTTGCAAGTTGGGGGAACATGAGTGAATACATTTTTTAAGATATATATGGACTGCACTCGTTTATTACTTAAATGTCAGGTATTTTACCCATTTTAGACCTTTATTTTTTCACTTCAGACACGAGTGGAGCACCAAAGTACAATTTCTAATCTAAAAAAAACAGTTCTTCAAGAAGCTGCTTTTCCACCTCCTTGTGAAAGACTGATATTGAGTGCACCCACTGGATTGCCTGTACGGCTTCCTCCTCCCATTTATATCCTTTCTGCTCTCTGTGCCAACACTGCTCTGACTGGTACCCTGAAAGCTCCTCACTCTGTGCGCCTGAAGGCAGACCGAGAAGGGCGGAAATACTGTGTTTCATGGGGGAACTTGTTAGGTAAAATTCAACAATTAACGGTATTCTAGTAGTAAAAGTTCAAAACAGCGTAGGGCAACACAGTCATTGCTGTTGGTTAGAACAGCCAGTTAGCCTAACATGCATGTTTTTGGACTTTGGGTGAATTCCAGAGGACCCAGGGGAAACCCATGCAAACCTGGGGAAATCATGCCAACTCCACAGAGAAAGACCCAAGCCCGTGACCATCTTGCGATGAGGTGGACATTCTAACCACTATGCCACCATTCTCCCCTGGACCCTTTTTAATTTAATGTTAAATCAATGTCTTCTTCCAGTTTTGATTTTCTTTGATTACTTGATCCAGGAATTCTATTATCACTGCTGTTAAAAAATACTGAACAATACTTTCTGAGTATTCAGAAAGAGAAAGTTTGTACAGTGGTATAATAGAAAATGGGAAAAAAAGAAATATTTGAATTTCTTAAGAGTGGGAGAAGTACACTCTCTTGTTATGAACTGCCTTTCCATATCTCAGTAAAATTTAGGTATGGTATGTGTATGTATTTATGTATATGCACATATAAAGCTTTGTGTATATACTTTAGTTGTCTTTTGTGCTCTTTAAATAATTGCTGTAAAACAGAGAGCTGCTAAAGTGAATATACTGATTTTCTTTGTTCATGCAACAGCTGACAATAAAGATCTCTTATTTTAAAAACTCTTTATGCATTTAACAGGTGTCTCTGAAGCCAGTGGCTAGCAAATGTACATATCACCGCAGAACTATCAAGACTGTCAGTATTCATTAGCTCAATGAGGATGTCAGCTCCATGCTGGCTTAGTATGTATATGCACTGGCAAGTACAATACATCTAGCTTAAGGGATGAGGATACATTCACCATGGTTGACACTTAATTTTCCCAGCATACTAACCTTTTCGATCAGCCTGATTTCGGGTGTCAGAACTATCTGACTCTAATTTCATCACACTCTCTTCTGTCTGCCTCTATAACACTGTTTACTTCTTTACTAATGCTCCTTTCGTCCTCTCTTTCTGTGTATTACTTGTCCAGTGTCTGAGTGCATTCCCTTCCTGCTCCAATGGTTTTTACACCTTGCTCACATTTCACCTCATTTATCACAGTAAGGAAGATGCTGGAGAAAAGAATTAAACATTGGCCCAGAGGTGGTCAATGACTCATTCTTTTTCAACAGGAAGCTAGGGAATGATGTGTCTGTGAACACAAACCTGTGCAGTGCATTGTTGGATTGTTATCTCCAGACAGCACCAATCGAGTCGTGTGTGTGTGTGTGTGTGTGTGTGTATGTGTGTGTGTGTGTGTGTGTGTGGTGAATAAATACAGAATATGATCTCTTACTGCGTGAAATATGGGAGAAAACACCAGAAAGAGTAAGGATAGCAATTAACAGGGAATAAGAAAAGTAGAGTGCTCCTTCTGGCTTGTCCACGTAATCTACAGGAAACTGCAGAATGGCGGCAATGTTCTCTTTGGAAGGCAGTAGGTTTTCCTTGAAACTCTGCTGTGATCACCACTGTTTTTCTTCTACCGGTGGATTCATTAAGATTACCATTAGCCAATGTGAGAGAATCCGTTAGCTGCTTAGAAGTTACCCCTGGGTTCCTTTGTGACCTCGCAGACTATTACAAGTCATGTTCTTATAATGATCATTGTTGGTTAAACAATCCTGGACAGGGTAACATTGGTCTTGAATTTCCTCCCTATTGTTGTGGCGAAAAGTGTCCAGTTCACAAGGCAAGAGATTTAGCCTTTAGGAAAAAAAAGCATTCAATCACACAAAAGAAACTGTTCCGAGAGAAAAACCTCAGACTTGGTCTGCATTGACTTTTATACAGTGCCCATTCCACTCTAATTGGTCTATCATTCTTTTCAAGGTCAGATATTTTGTTTCAATGTTCCCTGTTCAAGGCCAGCCGAGCAATACTCGTACAGAGTGGAATGGCCCGAAAATAAAATAATAAAATAATGTTACACTCAAATCAGTGAATAAACCCCTCATACAATAGTTACACAAATCATCCAATAATCAAATAGTGCAGTACTTCATACAATTGATCTTCCATAGATATAATTCATAATTTAAATATATATTTCATTAGAGATTACTTCACTGGACAGATCTCCATTTCAGGATTACAAATGTCTTTAAATCAAGGAAGTGTGATCACTCATTCCAAACATATTACAATTTCTGTATTCATAGTTATATTCATGTCGGTGTTGTTAATGATCAATAATTAATTCTAGTACATGATAAGAAAGCACAGCAGTTTGCATAAGATTTATGGATTCATGGGTCCAAAACACACAGTGCTCCCAGTGGCACCTGATATCCCGATTTCCTCCACTTCACTATCTCTGACTGTAGATTGGTGCAGTCCAAACACTTTATGGTTTTGTAAACTTTCCCAGTCCAGTGAGCATCAGCAATCTCTTTCTTCATGACACGAAACACTTTTACAAACATGTGTTGAAACAGGACACATGTTATACCCACTACATATCTTGTGGGTTTTTTTATCCATTTTGTTTGTTTTTCTATTGCCAGAACCTTCTTTCTTCCCCATAATTTTCCATAACTTTCCATCATTATGAATGAAGGCTTTGTGGATTTTAAATAGATTGCTGACAGAGGAATTGTATGAATGAATGATAATCATACCTTGGGTTTTCCACAAGCTCTCTGCACAGGACACTGCTAGTGAATATATATGTGCATCAACAGGTTTTCTCTCAAAAATGTCTACTTGTGACTTGAAGCAATTCGTTTTCTTCAGAGTCGCATCTGTCAGAGATGATAAATTCTACATCTCCACTAACACATGTCTACACACATTATGGGAGCCTTCACTGTCAAAGCTGCTTTGATGCACACTCAAAATGATGCCAATCCCCTTTCCTGGTTGCATGGCATGGCAATGCTGCCTAGCGCTTTTGTTTTTAATCACAACCACAAACCCACCAGGAAAAAGTACATGAATGAGCAGCCATACCAGTGCCAACCCTGACCAATTCGGTGCCCGAGGCAAGATTCTACTAGGTGTTCTTTGCATGACAACCAGTTCCACCACCAATCATTGTCTTCATAAGTGGTTACAGAAGCTGCACAGCTATTTTTTTTATTTTGCTTATTAAAAAACAACAACAACAACAAAAAAATCCCTCCCCACAAAATTAAAAGCCAAAGATTTACAGGTGTGGCATCTCAAAAGTGCATCTGAAGAGGGGAGAAAATGCGACCACTGAGTGTACTTCATTATCAATAGCTGGAAAGAAAATAATAATAAAAACACTAATGTGACACCCGGCAAATAACTGCCACATTATAGGTTTATAAAACAAACAGACATAATAATTACACCTTGCACTCATATACAAAACATGCATTCGACGTGCACTCCTCTCACAAGGGGTATGCTGTTTGCAATACATATATGACTAAATCAATCATAAAAATACAAAGGCTTACAACTATTTATCACAAAAGGGAATGAAAAATCATTTTATTTGACTGTAATTACTAGCGGGGCTACCAGCACCTAACTGGACTAGATGTCAATAAAAATGGTTGCATGATTTCTTCAGGCAGACAAGTTAAGCGGTTCAGCAAATGAATGAATGAATGAATTACTTAACATTAGCATTAACCTTAACATTTTATGGAACCTGAATATCATATTGCATGTAAAGGGATTTAAGACATTTAAGAAATCTTGTGTGTTAAAATTGGTTATATTACTAAAGCTACTCTTTCAACAGGGTGTGCTTATGCGTTTATTAATTAATTACTGTGAATGTTTATGAATTAAATGTGTATAACCATGAAATATTGCATCGTGTTTAATGAAAAGATATTCTTATTCCTCATTATCATGACGTTGAACAAATGTACATGAATGAAATCTTAAATTCAAATAATTCCAACTTGTTATAATAGTTAAAATCTCACAACATTTTTATACAAGATCAGGAGGGGGAGAATGTATAACTCAGCATGAGTGCACTATGCCAAGTGACCTATGACAACCCAGCCTTGTGCAAAGTTCTTAAGAATTCTACTGGATTTCATTCAAATACAGGATTGGCAAAGGCTAATGCTGTTAATCCCATCCCACTTGAAGAATAACAACTTAAAATTGTAACGTGCAAATTTACAAATGGGAAGACATGGATGTGGATATGATTGATCCAAGCTGTTGTATTCAGTACATCCTCTCATCGTGGCTCACATGCTCAGTAGAAGGATGTTGAAGTCTGATGTGACTTAGAGGAGGTGTTGAATAACTGCAGAGGTCACAGGGCTGGACCATGTTTACTGGTGCTCTAGTTCTTCAGGTTCCTCAGGGACACGTGTGCTTTAGTTCAACAGTCACAGTGTTTGACCTGAAAATTATAGGAGTGTCTAGATTCAGTTAATGGGGTAGAAACTGGAGAATAAGACATGCTCCTGCTTTGTGAAAAGCTAATTTTGTTTAATAATGACAAGAGCAGATAACAAACAAACCAACAAATACCAAGTCAAGTGAAGCATGTATCCTGAACAATCTGTATAGAATTATATTCAGGGCATTTGTTTTTTTCAAATGCTTACACTTATGAAATAACATATGCCTAATATGAAGTTGCTTTTTTGAAAACAGTGCAGTCAGTCCCTCATGTCTGTGTTAAACTTCTACAGTTAATAGGTTTAGGTACCAAAGCATACTGACTAATTAGCTATGCCACCTGTGTTTATAGTACTTTTCAAGGTAAAAAAACAAAAAAACAAATAATAAATCTGTTTTTGTCGATGGTCACAGAGCTTCCACTAGCAATTTTAAAATGGGGGGGGGGGGGTGTCTCCCTATGTCATAACATTATGGACAGGACACTGCTCACGAAATGGAACTGTGCATCATAAGAAATTGAACAGGGCTGTCAAGCATAACCTATTTTCTCTCAAAATGTTAAACCTATGGGCCATATATGACAGAATGATTCTTTTCAAGAAAATGTAAGTAATCACAAAACAAATTAAATAACCAAAAAATATTTATTGTAGAATTCTGTCAGTATTACATGAAAATTACATTCCAACATGAGAAATACACTGTTGTGTATTTGAGTACTAAATGTCACAAATACTGATTTATGTAGTACATTTTTATACAGTCTATATCATCAAGAATATGTTGCACAGAGTTAACAGAATGTCTTTGTATTAAGTTAAATAACACTAACTTGTTTTGGACAGAAGTAAGCTTCCAGCTATTAAAGAAAACAAGTTTTCATTAGCAGAGCTTTTAAATTGTTTTTGAGTAGCAGGAGAACCACTAAAAGTAGCAGGAACCTCTGTCCTCAAAATGTCATCATCACCATTGACCAACTTAAACAAATGACACAGAAAAAGGCACTAAATTGGGATCCATCATGATAAATTGAAGAGCACAAGTGATACTGCACTGGATTGTTCCGTTAATGTTTTGTGTTGTGTTAATGTTTATCAATGGAAAAAAAGTGTGGGAATCCTGCAAGGCCGCATGCTAACGGGAGCTCTGGTTCATCATCTTTGCTTTCAAATTTAGATATTTAAACTGGTGTTTATGCATTAGGAAATCAACAATGGACTTTGTCTGAATCAGTTTCGGGAATAAATAGAAAGCATCATAATAAAACTTGCTGGTGTGGTGGTTTCTCACAGCTCCATGGTCCGTGCTTTGATCCTGGGCTTAGCTTACTGTCTGTGTGGAGTTTTGCAGGTCCTACTTGTGTCCATATGGGCTTGCTCTGGGTTATTTAATTTCCTCCCACCTCAAGAAAACATGATGGTAGACTCACTATTGACTCTAAATTAACTGACGTGAATTAATGGATCAATGTATGTAAGTGTTTCCTTCTGACAGACTGGTACCTTGTGCCCAGTGTTTACAAAATAGGGGATACTACTGTATCCCTGACAAGGATCAATCACTTCCCAGAAAATAATGAATAATTAAAAATAAAATAACTGGGTGTGTTTTTTGTTAACGAATAGTGGTGCATCGACAAGGTGCGGGACTATCAACCCTACCAATCCCGAGCTCTCACGGGAGGGATGGCATACGCTCACTTCTCTGTCACTCACAGCGATCACCAGCCATTCATGAGCGTCTGTGAGCTCATTTGTACAAGGGGGCGGATAGCGCTTTCCCTCCGAGTGTGTTAGGCTGCCCCCAAATACGCATGCGCAGCAGTTCGAAAAGAGACAGGTGGCAGCATTGCATGTTATGTAGGGGGCATGTACATGCTTACACCCCTCCCTGGTCGGTGGTGGTTGTGTGATAGGTGGGAATTGGATATGACTAAAAATTAGGGGAGAAAAATGGGGAAAAAAATCAAAGAGAAAAAAAATTATGGTGAGAATACATTCATTCATTCATTCATTTTCTGAACCGCTTAATCCTAATTAGGGTAGTGGAGAGGCTGGCGCTCATCTCAGCCGACTCCGGGGGAGGGCAGAGTACACCCTGGACAGCTCGCCAGGCCATCGCAGGGCTAGTGAGAATACATCAGATCAAAATTTAGTTTTCCTGTGGAGTTTGCAATTTCCCTATGTGCATGGGTGTCTTCTCAAAATCCAAACACGTACACATTAGGTCAACTGCTACTTTCAATTGCCCCATGTATGAATGGCTATCCTATGTATGAATAAGCTTTACAGAGGACTTGCAATCAACTTGGGTAACATACACTGCAGCAGAAACCACAAAAATGCCCCAAGGCTTCCAGTGAGGCGAAATGAGAATATAGATGGACAGATTATCAGATCTCAGCTCTGATTGTTCAGAATGTGTTTAGTATTTTACAGTTTTTCTCAGTCGCTTTGCTGCAATTCTCAGATCAGAATGTAAATTCTCATAACTATTAGTTCAACCTTCACAACATTTAGGTATTTGTGCACTTGATAGTAGCAATTTCTCCTTCCTCTGAACAAATTGCAAATGATTTTGGACATGTATCAGGTGCTTTCATACAATAC
>JAOUQZ010000039.1:2145172-2157622 GCA_028564935.1 Neosilurus hyrtlii
ATTCCCGGCCAATGCAAGATAGACTTTTGAGGCCGTCAAAGAAACACCACCAGTCACAAAGCAGGTTGTCTTCGGAAAAGCAGAGTCTGAACTCTTGTCATGAAACTTTCTTATGAAAAATCGTAGTCTGTAAGCAACCAAAAAAAACCCCTAAGCAAGCATTGGTGGTTCAGTGGTAGAATTCTCGCCTGCCGCACAGGAGGCCCGGGTTCGATTCCCGGCCAATGCAAGATAGACTTTTGAGGCCGTCAAAGAAACACCACCAGTCACGAAGCAGGTTGTCTTCGGAAGACCAGAGTCTGAACTCTTGTCATGAAACATTCTTATGAAAAATCATAGTCTGTAAGCAACCAAAAAAACCCACTAAGCAAGCATTGGTGGTTCAGTGGTAGAATTCTCGCCTGCCACGCGGGAGGCCCGGGTTCGATTCCCGGCCAATGCAAGATAGACTTTTGAGGCCGTCAAAGAAACACCACCAGTCACAAAGCAGGTTGTCTTTGGAAGAGCAGAGTCTGAACTCTTGTCATGAAACTTTCTTATGAAAAATCGTAGTCTGTAAGCAACCAAAAAAAAACCACTAAGCAAGCGTTGGTGGTTCAGTGGTAGAATTCTCGCCTGCCACGTGGGAGGCCCGGGTTCGATTCCCGGCCGATGCAAGATAGACTTTTGAGGCTGTCAAAGAAACACCACCAGTCACAAAGCAGGTTGTCTTCGGAAAAGCAGAGTCTGAACTCTTGTCGTGAAACATTCTTATGAAAAATCGCAGTCTGTCAGCAATCAAAAAGCCAATACGCAAGCATTGGTAGTTCAGTGGTAGAATTTTCGCCTGCCACGTGGGAGGCCCCCGTTCGATTCCCGGCATTGCAAGATGGCCTTTTGAGGCCGTCCAGGAAACACCACCAGTTGCAAAGCAGGTTGTCTTTGGAAAAGCAGAATCTTAACTCTTGACATGAAACATTGTTTTGGAAAATCGCAGTCTGTCAGCAACCAAAAAATACAATGTGCGAGCATTGGTGGTTCAGTGGTAGAATTCTCGCCTGCCTGTATAGAATGAAAGAACCATACTGAAATTTTTGAATAAAAAGTCAAGCTACAGCTTTATAAACTATTTCATTGGGATTTTGTTTCTTGGTGAACATGTAATATTTCATAATGATGCCATTCTCATTGTGTTCCATTGAATTTTTCACCATTACTGAAAAAAGACGCACAATTACTGTATGGATTGAACCAACAGAGTCCTGGTAAAATCTTACCCCTGCTAAGCATCTCATTCCTCTCAATTGTTGTGTATCTGTTTCTTAATTGGGCAAAAACTGTTAGTCTGGGCCAGCTATTCTTGGGTCTACAGAGAGAAAGATAAAGAACAAAAGCAAAGAAGGGGAAAGACAAGAGAGATGGACCAGACACGACTTACACACCAGACTCAGGAACTTGCTTTATCATCTTTCTTTCTGCCTATTTCCCTGACAGAGTTTAATGAGAAAAACATAAGGCAATGTGCTGATTGAATGCAAATCACACACACACACACACACACACACACACACACACACACACACACACACACACACACACACACACACACACACAGGCAAACATTACATAGGAGGTGAAAGTGGGACACTTTGGATCATCAATTAAATTATGTCATATTAGCCCTCATTGACATTTCATAACCACTCATATTTAATCACATCCTGGTGAGTGAAATAGTATGTATGTTACCTACTCCAGCATAAAACAGATTCATTAGGAAATCCGACATACTGAGACATCTGGAAAGAGAATATAATATGCTTCAAAATGAGATATCATACATGATCTTAGCATGTAAATGGACTGAGTTACACCAATTTGTATGTCACTAATCAGGAAACGTTACTTTTGAGAAAATAGCAATTACATTTACAGAACCAGTTTCTAAATATCTGCATTTGAAACCCCCTAACATCCATAAACTAAATTAATCCGGCTCTTGACCAATCAGACGTTCCTTGTGTCTTCCTAAAAACAGGAGTTCTATTTACACCAAGTCACGTCTGTTTTGAGGCTTCTCATTAGTTTACCGTTATGTCATTAGTTTACCGTTACTGTTACTCTACCTACTTACGGAATCCCAGGATTCAGGGAATTCTGGGACTCCGTAAGTAGGTAGAGTATTCTGGTACTGAATATTCAATGGTTTGAAAATCGGCAACATAAGAGGATATTTCCATTTTTTTTACAACAATTTGGACACGGGACCCTTTCTTAAACAAGCATTTTGGCATGTATAGATTGTGTTTATTGATATCTGAACTTGGTCATGTGAAAGGTTATGCTTTGAAGGAGGATTTTTGGCAATGTTGCATTTTCTTCCAAGTAATCCATTTTCAACTTAGGCTCTTATTCAAAACACTACCTTGTGACTCAATCCATATTATGCTGGGGCAGGTCACAAATGTGTTTACTTCTGCAATGTCATGCATCTATTTTTTCATCTTTCATACCACAATATGGAGCTAAACCTTCCCTGTCAGTGTTTTCCTTTGCTCTTTTCAGTAGCAGCATCATACTAGATGGTGATGGAGAAGAGAGGATGGACTCTATGATGGAGGAGCAGAAACCCCAATGAGTGTGGTGTCATGCGTGAACTTCAGGAGTTTGTCTGTTGCGTGACTGGAGGTGAAGCTGTTGGTGTTTAAGGTGAAAAACAAGGTGAAAAGAACAACCTGCTTGTTTTGCGGTGATGGACCACAAAGACAAACTGTGCAAAAAAGGTAGACTGTAAGCTACATGAAATGCAGTGAAGTGGACACAACATTATAGTCATCATTCAGATTTGTTTAATAATATCATGCTGTGCCTCAGTTTAAATATCTCCTGGTTTCAGGTGTTTTGTTTGTTTGGGTTTTTTTTTCCTTTGTTGGTAGTTTTTATTATTATTATTATTTTTTAACATTGTTATGTACAAGCCACATACTTACTATGTTCCTACTACATTCCTACTATGACTGTGCCAAAATTAGCTTGCTACAGCAAAGACTAATATTTTCTAATATTGTTAGAGTAGAAACGTAGAACTATTCATTTTATATTTGATATAATAAAGTTTTAATAAAGACGAAAGTTCCTTATCAGCATATGTCTACAATACCGAAATGGCAAATTATTCAAAGTTTGTCATTTGTTAGTACATTTTCAAATTAGGGCTGATGTTAGGCATTTCATTTCAAACTAGAACTCTCATCTAATTTATATCCAGTTCTCCAGATCTCCAGAAAAGGAGGCTTACACAGCAATGTCTGCATTTATTTCCATCTCAGTGAAATGATTCCATCTTTATTTCCACCTCATCTCCTGGACAGAGTGCAGAATGTTACTCCCATCGTACTCCTTATATTATTACTTCAACATTTGGGTTCCCATGGGACACTGCAACAACAGCTCACAGCAACAGCCGCAGATTACTATTGATTGTGGATTGACTGGTCTGGCTCCTCGTTAAGCAGGGATCTAGAAATGAAGCTGTAAATCTGCTGAATCATATTTCACCAGCAAGCTCGCATTGATGTTGCCAGGCTGGAGGCTCTTTAATTGGGGAAATCATTGGGCTTTGTTCCGACTCTCTAAATAAGAGTGCAACATTGCCTGAGACTTTTGAACATGCTCATCTGATCAATGAATCCAAGGCCACAGTCACTGATTAACACAATACATATGCATAATAGGAAAGCAAGAGTTAGATGCAATTGGACAAGTTTAACCAAATATTTGAGTTTACGTCAAGGATAATCTCTCGGCTTCCCAGGGAGAGGCATTAAAAAATGGCTTATTGTTTTCACAGAATTGTTTCCTTTTTTTTTTCGAAAACATGACTGGATGGCTAAAAAAAAGTGTTTAAAGATGACAATCCAGACAGCAAGGTCAGTACAATAACCCGTAAACATGCAGAGTGCAACATGCAGCAAAACATGGAAAATAAGAGGATGGTATGAAAAATAAGCAAGATATGACATTTAATTAAAAAGAATGAGACTCAAAAATAAATTGATTATGTAGTAAAAAAAATGCAAAAAATGCATAAATCTATACTCAAGAGAAATATAAACAATTTTAAACTTCTGAATGTTGCCACAGAGGGCCATCAGAGAGCTAGTCATCGGGCTGAACTTAGTAGGCGGTCTAGAATATTCTTGGTTATTGAGGTGATCAAGAACCCAATGGCCACTTGAAGAGACTTTCAGAAGCCCATATAGACAAGACGACACTAAAGTGGCCTTGGGACGCATCTCCGAATGTCCTTGAATAGTCCAGTTAAAGCCCACAACTGTGGAGAGACAGTTCACAGCTCCACATTCAAATCTATTGAAACTTGAAAAGAAACACCAGTAGAATGTGATAAAACTCCCTAAACAACTGCTTGTAAAACAAAAAAGGCCCAAAGCTGAAGGTGATTTAAAAGGTGTTTCTACAAAGAACTAAATAAAGTGGCTGGATACTTATTCTGTAAAAAAAAAAATAATAATAAAAATCCATTGTGGATTATTGTGAATAAAGTGATTGACAAAAATCTGTTTATTGAATTCTAAATTAAACATAAGTTCACCATCCACTTTATTCTATTAATTATAAGTCATATGGCAGCAGCAGAATGAATAAGGGTCTGTCCAAGCAAAAGGGAAATTTCCCCTACCCCAACTTCCACCCCCATTTTTCTGAATGAGTAGGTCAAAGGCATGATTTGAGTTTAAAGGTATATAGTCCACAACCCAGAGATATTTTTTCATTCATTAATTTTCTAAGCCACTTAATCCTAATTAGGGTTGCAGGGAGGATGGCGCCCATCTCAGTCAATTCTGGAAGAAGACGGGGTACACCTGAACAGCTAGCCAGGCCATCGCAAGGCCAACACACATACAACCATTCACACTCACATCTAGGGGCGATTTGGAACAGCCGATTTACCTACTGTGCATGTTTTTGGACTGTGGGAGGAAACACCGCAAGCACAGGGAGAACATGTATACTCCACACAGCAACGCCTGAGCCCAGGAATTGAACCCATGCTTTCTTGCTGTGAGGCAGACATTTATCCACCGCGCTACCACCTCCCAGAAATATAAGAAACCTCCCAGAAATATAACAGAGATAACTTGATGCCCCTTATGTACCACTAAAAAGATATGGTATTTGATTTGTCTAAAATCTTTTCTACTTGAATAAAAGTGTCTGAAGATTTTTTTCCTTGCAAAAATTCTTATTGAGTGTAAACATTATTTTTTATTTATTTACTTATTTATATTTTTTTGCGTTCTGTCAAACCAGCTTCCTATGTACATAATAATAAAATAATCATAACTTAACATCTGATGGTTATTTTAGCTGTTTCTTGCATAGGGTTACAGAAAACACTTCATTGAAAAATCATCACATTACGGAACCATCATTTTGGATGCCTCCAAATTTAAAAAACCTGCCTAAAATCCAGAGGTTTTTGGACCATGCTACAGCTCCACACAAAGTGTTAGCGTCAGCAATCTGGTTGTATACAGCAATAGCATCTTCGAGGAGGAATACAATGTTTCTGTCAATAAAATCATGTTTGGGACATTCATCTCGTACACCCAAATGTCAGCTCACAACCCAAATGTCAGTTCACAACTTCCTATCAGGAAGAATATTCAAAGAACCATCACAATTATAAATGTCCAATTTAAAACCTGTCGTTTTAGCATGGCAGCAAGAGAAATGCTTGCCTTATCTACGCATGTGATTAAAAAAAGTGTTATGACAGTGTGCTAATTCTGTGATCGTACTTGGACATGGAAATTCAGTGGTCCATCATCTTGTGGTCCATTTTCACTTCATTTATGTTCAAATGTAATGCAGTTTGTACTCAATGCCATGGCTCTTCATATATATTCAAACTGCACTGCTTGTTCATCGAATAGTGATCAAATTCTTTGTCAAGCATTACATACCGAATACCTCTTGTGACATGCATCACATACAGAACACGTTGATAACTCTGGGGACTCCATAGCTTTTTATCTAAAGGGTTTGCATGTCATTACTTTATAACTAGGTCAGGTTAATCACTTATGCAGTTCCTTTGAATGTTATATTGAATATAAAAATATCTAGTTTTGCTAGAAAAAAAGCAGTTTAGGCTGTTTTTTATAAAGATAGATTCAAATCCCAAGTGAAATGGTTTTTGATTTGAAAATCCCAATTCACAATTTCAGTGCTCTTTTGCTTGGACAGACCCATAAAATATTGCAGATACTGGTCAACAGATTCAGTTCATGTTTATATCACAGCAAAACTGAGACATCCACAAGAACACTTCAGAAATTGGTCAATATTTGTTGTCTATCATTTTTGTATGAAGCAAGTCGATCTCAGTGTCAGTTATAGATTCCGCAACGTTTATGCATAACACAAACACAAGATTTTCTCTGCCTAAGACTAGACAAACTGCTCTAGCCACCTACAAGTACCATGGTGGATCAAGTGGAAGAAAATGGGGTGTGAGGTTTTGTCTTTCACTCACTGCAGATGCATATCCATAGGCCATTGACTTCAATGATTTTGTTTTGTCATTTATGTAATGTTTAGGATTGATTTTTTTATTTTATTCATGTTCTTATTACACGCACAAAGGTTGGGCATGTAGGGGGTTTACTGTTTTCTCAGATTTCCTAAAACTTTTTATACCCAGAAATACATGAAAGGGAGTAACTTGATGTAAAGTCATCAATAATTGGAAATCAAATCAGCAAATCAGTAAAATATTTAAGAAAAAATGTCTTTTTATCTGTAAGTCATGCCCGTCAGATAGAATTTTTCACAAAACTGAAGCCAGTGCTGGTAAATGCCTCACTTCTTGCTCTCTACTGCAGTGAGTATATTAGCAAGCCTCCTCCCCTATATACCTTGACTTCACAATCATGTATCGTTGTTAGTTTTCAGAGAATTTTGAAATAAAGTTTAATAAAATTTTCATGCGTCTTTTTTTTCTTGTCACACTTATTTTTTTTCATAAAAAAACTGAAGCATCATTGGATATCTTTTCTTCTCTGTGTTAATTCCTCAAGACCTTAACGATGCACATACACAAGATTAGGGACTTACGGCTTCAACAGTTAGTGCAAGACTGAAGGAAATGGATCAGACACCTTACAAATGTAAGATCTGTCACTGTGAAATTGCCCAGTTGTTACATAACAGTAATTAAATGGTCTACTAAGTCTAAGCCAAGTATCTTAATGTTTTGATTGATATTTGTTATGTATGAACCCAGGTCCAAACCTGAATCGATGCCCATGCCTGTACCCAAGCCCTTGCATGTACCCTTCTTAAGAACAAAGGCCCACATGGTAGTAGCCAGCTCAATGCTCATGCTCAGGTCGACCCAGATATGGATTCTTAAGCACTCTGGAAGTACTGCCTTTAGGGTGGAGGGTTATGTAATATTAGGTCCTGAACTCAGCTTGAACTGCATTTCCATGAGCCCCCTTGCCTTCAAACATGCTACCAGGACTACATAACCACATAAACTTACTCTCTCGCTCCACCTCACTGCACTTCTGATCAGTCACAAGTAGCTTCCATTTCATTTATCAGGTACACTATATAAGTACTCTGTTCAGCAGCATTCCTGACAAAGCAATTTCAGCCATTTGTCTGTCTGTGCCAAGTAGGGCTGATTAATATGGCCAAAAAATCTCGAATTTCTTTTCAACCTACACAAACTAAACAAAAAAAAATGCAGCTCTACTGCCAAGCTGATCACTTTACTATTCTGGTTTTGACCCTGCCTGTTACTTGACACATGGTTTGTCCAATCTAGTCCAGTCTGCCTTAATCATAATTAAAGCTTTCTGCTGCATATCCATACACATTTAACTGGTTTTCTGAACGTGATAGCAGGCTGAAAAACTACTTATGAAAGAGATCAGAGAAGAATGGCCAGACTAGTCTTGACAGGAAGTCAATAGTAACTCAAAAAATGTAGGAGTCTGCCAGGGAAGACCTGTGTGACCTACACTAATATTAAAAACTCTTAATGAGAAAAAAAAAAGATTTCATATGAAATATGCCTAAAGTTGTAAAATTATTATACTGATATGTCTCCCCCCTATTGTGCATCTGATGAACAATCAATCAGATATTATTTTGTCTTAGAATCAGAATCAGAATGATAATACTTTATTGATCCCGGAGAAAATTGTGTTGATTTTAATCTAATTTTGTTTTGTTTTCCAACATGATCCCATGCATGGATCACCACCAAATTTTATGGGGATTTTCCTTGTACCACACCCACATCCAGAAAGAAATGTTGTCAAAATTCATGCATTACTTTTTAAGTCAAAAAATACCAACAAAGTAACAAACAAACCAACACAGTTGAAAACTAAACTTAGAGGTAAACAAAATAGGTCTACAAAGGCTTTGAAGATTCTGCAAGTTTCCCAAAAAAAAAAAATCAGTGATGGCAAGCCCCTTGTGGCGTAATGACAAAAACCATGTTTTGGTATGAAAAACTCTAAAATTGAACCTGATAGGGGGGAAAAATAGATGGTGCACAATAGTATGATGTAAATGAGATTCTTTGCACACAGGTAACACAATAAGCACTCTTTACAACCGTGGTGAGCAGAAAAGCATCTTAGAATGGGAAACAAATCAAATCTACAAGAGTGGAAGACCACCATGGTTTCCTCTCCTGTCTGCCAAGAAGAATCTAATGCTGTTAGATATCATTGAGTCATTTCTCCTTCGTTAACAAATACGAGTGGATACAAAAAATCCATTGCTTACCTCAACAAAAGGATTATGGATTTCAGAATATGTGTCTAAAGCATCGGCACACTTACAATGAGCTACATCATCCCATCTAAACCTTTAATCATCAGTCATCATTAGCATTGAGTCTGTGCTGGTCATCAGCAAAGACTTTAGAGACTCCTGATTCTTAATATGTGAGACAGCCTCTTCAGTTTGAGAGCAGCACTGTGGTGATTACAGCAGATGTTAGCACTTCAGTGGAGTATGGATCTGGATAATTAGAGCTGTACTGCTATCTATTTCTTTTTGTCTTTCATTTGATGTTTCTCTATCTGTACCATTTATACTTATCAATATTATCTGTATATCATGAGAGACTTACCTTACTATGCCTTTCAGTGATGGGAGCACTTAAGTACACACTTAGAAATAGCAATTACTTGGTATTTTTAGTACAAAATAAATTTCACTTCTTCTTCGTTAGAGATGTTCATAAAGATTATGTTCCTGTATAATACTTTGTATTAAAATAAACATGGAATGCCTACTTATCAACCTTCAGGCTACTAAGATAATATTAATTAATTAATGTGAATATTGTAAATGTATTTTAAATATTGTAAATACTACAAAATGTAAACATATTAATGTAAATAACTCATATTATGTTAATTATTTATTTTAAATTTTGTCCCCTAAGGACATGGGAAACTTGTTTCTCTTCTTCACACATGCTGAAATTTATTCGTTCATTCATTCATTTCTGAACCGCTTATTCCTAATTAGGGTCGCAGGGAAGCTGGCGCCCATCTCTGCTGATATTCAAAGAAATTAAAAAATCATATGGAAAATGTCACATTTTAAACCTGTCAGTCTCTATTTGTGTCTAACTTTTTGTATTGTTTTCTTTTGGTAAAATCAGGATCAGCAAAATCAGGCATAGTGTAACCTCTTGCCTTAGTTATTACATTCTGTGCATGCATGTACATGCTCCATATCAGTGGTGGATTGCAGAGTGGAACAGTCTTACTTTGGGATGGTAGCTTGAACTGTCCAGATAATAAATAATCATGCCATAATGGACAAGCTGCAGTACTCGTCAGAGAGTCTCAGGGTCAAATCTCCACATGCCTGTAAGCTCCAATGTTCAGCATTCTCTCTGATGATGCTAAGACAAAAAGTGGCATGTATTCAAACACCTGTAATTCTTCCAGAATCATCAATGAACACAAAATAGACTGAAAATAGCTGGTGGGTTACCAAGACTAGGGATGTAACTTGAATTAGTATATATCGATTACATAAAAATAGTGGAATCCGACTGGTTCGTTATCTAGGTGTTAACTACACATATAAACTGTACAAGAACGGAAAAATCTCATTGGTGTAATTCTATTTGGGAAATAAATAAAATATTATCCTAAGCAAATAATGGTTGATTAAAATCGACAGACACAAACAGTTTGTCATGGTCACTTGGAGCCGGCAGTGTCATCATTACATCATCACACAGTTCAATGGAAAAATAAAGCAAAAAAAAAATGTAATTCGTTTTTCTTGTGTTTCTGCATAGTATACATGAAAATACTGAAAGACGTACTGATTTGCAGTAATTTGGAAATATGAAAAGGAAATACAATTACCTGGTCTCTCCATTAGCCAGGTGTACACGTCACCAAAATCCATTTCTGACCAAACTCCTTGTGGAAGTCTCTATAAACAACCTTCCAAGGCAAATAAATAATTTCTTGGTTTATAACATGAATGCGCCTCGGCCGGAAAACTCTAAGTGGTCGAACTCAATGAGGAAAGGAATAATCCACATTATTGAACAGAAACACTAAATACACTACTCATACATATTTTTTTATTCTTTTATATATTAGCTAAGTGTTTACTGTTTATTCTTTATCTGTGTGCTGCTTTTTCCTATCTGTGTACTGCTTTTCTTATGTGCTGCTGGAAATGTAAATTTCCCTGAGGGAGTCATACCAAAGGGATCAATAAAGTTAAGTCTAAGTCTAAGTCTCTCTAAGTCTAAATGTGATCTGAAATTTGTTTAGTGAAATAATTTACACGGAAAAGTTGTGTACTGTATGATACTTCCCACACTAATATACATTTAATCCGAACGGGGTGGCGGGGAGGCTGGAGCCTTAGCCGTCACTGGATGAAATTGCAGGGTAGCTACACCCTGAACAGCTCGCCAGATCACTGCAGGTTCAACATCCACACAGCCATCCACACTTACACCTAGGGACAATTTGGAACAGCCAGTTAGCTTAATGTGCGTGTCTTTGAACTGTGGGAGGAAACCGGAGGAAACCTACAAAAGCACAGAGAGAACATCCAAAATGCAGACAGAAACACCCTCGCCACGAGCCCAGGACCTTCTTGCCGTGAGGCCTTCTTGCATGTTGACCACTATGCCGCCATGCTACCCTACAGTGTTAAACAACTCTGATTATTTACATATGGCGTTTGTGCAATATTTACATTTTGGTAACAGTAGCCTTACCTCACTCATTGACAGGAGTATGTAATCTTATAGAAAACAACTTGACATTTAAGCACCTTAAACAAAAGCACATAATGATTTAATACTTCACTAAACACTATACTTTCTTTCTTACCTCCCCCAAATCTGTTGCCTCAGGTGAACTAGCTAAACAAGCAAACAAATTAGCCATATTAAATTCATAAATGTAGGTTTTATCTCTGTTAACACTTCAGGGGGGGAAAAAACAACTTATAGCAAACATATTTTTATTATTAGAACCTAATAGTATTTATAAGGTTTAACACGAACAAATATAAACTTATGAAAGTTAAAAAGTTAGCCGGGCTACTTTTTTTTTCACAGTTAGCATCGTTAGCTTGTACAAACATTTCAGCTGTGTTTACTGATAAGTGAAGAGAATCTGAATAGAATGTTTTAGAAAATATATATTTTTAAAAATCCTAGAATGGTCTTACCTAATATAAATTTCAATTCAATGTACACACGTATATTAACTCTTTGAAATGTATTATTAAATTCTACACTCCCGACTGTGAGATCTGAAGAGCAGCTAACACTGACAGGATTTTTCCCTCAGACTACAGAGTGTGAGTTAAAAGCTGACCTGAAGGGGGCGCTGCTGTTCATTTCCATGCTTCAAGTATATTGGTTATTATTATTCTGATTGGTCTAAATTTCAATTAAATGTACTGACCATAACATTTACACAGGGCCATAAATATTTGTACATTGACTAGGCGTTGTACTGCACAGCATATTAATGTGTGACTGTAAAATTATGTTTTTTTAAACAGGTTAATTGATGATTCCTTATATATATTATATATAAAGATCATTGATGATCTGTCAGTAGTGAAGCGGATGTTAAGATGTCATAACTTACAGAGAAAGGGTGGGATTAAATAAATGTGCACTTCTTTCTGTTCCTTTTCGGAAGTGTATAAAAAGTAGTATAGAGATTTAGGCACTGCCTAAAAGCGGAGCTCCAATATGATTTCCCTTACTTGACAAGATTTTAGCAGGAACGCTTAGACTTCATTCATTTGAAGCGCTTAATCCTAATTATGGTCGTGTGGAGGCTGGCGCCCATCTCAGCCGACTCTGGGCGAGGGCAGAGTACACCCTGGACAGCTCGCCAGGCCATTGCAGGG
>JAOUQZ010000039.1:2157722-2174504 GCA_028564935.1 Neosilurus hyrtlii
TGTGTGTGTGTGTGTGTGTGTGTGTGTGTGTGTGTGTGTGTGTGTGTGTGTGTGTGTGTGTGTGTGTGATGACCCTGCAATGGCCTCGCATGCTGTTCAGGGTGTATGCTGCTGAGGGTGGATGGGCTGAGACAGACGGCAGACTCCCCGTGACCCTATTATAATTAAGCTGTACACCAAATAAGTCTAGTCTTGACACTACTAAAAAAAGAATAGGGGGAAAAAAAGAAAAACCTGCATGTTTTAGCATGTATATGTAACCATTGGGTTTACATTACTTACATAGTGCCAGGTGAATTGAATTTTAACATAACTGAAATACATAAAGGGTATAAAGTTACAGAGCTGGGAAAGAAATGTCTGGAAGAAAGATGAGGCAGCACATGACTATTTAACTATGCTAATATGAATCCAGAAAAAAGATTGCCTGTAAAATTCTAGCTAAAATGAACAGCAAGTTTATTTTAAAGGAATGTAAAACCATTTCAGAAATACATAATTTCGGATTTCAATAAGAACTCACATAGAAAGCAGTCAACAGTTTTTGAGTGTATGTAAAACGAGCTTCTATTTTATAGGTACGCTCTTAAGAAAATAAATGGTTAGTAATAGATAATGCAAAACAATTGATAATACACTTTTGAAACATATCAAGATGTGAATGCTGCAATGTGGCAAAAATACATGATTGGTCCTGTTTTCTGTCGACTAAAACCACAGCCTGATAATAAAAAAAGGTCATGAACCCAGCAAACGTCTCATAAAATATTTGACAACAGCACCGTGTAATGCTATAATCCTAAGAAACATGACCACAGTTAGTTTACACAGAGGGTAGAAGGTATAGGTTTCAGTTGTCATGTCATGATGTCATTGTTCTGTGAAATGGTCTGATATGATCTACTTTGGGCTCGGCCGACTATGCCTGGATGTTGTGGCTTGAAACACAGCTGTTTTACAGTCCTCAAGGGGATTATTAGGGAACATAGTACGTGAGGTGCTTTTAAATTGTGACTGAGCTCTTCCTTTTTTCTGCTTCATTAGACGTTTTTAATTGCAGAAAAAGTGATTATTTATAGCTTTGGTGTCTTAAACAGCTTTGACAGTGACAGTGCTATTGTACTTGATAACATCAGCTTTATAAAAGGTCCAGAACTATCAGACCCAATAAAACACCACAGGACACAAGTCAATTAATATCTCGATCTGGAAATTAATAGTTCAGCTGTTAAGCTGCTAAGCTAGCAACCAAACACTGTGAATTTAAATTCCAGGCTGGTGAGAGCTTCGAGAGCATCTTTACAGGAGTGCAAATGTAGGACTGAGGAGTTTTCTATTCTTAAATTATACACTGAGCAGCCATAACACTAACACCACCTGACTGGTTTGTGGCTAGGCATCCTCATACACTGCAAATTGCTACGCACTCTGTGTTCTGACAGCTTTCTATCATAGCCAGCATTTACAGTTTTAACAGTTTGTGCTACAGTAGCTCTTCTGTGAGACAGACAAACCATCACTAACCACATGTATCAGTGTATCAGTGAACACTGGTGACACTCTTGGCAGTTCAATGGTTGTCCTTCCATAGGCTACAATGAGTAGGTGCACTACTGCAGGAAACACCTCACAGCCCTTAACCCTCATCTGCTTGATTGTACAAATGTCATTTTCTGAATCATTTTAGACTGTATAAGGGTTTCAAGGAGGCTGGAGTCAGGTACACCCAGGACCAACTTGCTCTGTGGTGGGCACGCTAACCACTACGCTACCATGCTGCCCTTAATGCATTCATCTTGTTTTTAAGAAATAACATCCCACTATAAAATTATTTTACCCAGTTCAGGGAAATGTATCCAAAATATTTGCATTATAATTATTGGCAAAATGTTAGTAATTGCATTCATTATTTAATTTTTATAATAATCTGGTTTAGATTTTAATGAAATCTGGCACATTTTTTTTCTTAAAAAGAGACTATTACATTAAAGAAAATGTGTCTTCTTTCTAGTAGTGGATATTTTTAATTTTATTTTATTATCATTTTCATTTTATTTTTTGCAGTGTGCCATGTTGCAGTGCTATAAGTTATTTAATGTTCCCAAAGAAAATACAAGGTCTGTATTTCAAACGTCTGTACTGAAGTAAGCAAATTTATGCTGTACTTTTTCTGATATATTCGATAAAGAAAATGGACCCAAATCATGCAGGCACTGTTCCATACTCACCAGCACAAGAAATATTTTCCATCAAAGGTAAAAGTCTTTCATGGATGGAAAGACTGATTGAAGTAGTCGGTCTCAGAGGAGAAGAAGATGAAAGCACACAGAGAGAGAAAGAAGAAGGACAGGAAGGTAAATATGAATTTAAGTGAGGTCCATTAAACATGGATCTATTGTCCTATGATAATGGATGAGATGACGCTTAAGACTGGCATTCATTACCTCTGAAGATTTACTGCCTTCTGTTTCTAATCAATACATCATGCACTACATGCTTCAGGGCCCTGCGCTCTCTGTGTCAATAATGTTCTATTTCCTGTTCAATACTCAGTGACTGATAGATCATCATTTGATAAGAGAAACATGATAAAGCATGGTGTTTGTCAAAGTTTTTTTCCACAGTTCTTTTAATATCCTTCTACACTGGGTTTAAAGAAAATATTCACCCAGAACAGAGTGCATATTAATCTTTATAATTAACATGCTACCATCAGCAGCTTCCACAATTTGTAATACATTTCAGAGTTGACTTTTTGCGTGGCAAGGTGGTTAGCATGTCTGTCATGAAGTTAAGTTTGCATGTTCTCCCTGTGCTAGCATGGGTTTTCTCCGGGCGCTCGTGGTTTATATCGCACTCTCCAAAGACATGCATTTTCATTTATTTGCCGAACCGCATATCCTATTTCAGAAGGGCAGGGTACACCCTGAACAGCTTGCCGTGCCATCGCAGGGCGAACACACACTCAACTATTTAGTCAATTAGCCTAATGTGCATGTTTTTGGATTGTGGGAGGAAACCAGAGTACCTGGAGGAAACTCACACAAGCCCAGGAAGAACATGCAAACTCCGACAGAAATACCTGAGCCCGGGACTTGAACCTAGGACCTTCTTGCTGAGAGGCAGATGTGTTAACACTAGGCCACTGTGCCGCCCCCTCAAGACATGCACATTAGGCAAATTCGCTGTTCCAAACTGATCCTCAGTGTGAATGAGAGTGTAAAAGGTTGTCTGTGTGTTGGCCCTTCAATGGTCTGGCAAGCTATTCAAGGTGCACCCTGCCTTTGCCCAATGTCAGCTGAGGTAGGCTCCAGCCTTCCTACGACCCTAGTATGACAAAGCAGACTTTTTACTTGGAGAAAGATGAAGAATAAGAGCAAGAAGAACATGAAGAAGACATGAAATGCTTAGTTAGATAATAAGGTATTAGTTTCAAGATAGTTATGTAGTTTTTGACCTAATTAATTCTTAAATCTAATTGATAAAGAGGTGTTGATTTAAAAAATATAAAGCTACTCAGGGAAAAAGAGCAAAAGCTACAACACACACATACATACACAACCCAAAGAACAATTTTCACCCAGCATTCAACTCTGAGCCCAGCTCCAGGACAAGAGAGATGATTGATGCTCGGATAACTTCTGAAAGACACTGATGTTATGCTTGTTTCCCAAGAGAGTGCCATAAAAATAAACAAAACAGTGATTTAATTGCTTGAACGAGTCATGCCTAATCAGATTAATGCCAGCATTCATGTGCTGTTAATCTCAGTGCCCTTCAATTGTACAGCAGAATTAATATTTGTGCCTGTGGCACTGCCCAATTTGCAGCAGTTTAACAGCCATGTCTGTGGAATTGAAATTTTGGCCCTGCAGCAGCTCCTGAAGATTTTAGTGCTTGCTTGATGAACAAACACATAATCTATATATAGCTCAAGGAAAAAACAAAACAAAACAAGAGGCCCTTTTTAATGATGACCACCACTTTTTTCCATAGTCACACACATAAAATAATTTCAGTACTCTGTGAATCAGCCTTGCACCTTTGTGTAACACAAATTGCTTGAGGTGAAAAGATAACAGGCGACCAGAAAAACAAAGCATGACAGTTACACTTCTAATCCAGCCTGGCTGCTTTTCATGGCTTTTATTAGCTCTTCATTAAAAGATCATATCACTGATCTTGCACTTTATCATGGTGTGAAATTCTATCAGTGCCATAAATTATAAACTTGTTTAAAAATTGTAGAAAAGGGAACATTTTATGTGTGGAAAGATGGCAAATGGTGCATAAATGTGAAAAGATTAGGCTTGTGCAGAATGCTAGGATGTTCACAAAACCTATTTTGAATCTGAAGAGAGGGTTCACTCTGCATTTGTGAAATATACAAGAAAGTCTATTTACAGTCTGTGGTTTATGAATGGGAAAGCCTAGTGTGAGGTGAGGATAAACAGCTTTGAGTTTTCACCCTGTCTGACGCAGAATTCCTTACAGTATACATAATACATCTTTTGAGATGACAACCAGGCCACTGGTTCTGGAAGGACACAAAGCATGCAGGTTTGGCATTCTTGATGTAGAATTGTTGCTCCTTTTCAGCATATTCAGTGCAATAAAAGTTGATAAAAAAAACAAACACACAAAAAATAAACTAAGTAGCAGTAAAAGCTTTTTTCAGAAATTCACTTGAAGTGTGAAGTGTATTTAAAAACATTACAGTAGCTTTTAACATTTAGGTTATATGAAAACTCTTGAATACTAAAATATTCTAAAATACCACAATACTCGAAATCTCTCTCAGTCTGGATGGAAACTTTTTCTTGATAATGAGAGATCATAATTAAGGAGGACTCTTCTTTTCCCAAAAAACAAATGGCTAAAGATGTAAAGATGATTATAAACAGATAATAAACAGAGAGAATAAAAGAGAAGAGAATGAAAGGTGTGATTATGGAACAGAAAATCAACTTTAGTGCTTCACTCTCAGGCAGCACGGTGGAGAAGTGGTTAGCATGTCTGCCTCACAGTAATAAGGCCCTGGGTTCGATTGACGGGCTCGGTAGGGGTGTTCCTTTGTGGAGTTTACATGTTCTCCATGTGCTTGCGTGGGGTTTCATCCAGGTACCCCAATTTCCTACCACAGTCCAAAGACATGCACATTAGGCTAACTGACTGTACCAAATTGCTCCTAGGTGTGAGTGTGAATGGTTGTGTGTGTGTTGGCCCTGCAGTGGCTGTTCAGGGTATGCCCCGCCTTCGCCCAGTTGGCTGAGATCGGCTACAGCCTCCTTGCTACACTAGTAGAATTTAACAGCTCAAAGCACAGGAAGAGAAGATGCAGGAAAATAAATTATTCTGTGGTGGGAAAAAAAAAAAGCGTAAAAATTTTTCTCCTCCATTTTCCTTCTTAGGCTCCATACAACTATGTTTGCGTGTATGTATGTGAGTATGTATTAATGTAAGTATGCACTGGTTTATTGTCTTTATCAAATTTAAAAGTGATCCGCTTTTTCGTTCTTATTTCGCCTCGTGTTCTCAGTATTGTATCACGCAATTCATTAACCTCACAAATCCTCAGAGACAAATGCACAAATTTAAAGTGAACAACACACACCATGGGAAGGTTACATTGGAAGGTATTTTGCACATAAATCACAACTACAAGCTTACATATGCAGAAGAGACACACATTTATCTTTGTCCCTATGTACACACCATTATACTCAGAGAACAAAGCGTATTCCGACAGCCTGTTCTTCCTTTGTGTGAGGTCCCTCTGAATTTGAAGTCTTTTTCTGAAGAGTAAAATAATATAACATGAAAACCCATTTCATAAATTAACAAACCTGTGCGTATTAATCCTATATATGCACTTCAACACTCATCATCATCATCATCATCATCATCATCATGTGAGTTCAAGGTTAGGATCACACATAACAGACACACTCTTTTAGTATTAACTTCATATGTACAGATCAGGCACAGTAGACTAACTGTTTAATGTCTGAATAACAATTTGCTCAACTTCAACTATAACTATAGCTGCTTATCCCAACTCTGTAGAGGAACTGATTAATGCAGTTAAATAGGAATAGAAGTCATTTTACAGTATGTCACAAAATATTTTGAAGTTACAGTCTCCAAAACATCTGTGCAACCGATGCTCCTGTATGCTTCAAAATCCTGGTCCCTGAATGAAACACAGGACAGACACATGACTGCTTGTATATCTGTATTCTGGGAAGAGTGCTGAATATTTCATGCCTTGATCATTGATCAAATGATCCCGCCATAGTTGGCCAACCCAACTCTCGTGCATGATATGAAAGAGGTGTCCCGCAACGTGTGGTCACATGATATGGGACAATCAACCTGCTGCTAGACTTCGATTCTGGGATTCTGAAGTGATACTTAAGGTCAGTCAGCCTTGCAGGGATACCGGTCTTCTGTGGGACTACCTTATAGTGACCATGCTCGATCAACAGGTTTAGCAGAAGATATCAAATTAACTCACAGACCTGATGGACAACTGATATATATATATATATATATTAATGTATACATATATACAGGGGAAAATTATTATACTGGAGGAAACAAAAACAAACTGTGTTGGCAAATTACAGTAATTGCACTTTCTGTACATTCACATTGAAACTGTTTTTACCCTGTGCAAACATAATTGTGATTGTGAAAGGTTAAACTTGAGCATAAGCTCCTCCTTAAAGGTTGGGTCAAGCACTAGACAGTATTGTCCCCTTGTGCATAATGTAAGTGTCTATGAACTGAAGACTGGAAAGGGCAAAACGTCTGACTAGTGTGTCTGAAGAGGTGTAAAATCGAATGACAGCAGTATGCCCTCTAGCTCCTGAGATAGGACAATGCATAAACATAGGAAGTGGGGGATGGAGTGGGGAATTACTCAGAATGAGTTTCAGACATTCCGTGAACAGCTAATTTTTACTCAGCCGTCTAGTTCGTCATTTGTGAGTCCTTATGCTTGATGTACACTGTATGATTTTTGTCTGTTTTTAGTTAAAAAATAACAAATGTGAAAGAAACATGGCAGTATCTTTGGTTGTGACTCCAAAAAAAGTACCCTATGTCACCCTGTGGGAGGGGTCCGAGGGTGACTGCTGTCATGGTCTGAGATCATGGGACCAAATTTAACAGTGTCAGAACATCTCACAGTGTGACTGCCTCTACGACATAATGTTGTATCTTGTATTTTGATTCACGTTGCAGGTTATGATTCAGTAGGTATTATAATCACACAGTGTACATACAACAATGGGAGGATGTCCCCATCATCAAATGTCAGCTGAAACTGGAGCCCATGACAGCCAAAGGAGGGGTACACCGTGAACAACTCTCAATGACCAGATTATCATAGGAACAACACAGACACACAACTATTCACACCCACATTCATACTTGGGACAATCGAAAATATCCACTTAGGCAAATGTACATGTTTCTTGCACTCTCAGAAGAAACAGCGTTGCCAGGCATGGGGCTCGAACCAAGAACCTTCCTTCTATGAGGTGAAAGTGCTAACCACTGTGTTCTAGATGACCTGTTAAGTTTCTGGAAAGTGAAGTGAAATTAGAGGAAGAAGGGGTGAAAATAACACTCTCATATGCAATATCATGTCACCTTCCATCCACATCTTAAATTGATACTCACACCTGGAAACTATGAAGTTACACTTTCTGTTGCTTCAGTCATAAAAATAATCCACAACTGCTTTTTATTACGCAAATGCCAATTCCTGCTTCAGCGTGGCATCCTTCCCACACTCCATATAGGTCAGCTGTGAAAGTATGGCTATTGAACGTTTTTTTTCACAACACACAGATGTCAGAGGTTGTGCATAGTTATCCATCACAGTGACAGTGAAGATCACACCTGCACCTCTACTGAAGGATACAGTGCTTCACACACAGTATGGGTCTTAGCTGCTCAATAAGAATATGTCGATGAATGTACAAAAACACACAAAGATCACTGGCTCCATGCTGTGATTCTACAGTAATATGTCCTTGTCTAGTCCCTGTGGGCTCAGACCTATGTAACTGAGCTGTTATGAAGATTGAAGCTGCCATTTAAGATTCTTTGAAGCAAGAGTGACCTTCAAGAATAATCTAGCATGTGATGATAAAGACCTTCACCTGGTAACCGCTGATAGCACACCAAGCCTGAACCATCAACAAGCCTGAACCATTCAACTGATAATCAGATTTATAATATATTAATTCATAATAAGTTTTGAGGTGTAGCATATTTTGGGACATAATTGAATTTTTTTCATTTTATGAGGCTCTAAGAATATTTTTACATGATATTTTTGGGATGCCTGTTCTGACAATCCATAAGGCAATCCATACAGCTCCGATATGGCAGACAAAAATGATTGCTACATCTCCAAGTAGATCTACTACCTTATTACAAGAGGTCCAATTCAACTCAGTTCACTGTTTTGCTTTTTGCATGCACCCATTTAAAATACACATTTTCCTCACATCAAGAAGGTCCGGGGTTCGAGCCCTGTGGTCAACAAGATTTCTGTGTGGACTTAGTATGTGTTCTCCAGGCACTCTGGTTTCCTCCTGCAGTCCAAAGACATGCACAGGAAGCAAATTGGTTATTTCAGATTGCCCCAAGGTGTAAGTGTGAGTGGTTGGTTGTCGATGTAGATCCTGCTATAGACTGGTCCAGGGTGTACCCTGTCTTCACCCTGTCTTTACCCAAAGTTGACTGGGATCGGCTCCAGCTTCCTCACAGCCCTAATGAGGATAAGCGGCAGATATGATCAACGAGCCTTAAAATATTAAACATTAGAATCAGTTGATCAATGGGTGACATAGAACATAAGATATTGTATCTAAAATGGGACATGTGAACACTGGACACTGCAAAATTGCAGGCATATAAGAAAAACTGTGGACAAAGTAGTGTCTCATAAAGCATAGCTTTTCATTTATAAACATAAAATTTGTACATTTTATTTTTTCTCCACAGTGCAGTGCTCTGAGGAAAACATTATCAACTCTAACCACATTAACAGGCAAGATTTTCTATAGCACTGTGACTGACTGGAGATAAAACATGACTTCCATTCATTATTTGAGCTTGCAGTCTTTAAGGGTGTAATCTTTTTTGGTTGCTGAGTATCAGAATAAATATACAAATGTAGAAGGCTTCTGCTTGTCTGTTAGTGATGATACATCATTGCTGAATTTATGTAATATCTGATATCATGATCATCCGGTAACCTTGATTATATCTTACTGTTTTACATGTTTATATATAGATATTTTTCTATAAAATTGGTTGGTATGATAAATAACTAAATGTTCATTTCATTTATTTATTCATTCATTCATTTATCCATTTAAATTACATTTATTACCTGATGTTCATGCACGTTATTGGTATGTAGAAAATACAGTGAATGCAAAGAGTTAAGCACTGATTTTTTTTTCTTCTGCTGCAGAAACAGATTTCAGGCTCATTCAGTAACAGCGAGCCGGCTATATGTGATATTGTATAACTGAAATGCAATAAGTCACAAATATGAGGCAATAAACCACCAAGAATTTCTAATGGCCAGAAAAATGAGCAAAGGATAAATGGATACAATATTCGATATTCATGAAGACTGCACATGTTGAAGCGTCAGAAGAAATATTCAGAGTGTGAAGGATGGTTTAAAAGACTGACTAAACCAGATGGTGGGCATCAACAGACGCTTGCACTGACTTTATGTTGCAGAACAAATCAGCCTGTTCTTTTTCTTCGAAAATCTCCCATGACGAACTACACGAGTGCAACCATAAACGACTGCTCCCAAATGAATAAATCTATTCCATAATTCAATATACAATTTATCAGAAATTGTCAGGCAAAAGTAGTAGACAATGTGATTCATTGTGCCAATTTTTGACCCAACTGCTCTGTTTTAGCAAATACAATGGAAAACAAAAATATATGCAAATCACTGAATTAAGTAAATAGGGCTATCTTGTTGAAGATAATTAATTCTAGTGACAGGAGATTATTCTAATTACCATACCATGCTGGAAAGGTCATGCAAACACGCCTACAACAAGGTACACCTAATGTCACAACTGAAGCACACAAAAAGACCAGATTTTCATTAATTTGCATCTAATAAACCAGACTTTGTAAAGAGGTCAGTGCAACACATGACTACCCATTAATAAAATGCCATCAAAATATATGTAAGTAAAAAAATAAAAATAAATAAACATCTGGCAGAAGTGTGCAGATAACTGCAATGGTGACAAAAGTGATAAGGTCTATAATTACCAAAGGTGTGAGACTTTAGGGTGTAACTCCACTACTATGAACTGGTGAATTTCATAATTCATTGAAAAAAAAGCAAAACTCTCAGGAGCTGCAAGATGTGGGTGGACTGCTGGCAATAACTTGGAGTTCATTATTTTCAAAGAACAGCACATCCTGCAGTAATTTCACAGATCGACAACACTCTCTGTCTTCTGTCCTTAAAACTTTTTGTCTAAAAAACAAAACCCTGACTGTTGCAAAGCATTAGCACAGAAGACAGGAATCATGGAAAACCATATAAATGTTTAGACATTTTCTTAGATAAGAGCATGTCTACAATCCATTACATGTTTTGATTAAGTGAACTGTGTGTCATACCAATCCCTGTGTAAGTTATAAATAGTCAGCCACTCATTAGCTTTACTTTTTTTTGTGTCTGGAATTAAATTCAACAGAAAAGCAATGTACTGAGATCTTGGAAATTCTTGTCCATACCAACTGGAGTGTTCGATAAACTGGAGGTAAGGAGGAAAAACACTTGTGAATATATTTTAAAACAACTTATATCTGCAGATATTTCTAGATCTCTTGTCTAGAACTTTTTAACCGCAGACCTGAATATGACAAAAACACAAACGACTGACTAACAAAATGTCTACTAGTTTAACCCACAAAATTGCCTTAGTTGTATCAATCTTAACACACCTGTGTACATATTAATGCACTTAAAAAAAGACATAATTTATTTGATAAACATATGATTTATGAATAAAGACAAACATAGCCAAGCCTCTTCATGGTAATTTACACATCTCAGTCAAGACAAGAACTAAACCTACTGAGGTTAGTTGTCAAGATCAGGCTTATGGGGCAAGACCTTCTAAGACAAATCAAAGGCATTTGTATGAGATGTCTAGGGCATCGGCATTAGAATTTCAAAGTGCCTCTGATTGTTTGATCTTGGATCAAAAAAGATGGCTTGGAAAATAATTAGCATAAACCTAGTTTTAAATATGTTTAAAACCTATTTTCTCTTTTTGCACAATCTTTCTAAGGATCCTCAACGAAGCTTGCTGGAGAGATTTCCAACTTCCCAGGTGACAAATGTATATGGTGTTTTTGGGAAGATGGAAGCATCTGGAGAATGAAATATCTTTGTTGCAAAAAGAGCCGATGAATATAGTTTGAGTATAGTTAGATTTACCTAAAATTTCCTATTAGAATATTACAATAAATATATAGAATAAAACAATGAAATTTAAAAAATATATATTTTGATAATTTCAAGCTTGAAATAGTTCCAGTCTATTTATTTCTTCTCTACAAGTAAGCCTGCAAAAAAAAGGTAATTGCAAAATTTCCAGCAAATAGAATAAGAAAATTTGCATATAATTTTAATTTATTTAAATATATTATATTGTTGTATAGATATATTGTATTGATATAGTGTATAGATGTGTGCTTTATTGTATTATCATTACAATATATTTATTAGAAGTTATTTTACCTTCAAAAAATTACATTTTATTTAGAATAATTTAATAGGTAATCACAGCATACAGTTATTTTGACCTAGAAAACAGTACCTACAACAGTTAATAATTCAAACCACAAACATGTTAAATCTAGCCTTTTATGTGACCTTTAAAGCTCACTTTGCCCAAAAGCATATTTCTGGTAATAATAAAACAAATGCCTTGAATTACATAATGCAAATACAGCTACAGCGACTTTATTTCACACTTTCGTTTGCTGACAGACCATGAAAGAGAACATAGCAACTGCTTGTGTTCTAAACAGATATTAAATAATAATATAAAATTCACAAAAATGGAATGAAAATGTTTCTCAGTAATGCAATGCAGAAGAATATAATAATAAATTAGACCAATTTGTGTGGATACCAACTGATTCCCAGAGTGCCTGCGGTGCCATACATCCGTGATCTATCTTCATGATAATAATTCATGCTCTAAATACATCTGAGGGGGAGGATAATAAAACACATGCCATTCAGCTCCATTGATTTGCATTGTTAATTTGCCGCTCAATGGCTACGGAGAGAGAGTAATGACGAGCCACTTAAGTGCACTTAAAAAAAATCCAAATGTCGCTGTCATCTACAACGAGGCTTCACAATAAGCTTCACTTTTGTATTTCTGCAGGGACACAAAAACCATATGCGCCTACACTATTCATCCAGTTGATTCGACTCTCTGGTTATATATAGGTCAAAACGAATAATTAGACGCGATCCCACCGCTGTGCCGTGGTGAGCCATTGCTATATCAAGGCTACTCAAGGTTTGCAGCCTGGAACTATAATCCCAAAAACCTGTTTGTGTTTCTATTATTGCACTATAACCCAGCATATTCCCCACCCATAAAATGCTGCATAGGGACAGAGAACAATTCACTGACTCACAGCAAAACTTACTGATTATTTTACATGAAATATTCATCACAGCATGTTAAGCTGTTCTTATCAAATTGTTTATTTAAATCACCCATCATAGCAAACAAAAGGTGTTGAAATACTTACATAAAGTGTCCATCAGAGAAAACAAAAACAGTACTTATGCAACTATTTACATGGAGAGCCCACATATAACACACAAGCTAGCTAAATGCAGTATGGAATTATGGTCTAAAACCTGCTCAACCTAAAATGGAAGTGATAGCTGATTTCCTGCAAATAAATTATATACACTTTTATTTCCTTTCATATTTTCTTTTCTGTTCTTAGATGATGTGAAGAAGAATTAGGATGGCAGCTCAAGCTAGGTCAAGTTCAGAGGATTAAGTTGTTTACCTTAAACAATACAATAATGTTAAAAAAAATCTCACTGACTGGCGTGCATCATGTGCCCCATGGGTAATCCTTGGGACATATTCCCCAGGCTTCTAGCTACAAAGTAGACTGAATGAGGCACAATGAAGCCCCGAAAGTGACAGACAAAATGGTAATGGCCTTCGCTTGCACTAGCTGACACGGCTTCGGATTGAAAGTGGAATCATGACTGCTTGAATCTACATTTATTTTCTAAAGTAAAGCCATTTTAAAAGTCATCACATTTCTATTACAGAAATATTGTTCAGGATGACTTGACCCTACGGAATAAAGTGGAATAAACATGTTGGAAAATGAAGGGTCGTGCAAACCTGAATCTAAAAAAGGTGCCACCACTGCCCTGTACTCCCCAAATACTGTACAAATCTGCCAAAATAAAAAAATAATAAAATTTTATATGTCTAATTTAGGGGTTATGTCTCTTGGATTTATTTGTTTTAAGCATATTGATTCATTAATTAATTCATTCATTCAGCTCGAGGCTAAACCTGGGAACACTGAGTATGAAATGTGAATACATGGATGGGAGACCAGTCAATCACTCCATGCACACAACATTCACACTTAAGTGTATTTTCCACCTCATTTCAGTAGAGCAATATGAAATGATATCTACTGGACTAACAATATTTCCTTTCCTGGGCTCAATGAGAAAACATTCCTTGATAATGACCAAACAAAAAAGAAACAAACAAACACCTTTTATGATAATTCTTCTGTGTATATTTGATTAAATTATAAGTAAGTCATTATTATTATTCATTTTTATATATTATTTTTCAGATGTTATTTTATTACATGACAATTATAGTGTAGGTCTTGAGATTTTGGACCGGTTAATAGCTTTTGTCTCAGAAAATAAGCACTCAAGCCAAACACAAACTTTAAATAAAGACAATATCACCCCCCACCCTTTCTTTTTTTCTGCCTGCTCTGTATGAAAAAAAGTATCAAATATTAGTTTACTCTTGGTTAAAAAAAATGAGAAAGTAATTAGTTTTGTAGTTGATGCAAACTTTGTTTTGGTTCAGTGAGCACAGCTTTACTTCAAATGAACATTGTGCATGCAACCGGATTTAGGCATCAACTCTTTCGATTGTTTTTATTTCCCCCTCTTTTTGAAGGGGGGCATATAATAAACACCTTATTAACTTTGTTAATTCGGTCAGTACAAAGAAATTCCAGACCTCAGCCTTGATGCAGTGACTGAACCAAAGTTTTGGTATAGAATTTTGCTGCCCTAACCATTGATAATTGTATGCATTTGTACTATTATAAATGCTAAATGATTTGAATGATTTGACAGATAGTGGGAGGTTGTGTTATTTATCATATGTTCTTTGTATTATTATAATGGTAAAAGAAAGCTTTAATGTGTTGTTACCTCTAATGCATTTGCACATTTTATACTTTGTATATTTTCATTAAGTATATCTATTGAAAAAATACAAATTTTATTCGAAGATAAGTTTATTTTACACATGTGGGCTATAGCACTGTTGAGGTCCTGCAAGGATCCATCCATATTTGTTATTGCATATTTATTGACTCAAATGCATGAAAGGCTTCCTCATGTGAATTACTTGTTTTTCAAAATGCTGTCAAGTTTGAACAGACTTTTACATTCATAGCTCAGCCTCAGTGTATATTTGTGTGTTTTTAATGCAATCAAGGGGATCTGAATCAAACAGAGATCAATTTCAGAAGGCTTTAGCTGCTGTTGGAAAAATATATATTTCCTAGCCCACCCCCAAAAGAATAAATAAATAAATAATTGCTCAGTCTAATCCATAACTATGTTAATGATTGGAATATGAAACGCCATTGACTAAGGAATATAATCCCCATAGGGGAGCAGTCATGGCTCTGTGGTGTAAGTTATACTCAGAGTGATGGAGTCTATACAATCTAACTTCTTCACTACTAGACACTGTAGCTCTCCTCAGTGTGATTGCATGCATGGGATGAAAAATTAGTGGCTGTTATGCTGCCAGCAAAAAAATAAAAAATATTATACTGTACCATAGCAATCTCAGAAAGTTGTAGTGAAATGGCACTTCCATCATAAATAATGTAGACATGCTTGAGAGAGAGAGAGAGAGAGAGAGAGAGAGAGAGAGAGTGGGAGGGATGGAGAGAGAGAGAGAGAGACAGAGAGAGGCTGAGGGGTGAGAGAGAGCAGGTTTCCTTTAGCAGCTTTGTGCAAAATAGCATAGATTGCAAAAATAAATAAATAAAATGAAATAAAAATGAAAAAGAAAGAAAGAAAGAAAGACAGAAAATAAAGAAAAACACATTCCAATTTGTTCTTCATTTCATGTCATGCGACTTAGATGATGAAAACTTGTCATAACTGGAATTTTTTTTTTGAAAATATAGGAAATTGTCTAAAAACCACCTCAAATTTTCCCAAAAATAAGAGAGAGAGAGAAAATGTAATGATGATGGAGGATGCAGCCAGACAACTGAAAACCGCCATGCCAAAACAGACACCAGCATAAAACCTATACATCTACAGCAGAAACAACACATGAATTAATCCATTGCCAGCAGTACCAGTATTTAGTCAACTTTAAGTTCCTGACTATGCCAGCTATTGTGATGAGATCTGAATGATCAAAGTTGTTGAATATCTCATTAAGCCACTCTTTTGGGAAGGGTTTCAACGAGCATGTAGACCATGGCTGTGAGGACTTATATTCGTTCAGCCACAAAAGCATTAATGAGGTCAGGCACGGATGTTGAGTAAGGAGGCCTGGAGTGAAGTCAATGTTCCAATTCATCCCAAAGATCTTCACTGGGGTTAAGGTCAGGGCACTGTGCAGGCCAGTTGAGTTCCTTCAGTCCAACCTTGGCAATGGTACAGCCTACAAAAACACTATATACAATTGTGTGCTTCCAACTTTGTGTGCTGGCAACAGTTTGGGGATGACTCATATGAGTCATCTCTTTTCTCTCCAAGCAGGACCTCTGACTCCGAATTTAAAATCGTATTCTGTAATAACTTTCGCTATTCTTTAACATGAAATGTAAAGTGGAAAAAACAATAATACCTCCCATTTAAGTAGGTTAAACTGTTATGTTTACTAATACAAGATTGGACCATATTTCCTTTTGCAAAGCACTATGTTCAGCCTCAGTTGTTTGAAATGTGCTGTATAAATAAAGTTAATTTGACTTGACCAAAAATTTATTCTAGTACCTAACCTAACTATCTAGAGAGCCAGTCAGAATCTAGCTAATGGTAAACAAATTACAGAGAATAAATGATGGTTTTAGGCAATAGAGCATAGTTGATTTAAAATAAATATTGTCTTATAACAATTTTAAACTAAAAACAAACATTCACCAAACCGGGAAAAAATTTCACAACACCCCCCGCTGAGTTGGCTGTAATACCACACTTTCAAACTATAGCTACAATAAAGAATATTTATAAACATTCCTGTATTCAGAATTTAATCCTGATCACCATGAGTTGTACTTAGCCATACTCAACTTGTAAAGTTGCTAACAAACAAACAAACAAACAGACAAACAATTAAAGAAAACAAAAAAACAAAACAAAACTTCAAGGTAAAAATACTTAAAAGGGACCCAGCATAAAAAAATGTGTGT
>JAOUQZ010000039.1:2182189-2198920 GCA_028564935.1 Neosilurus hyrtlii
CCCTAGATGTGTGTATGTATGTGTATATATATATATATATATATATATATATATATATATAGATATATATATATATATATATATATATGTATGTCAGATCCTTCTATATTTTCTCCTTCTTTTTTCTTTCCTACAGTTCATCATATCAGAATAGTGTTGACTATCAGTAACTCAGGGCCATGACATAGTTTTGCCCAGTACCCTGGTGTACAATAAGAAGATTAGCGTACCATGTAGACATCCTTGAGAGGATGTGTTTACCTCACCCCTTCATGACAATCACGAGCAGTGGTTCTTAAATCATTCTTCAAGGCCCTGAGAATCTCTGCTCAGGAGGACAATCCTGAAACACATCCAGGAATATAAAAAAAGACTTTACCAGCCAGTTTTTAGAGATGGAGAAGTGTAGCAAAAATCAATATGGTCAACATGTTGGGCTGATTGACGTCTTACTAGAGTGATTTGGAAGCCTCGGTGTTTAGGTGTTGCAGGTCACTCAGGAAGAAATTTCAGCAGAGAAAAGGAAAAGCTGCGGTTCTTTATTTACAAAACCAGTTGGTGGTCACAAGGTGCAATTTTAAGATACAGCACTAGTCAAAAGTTTGGATAAGTAGGACTACCTCATTTAAGAAAAAAAAGCAGAACAATTTTCTATATTATCTGTGAGTCAACTTAATTGATTGACATTTTTCATTTAATAATAATAATAATAATAATAATAACAGTAATAAATAATATTAAATTAAAATTTTTTATCAATACACGCAAAAATGGAGGTACGAGAAAACTACATATCTATACTTAAAGGTACACTTTGGATAAACATTTCCTCAGAAGAACACCGTAAGTGCACTTTTGATGAGCAGAAATGGTACAAAGTAATGTAAAACAAAAGAACAAACAAGTTTGTACTGTTACAACCCTAAGGATCCCTGCAGCTATCCAAAGGGTCGCAAGAGAAAAGTGGCCAAAACTGCACACCTTTTTATATACCTGGTTGTTAGTATATAAGGTATATATGGTACAAAAATTGTGGGTATTGAAGGGTACACAGTTGACTCTCAAAAGGCTAAAAAAATCACCCCCCAATCCTTTGTACCCTTTAGTAGGTACACACTGGTACATCACTTTTTGCGAGTGTTCCTTCACTTTATAAGTCCACTAAACTTCAGTAATTTGAATGGAAAAAGAGGAAGGTCAGTGTTTATGGATAAACTCACATATAAGTAACAGATTCAAATAATAGAATGAGAATTGCTCACAACATGTTCTCCCCAAATATCTCAAAATTGTGCCTTGTGACTTCCGATTGGTTTTGTAATCGAGGGTGGCATGGTAAAAGTGGGTGTTGGGATTACTGTATAGTAGATGTACTGATTAAGTGTGCTGTGTGTAGGAGGAGGTTGAGTAGGTGGGTGTGGGTGTATGGCCGTACTGACTTCTGAAGGCCAGCAGTTGTGGAATGTGGGTAGCGGAAATGAAGAAGGGGGAAAATAAACACTTTGAAGTGGTAAACAATTTACTTATACTTGTAGTGTTGTTGATGGCAGTATTGTTTTTGTGGAGCTTGATGTATAATCCAAGAGACACAGTAGATATGGTCAAGGTAATTGGCTGTTGTACAGCAAAGGGTATCTACAACAGAGAAAGAACTCCAGGGTGGGTGGAGATTAGATAAGGAGGAAAAGTGGACGGTACAAGGTAAGTGAAGGTTGTGGGTCCTGGTGGTAAAAAAGGCAGATATGGAGAAGTGACAGGTACATTGTCCATAAGAAAGTCATGTATGTACCCAGCTGTCATGATGAGTCCTCGCTTGTCAGTTGCTGGAGTACGGAGATGCTTTCAGTTGAATGCAATCAGGAGCATTAAGCAATTTTTCAGCTTACAGCTTGTCCATGTGGACGTGCAGATCCCTCAAGCTAACAAAAGTTTTGTCATATTCTTGAATCGAAGATAGCAATTCACCTCCTCAACAGTGTCTTATCTGACATGATGGATGATAGTTAGCAAACTATTCAAAAGAAATGTTACATAGAACAGGTATGAAAGTCCAACTTTTGACAATCAGCAAACTAGTCTCCTATGGAGGTCAGAGGTTTGTTGAGAGGACAGATGGTATTCTCATGAGTTTAGTCGTATATTTGGTCTTTTATTTTAGTTTATGTATTGGTAGTTGATCCATATAATTAATGGTCTTAGCCGAGTAGCGTACTATACTAAAAGATCAGTTATTGCTTCAGGCAACCTCAGGGCAATCGCACACTCCTCATTCCAAAACAGCATTTGTAGAAATGCTAGAGTTTCAATATTAAGCCTTAAAAAAATCAATATCACAGCCATCCATGAGCCCAGTGACCCGTTCCAACAACGGGTGTATGACAGATCATAAAAATTCATGTCATGAAAACTTTTAAGTGTTTAGAGTTTGGTTCGCAGAGTTCTTTCAGATTCTACATTCAAAATTATACTTGTTTACTTTAATAAGATACTGTCGCATGCAAGTGGCTTCCATGAGATTGGCTTCTATAAAGATTGATTCATAACTTGAAGCAGAATATAGCCTGGAGAGCCAAATTTGCTAAAATCAACACGAATAATAATTTTTTTCTGCAGCTTGCAAAAAAACTGAATAGAAAGCTTTAAGCCTCCATTACATTTTACATTATCTACATTATCCTCGCAGCACCAGTTCAAGTGGAAGCAGATGCATCAGATGCCAAACGTCTAGGCCGATTAACTACAATCAGAGTAAATTAGATTTACACAACCTGTTCCTTTAAAACATTTAAACCCCACCTTGCTCTTTATTTACAATCTGTTTTTCATAGGGATATTATTCACTCTTAATTTGTTTCAAAGAAAATTAAAATTATTCAGCAAATAATGTGTAATAAATTATCTCTGTTAGAAAAGATGTTGGGTGGATTGCAATGGTTAGCAAGTCCACCTCACAGCAAGATGGTCCTGGGTTTGACTCTCAGGCTTGGGTGTTTCTATTTCGAGTTTCCATGTTTTCCCTGTGCTTGCGTGTGTTTCCTCTGGGTATTCCGGTTTCCACCCAGGTTCCAGCCTCCAGTGAAACTAGTAGGTTAAAGTGGTTTGACAAATTAGTGACAGAAAATATCCTTATTAAAACATCCATTCATTCATTTTCTGAACCGCTTAATCCAACAACGGGGAGGCTGAAGCCTAGCTCGGTGTGAAGGTGAGGTAGTCCCTGAACAGCTCGCCAATCCACTACAGTTCCAACACACACACAAAACCATTCACACTCACACCCAGGGGCAATTTGGAAGAACCAATTAGCTTATGTCTTTGTCTATGGAGGGAAACTGGAGTACCTGGAGGAAACCCACACAAGGACGGGGAGAACATGCAAACTCCACAGAGAAACACCCTCGCCGAGCCTGATACTGGAACCGAGGACCTTCTTGTTGTGAGGTGTATGTGCTAATCACTACATCACTGAGCCACCCCCTTTAAAAGCACCTCCTTTTATATGTCAATTAATATATGTCCATGGCTCAGTGTCTTTTTTTTAACCTGAAAGTTTCAGTTAACTTGTAGAAAGAATGAACCACTAATTGTTTTTTACTAAAAATCTCAAGAAAAACATGAACTTACCCCACACAGCCTATTTTGCCTTCTCAGTCAAACTTTTACAAAAGGTCTCAAGTCTACAAAGCGTAATGAAATATTAATAAATTAAAACATCAAACTTTTTAAGCTTGACGTAACACTTTATAAACAGAAAAAGGGCCATGGGAATATAAAGTACCGTAGTTAATGCATTGCAGCATTACATAACCTTCATAACAACTCTGTAGATAAATATTTAAATTATCTAAAGTGTACAGACACAGTGGCTGGTTATGTAAAATGGTCTGTTTGTTTCTGTGTTGCAGTGATGCACAAAGACCATATGTTCAGTTGTATATACCTAATCCGAGACCACATTCAAACACACTTCAGTGAGAATCCAATAGACACTGTCATTGTGTTTACAACACTGAAATTCTATCAGCACTAAAAGGAAAGCACTAAATGTCAGATACAGAAATGCCAAATACCATTAATGTGATATTTTTTGAGTTGAAACGATCGATTTAATGTTAATGTCACACAACCTGAAGAATTAAAATTCGCCAAAACCACTTTGAAATTACACATTTCTTCATTTCTATACATATAATCATTATAATCATACACACAAACAAATTTACTTTTGTACACATACAAAAACTATGTCGGTGGCACAGTGGTGTAGCGGTTAGCATGTCTGTCTGACAGAAAGAAGGGCGGTTCGTGCTCAGAAAAGGTGTTTCTATGTGAAGTTTGCATGTTCTCCCCGTGCTTGCATGGGTTTTCTCCATGAACCACCATTTTTACAAGGTTTCAAAGTCCTTTTTGTACATGGCCAAGTCCAGGACCATTTAGGGTACTTGTTTTTTTTTAAGTACACCATCTAGGTACTTATAGTGCACTGCAAGTTGACATAGTTCAATTTGAACACCATTTTTCACGCAAGTACAATATCACGCCATTTTTAGCAAGTACAATTTCACACTTATGCAAAGTTAGACACAGTAAATGCTCTACCTTCACCATAGCAAATGCTGATATATTGTTCTGAAACATTCTTCAACTGAAATGTGTTTTATGTGTAGCTTGACCAATAAAAAAGTTCTAGAGTTTTAGACATGTTTTACATATATATGGAGGTAACCAAGAAAATTGTATTTCCTCGTACAGTACAGTGTCTCTCTTCTCTGTTTTACTAATGACCAGGTAATTGATTATAAACTGAACTGATAACTGAGAAGAGCACATTAGCGAGGGATATTTAATGCATTGCTAAACAGGCTAATGCTTCTATCAGTATGTTTAATAACCATTGGAAGTTTGATTCTGCATGATTTATTCTCTTAATATGTCAGTTGTAGTGAATACCCAATACCACATTTCAAATATAAAGGCGACAGTACACGTTGTTTCATATCACACAGAGGGTAACATGATCTTTGAAGTCTCGGTCAAATAGTAGCATAACTTTGAAATAATGAAAAACTCTCTCTGTCTCTCTCGCACTCATCTGCTGAACCGTTTAATGCTGCTAGGGTCGCCGTGAGGCTGGAGTCTATCTCAGCGGACTCTAAGCAAAGGCTGGGAAACCATGAACAGCTTACCAGTCCATCACAGAGTCAAAACACACAACCGTTCACACTCACACTGACACCTAGGCACAAATTGGTACTGCCAATTAGCCTAATGTGAATGTCTTTGGACTGTAGAAGGAAACCAGAGTACCCGGAGGAAACAGACACAAACACGGGGAGAACATGCAAACTACAAGTCCCCCTACATTTAGTGCAAGTTAACTACTTATAAATCAGCCTGAACACTGATGTATAATTATAGTAAAGTTCAAAAGTAACAAATACTCTTTTCTTGTCTTTTTCTTTGACCCTCTATACGCAGGTAATTATCTGTGATAATTGCTGCACTGTTAAAGGACGTTCTAGGAAACGGCAATAAGTTGTCTGCATTGGAATAAAGACGTGCACATAAAAAGCATGACGTGCAAAAGGAGAAGGAAAGAAAAATGCGTTTTTAGTCCTTAAGTGATTATCTCTCCAGGGAAATGGGCTGACGATCAAAAAAAAATCAACAGGGAGGGGGGAAAAGTATACAAAAAAAAGCTGATTTCCTCGTCTGGATGGTGAAAAGCTATTAGTGAGGCGATCAGGTGGCTATGCCTTCTTTCTCCTCCATTAAAGAAGTGCACTCAGACGTCCCCCTGCTTCCCTTCACTCCTGTTTCTGCAGCGCTCGTCATAAACAGAGTGCTGAAGTTGGACCTTATATTTACAACAGCCGCAGTGCTTGGTGCTGCTGCAACAGGATTTAGTCCCTTTACGAGTGTGTGTGTGTGTGTGTGTGTGTGTGTGTGTGTGTGTGTGTGTGTGTGTGTGTGCGCGAGCACATGTGTGTGTGTGTGTCTTTCAAGAGGTGGCCGTGACATATCATGCATGTGTTCCATACACTGATCATGCATACACACATACACATATGGATCTGCATAATTCTTGATCCAAAGGGCTGGTGGTGTTTAGCTATCCTCAGCATTTTTTCTCAGCTTCTCAGCTAATAACCTTCGTTCCATCTTTCCATTAAAAAGCTCTTTCAGGAAATAAAGAAGCATTTCAGGCTTGCTAGCTCACACGTTTTCAGACCATTTTTCCACCAGCCTCATACATCTCAGATATCAACAAAGGAATATTTAATCACCCCAGGCCATGATCGATGACCGTGCTTAATAAGACCAGGAAGAATAGCTCACAAGTGTATTTTTTTTTTACTCTCTACTTTTAAAGAGGAAAACTTTGCTATCTCAGTGCATAGCACCATGTTTCATTGATATGATGTGAGCAGAGACAGCAAAGGGGCTGTTAGCACAAATCATGACACTGTTTTCTCCTCACTGGCTTAGAATAAATGAATATATTCATTTTACTGCACAAAGCAGAATGCAATCTAGCTTCCAGGCTATAACTATGATCCTCCAGAGTTAGATACAATATATAACATTATCTTCATATTCATGCTGGTGAAGTGAAATGTCTGGTTCGAAATGGATTTGTTGTCCTAAGTTTTACCAAGCAGTGATCGAGAACAAATAGTCACCAGGAGCTGATCATTTAATGGACTACATGAGACTGTTCAAAAATCTCAGAGAGGGCAAAATTATAAACATCGTTCACACTTATACATTTTGACATTAAGAAATCAGTTATTAATAAATATTCTCTTAATATATTGAAAATTCTTTGACGCTAAAATGACTAAACGCTAAACTGGTACAGTGGAGCTGTGAGCATTGTGCAGAAGTAAAATGGACACACTATTATTTGTAGCTTGTCAAGTTATGATTAAAAGTATACAGTAGTATAAAAACTATTTCATCGGTAGTATATAAAGGTTTTGATCATATAGACCAATTCTTTCCATAGTTTTTCCTCTCTTCCCAATTTTCCCACTTTTTAACAATTTTTTTTAGTAGTATCATCCAGAAAATAGGATACACACTTACACATATACTGGCTGCTAAACTTACAAATAACTCAGTGTTTCATCTTTGATCCCATTTTTTCATTAGCATTAGCATTACAGTAAGATTCAGATATGAATGCTGCTAGCCGTTACCGTAGCACTGTAGTAAAAACCTTTTATTAGTGCTTATAAGCTTTTATTATGGAATTTTAGTTGTTAATAGAAAATTATTTCTGACTTTTGATTTTGTTTTTAAATACTCTGGTAGATTGAGGAGCCCATGTGGCTGTGTCCATGTGGTATTCTATTCGCTACTAAATGCTTTGCCTATATTCTTATATAATGATTTCATGTAGATCTTTAGATTTTATTGCAATGTAGTTGTTATTGATAGAATGTTTTAAATTGAGTTGGAACAGGCAGATTAGAAGACTGATCATTGTTGATACTGTTGTATACATCCAGGCTGTATTACAATTTGAGAGACATGGTTTACCACTAAGGACAGAGGCAGGTTGCCAGAAATGAGATTACCGTTTAATGACTTCTGCTCGAAGGGGAAAAAGGGGTGACTTCTGTGTTCATGGAAAATCAAATCAGGGTTAATACCTCATTCCTCGAGTCTCAGTGTCCAGACATGGGGGATAATGTCATTGACTCAGCTTCACTATGGCAGGGGAGAGAGATAACCCTAAAATACTATCACAAAATGACCTTCGAAATTATTTCTTAATGGATGGAAATGTGAATTCCAATCACTTATGCTTACAAACATTAGAAAAAAAGAATAAGAAGAAAGAGAAATACATAAAAGCTGACTTCACTGTCAAGATTGTTTTATTTCTATTTTTTTTAATTAAAAATATCATAATACACCACAGAGTATTTGGTATAAATGTCAACACATTTTCCATGAAGTATGATATGGTGCAAAACCAATAAATATTTGATTGTATTCCCCCAATCAGAAAACAAAATTATCTTGAATTAAAAATAATTCACATTGTCCACCTCAAAAACTCAGAATAAGGAGCAGCATGGTGCAATAGTGCTTAGCATGCCGTCTCACAGCTACAAAGTCCTGGGTTTGAGTTCTGAACTCAACGGCGGCGTTTCTGTATGCAGGTTGCATGTTCTCTTCATGCATGCATGAGTTTCCTTCGGGTACTATGGTTTCCTCCCACAATCCAAAGGCATGCACATTAGGTTAATCGGCTGCTCCAAATTTGCCTCTGAGTATGTGTGGATGGTTGTGTGTGTCTTGGCCCTACGATGGATTGTCGAGCTGTTTAGGGTGTACACTGCCTTCTTCCTAAGTCTGCTGAGACTCGCCAAGTCCCTATTAAGTTTATGCAGTTACTCCTGATTTACCACATCCCTGATTATAAAATCATAGAAACTCAATAAAATGCCCCCCCCCCAAAAAAACAAAACAAAACAAAGAAGTTGACAAATTATTGCCTTCATATTTTTTTCAAGGAAAAAATGCACTTTTTTATAGATTGAATGAGTTTCAAAAGACATAATGGATTGTGCATAAAAATGTTGTTTTAGTTTCCTTTTCTTCTGTTCCCATGCAGTATATACTAAAACCATCATAAAAAACAGTCAAATACCTTAAACTCAGTCAATATCAGTCAATAGTCCTTTTGATGTTCTGCCTTGGGGATTATTCCGGAATATTCAACTCGTCTTTGGTGGATAATTGTTAACACACCAATGCGATTATAATACCACTCACAGTACAAACTATCAGGCTTTGAGGTTTAGTTCAAACAACTATTTTCCAGTGATACTAATTATTTCTATTTTAATTATGTTTTATGTTTTTTTCAAACACATATCTCTTCCCGCTCCATTCCTTGCCATCATCAGACTAAAGTCAATTCTTTTTTAACTCATTTCCTGCTAACGACTATTTCTGCATAACATTAATGAAGATACAGATAATATTATGATTCACTTGCAACTTCATCATCTTTTAGTAGTTCCAGTAAATGAGTACAGTGAGAAATAAAAGGAGTCTAATGAATGTATTAAGCTTTTGTTTGTTAAATTGTTTGTATAATGGGTATTTTTGGGATAGAAATGTTACAGAGGATCATCATCATCATTGAGGTAATTACTATTCTTCTCATAATCGTTCCTCTTGACACTTATTATTCAATTTTATATGCAGTGGTGGATCATGTTTTCTGAATATAAATTCTAGTGACACGTCCTTGAACAGTGATAAATTTAATTAAATCAAGTGCCACAGAAAGCAAAAATGATTTTTCCCCACCAAATACAGATGGATTAAACTGATTAAATCCAATGAGTTAATTACAGACCGCAAATCCATTATAGTGTTTGTGTGTTTTCAAAACAGACCCAAGCAGGGCTGGAGACTGTCATTTATTATGAACCTTATTTTCACACATAATAGGGACAATTTAAAGTTTGACAGGGAAAAGTGTTCATATTAAAACTGTCAACAAGGTTCATTCAGCAGAGAAAAAAAATAGTAATTAAAAATGTTTTGATTAGAATGACTTAAAAAGTCCAAGCTCGATGAGCTATCAAGTGTAGATTCGGGGCGGAGTTATCTATGCGTGAATTAATTTATTATATGCGTAATTTCATCAATTTGGCAAAAATAAGTCTAATGAACATACCATTGAAAGCATGCTATTAACATAATGAACCCTTCAGGAAAATCACTCATAATAAAAGTAAGGAATAAAACACTTCTATGTTCTGTTTTAGGAAAACTTTTTTGTAACCGGGTGATGCAATTTGGCCTGGCGATAAAGAAGAGTCACTGTTACCAGTTTATTGATTATTGTGCTTTTACACAACACATACTGAAAAACAGCTTAGCAATTTGTCACCAGTTGCAATTATTATAAATTAAAGCATCACATCATAGTTTTTATCAGATCATGGTTGAATTTATCAGCTGATAGTTGTCTTACATCTCTAAGGCAAGTTTGTGCAGCTATAAGCAGCTGCTTTCTCACCAGCCTTTTCTTTCTTTTTGAAGTTAATAAGACACAAACACAGCTTGTCACGTTACTAAGTTAACTGCAAAGTACAAAGTGCTGACATTGGACATTCCTTCCAAAAATGTTATTTGAAACATTTCCTTTAAGAATCTCCATATAAACACCATATCAACACTTCTCCAGTCTATTTTTCTTGTTTAAAAATATATGTTTTATGTGTTTGTTAATAGCCTTGGATGACGTGAAGCATCCTCATAGAAGTCCTTCTGACTGAGCCATAAATATGAAAATAAATAAATAAATAAATAAAATACTAGACCAAGTGCATTAATATAAACCAGTGTTTAATAGTAATACCTTTACAGTACACCTTACTGTGTAGTTCATAGTACTAATAATACCTGACAGTAGTAATAATACTGTCAGAGCTGCTGGTATAGTTAATTAATCAACAGCTTCTGAAAAACACTCTGTTTATATGCAGTTTGACAGGTAAAACTTCTGTTCATCGTTCACTTTCTGAACCGCTTAATCCTAATTAGTGTCGAGGAGGAGATTGGTGCCCATCTCAGCCGACTCTGGGCGAGGGCAGAGTGCACCCTGGACAGCTCGCCAGGCCATCGCAGGGCTAAAACTTCTGTAAAGTTGAAAAATGTTATTATATACTTTTAGGAATTTTTAACCTATTTTTCTGTCAATTTTGCCATTTCCTAATTTTCATCAACTAAGCTAGCTCTCATCTATCATGAGACAGATTTTTTTGTTTGTTTAAATCAATTTTTTCACTCCCTCATATGATGTTGGCAACTGTGTAACTTCTGCAAGTGTGGCACATTTATTAAAAGTGAAACAATTTCAAATCTAAGAAGTATGAATTCGGTAAGATCCTAACATGAACAGGGCACAGATCAGGTGGACAGCGACTAAAGAACAACAAAATGCTAAACATAACGTTGACTCAGAAAGAGGTGCTCATTACTCCAATATGTGAAACAGGCACACAGACATGTGATCAGGTGTCGTAAAGTGGCTGATGAGAAACATAGTCCAGCCATATTTAGTGCTATTGTAACAGAAACACCTCCACCCTGCAAATATTCGTGATACACAGGCAAAAGGAGGTTATGGATTGCTTGTCAGTGCTGGACAGTGAATCATCAAGGAAAATCCAGAAACTGAAAGTCACAAATATGGCAAGGGAAGAGGGGAGAGCAATGACCCCAGATGAGTATGGAGGCAGGACTCGCTGGGCAGGCATGCAGAGTGAAGTCTGTGGACAAGAAGAGGGGCAGAGCTATGTACTCGGCAGTGCAGGTATGTGTAGCAACTGAGCAGGAACGCTGAGCAACACCGTCAGTCAAGAGGGGTGATGGAGAGCCGTCACCTGTAGGACAGGGTGAGAGGGCAATAATGACCTCACAAGAGTCCTGGGTCAAAGCACTTAACTGGGCATTAGGACACCTGTCATCCTCTCTCTCAGCTAGAAGATATTATTTTCCTAACAATCAATGTTACTTTTCATGTTAAAGAGAAAATACAAAAACAAACTGTCTGTCTGTCTGTGTTTGGCACAGATTGAGCCACATTTTCAGTGCTTCTGGGTTTACAAGGTGGAAGAACTACAATCTGCATACAACATATCCCAGGAGGCTGAGTCAGTGGTGCGAAAGTGGAGGTAAATGGCCACACATGCAGGCAGTTTAGCGGCTCATTATCAGGCAATGTAAGCATTTGTAAGCATAAGCATTCATTGTGTTTACAGAGTGTAACCTGAACATGTGTGCTCTTTGTCTGTGGGCACATGCTCTAACATCAGAAATGTGTGCCCTTGGCTCGCAAGTGTATAACCAGTGGGGCCTTTAGTTCTCCAGTGTCTCCTACTTTCTAGTGGTTTATCTGTTGCACTTTATTTCCTAGTTGGATTTCAGCCTGTGTCGTGGATATGAATGCACATGGTTCTGCATCCTTCCCTCTGTCCTTCACTTCAGCCACACAGTGGTGTAACACTCTGTATGAAAACTTAAAGTTTACTTTTTAACTGTGACTGGAGGCTCCTTCTACAGGTGTTATATAACGTCCCCATTCAAAAACTATCACCACATAAACAACACATTTTTTTCCTTATTTGTTTATGCAAAACATCTGCCACACTAGTCCCAGTAAGTTGTTGGTTGTGGATATAACTATTAATAAAGAATGCCAGAAATAAAATTATAATTAAACTCACATTAGTTTATAAATAATGAAGGTTCTTGGTAGTGGAGTCAGACTCTATAAAGGTCAGGGTGAAGGGGTTGGGATACTCTCAGGTTACAGAGTGAGTTAATGTCCCTGTGTCGTAGCTCATTGTGGTAATTATGGACTCATATTTCTATCTCATCTATATATGATTCCATTATGACATTAATGGGAACAACTCAAGCCCACAATCAATAAATGGATGATGCAACCAGGCCACAACATAACCGTATGTTGGTATAACATACAGCAGGGACAAACTGGGATCTCTGCCTATGATGCTGATTATTATGCTCTCATATTCCGAATCTATGAAGGCTTAGTGCCATCTAATTTACATAGTAGGCTGTGCAGTATGCATATTTTAAGTGATTGTGCCAGCTATGATGTATAAGAATGTAATTATCCAATCAGTAATGTGGCACAATCATTTGGCAGCAGCACAAAGCATAATTTCATGCAGATACAGGTCAAGAGCTTCAGTTAATGTTCAAATCAAACATCACAATGTTGAAAAACCTGATCTAAGTGGCTTTGACCTTGGCATGGTGGTTTAAATATTTCAGAAACTGTTGATCTTCGGGGATTTTTTGCACATTACACGTACAAAAAATAAGAAGAGCCAGTAGGTAACACTGCTGTTGGCAGAAGTGCCATGCTGATGAAAGAAATGTCAGAGGAAAAAAGTCAGACCACCCCGAGGTACCTGGAAGGCTACAGTAACTCATATAACATCTGCAACATGCGCAGAGCAGACGGCAGGGTAACAGGGTAACCCGAACCTAATTCTCGTGCATGTTTACATACTAAAACAGTCTCTTCTCCTTGCATAAATATGGATGTGTGAAAAGCGACACAGCTACGATCAGTAATTACTGTGTGTATTTGGTATGTGGCTATACAGCCAGAGTACTACAAGACTGAACAAGCAGTGCTTCTACCCTAGTAACCAGAAGATTGTGAATTTAAATCGCAGGATGTTCAGAAAGCCCCTGCTGGGCTGTTGAGTAAAGCTTCACCATGCTTGGATTGGATCGTTAATCAACTTGGATAAAAGTGTCGAGTGAACATCTAATGATTTTGCCTTGGTTATTAAGTATAATTACTTTTGCATGATGTACTGAATGAACTAAATGCAGTTTTGCTCACAGGTTGAGATATGAGTTAAATAAGCCAGAATAAGGGATGAAATTGAATATTGCTTTTCGAGGTAATATATTTGACGATTGAGAAGTAATCACTGAGTGCCATCGCATCTGCACTTTACTTAATCCATTTATGCTTCCTCTATGCCCATTATGCCCATACCACAATCTGTTAAGGATGATGAGAATGGGAAACTACTAATATCCAAGTGTGATGTGCAACAAGATACTAATTATTTTAATGTTTATGTTTGCTCGATTTAGGTCAAAAACCACCCATGGAGAATTTGACTACAATGGAAGACATGCGATTCTTGAGCATGAATCTTGATATTACAAGAAGAAAACATTCAGAGATGATGTTTAGTGTTTGGTCTATGTTCCCTTTCTTTTAATTATCTGATTGGTCAATAAACCGAGTACAGATCGGAGTGTATCCAACCGCCAAGTTAGCTGTTATCTATCTGCACGGTGCGCTATAACCTTCAGCAGCTTCAAGCATTGTTCTGAAGAGAAAAGATGTACAGGAAATATCCTACTGAATAAAGAGTTTATGGAATAAAGTCCCACGATATACTCGCTGCTCATCAAAAAAAAAGCTCTTGTTCATTACAGGAAGGGAATAAAAATGAAAGCTACCAAAGCCTTCACAGACATGGATGAATATGCCATGTTCAGAAGCTGGCAGGTAGAAGCGATTAAAATTTATTAAAAAAGGCCACCATTTTGAAAATACCATATAATAAACTACTTATTAACTTTGTGCTTGGTCTGTACAGAGAAATCTCAGCCCTTGGTCTTTTTGTACTAACCTTTGGCTTAATTTGGACTAAAGAAGTCAGGCTGAGATTCTGTACAGACTGTACAAATAATTTTCATAAGTAGTTTATATTTGCAAGTGCTATAAAGGCTGAAGAAATTAGTAACTTGGACATACTGAAGCACTGAACAGAACGTTCAGGAAAAACAAGTCTTCGAGATCATTCTGTAGTTCAGTAGTTATTGTCTGTGTAATAATTACTGAGAGAAGAAGTCTCACAAAGACAATGTCTCTAAAGGATTATGAGTTATAATACTGTAAAGACTGTAATATTCTGTAAGCACTTCAAGGCATTGTAAGTGAAATTAACCTGCCTGGATTATCTGTGCCTTAAGACACACCATAATTATAGACTGAAATTGTCTAACCCTTCAATATGATATCTGGGGATATTGTTTTTTGCACAGGCAAATGTTAATCTTAATTAGAATCATAAAACACTTCATAAATGCCCTGAATGCTAAAAATTCTAATGTAATATTTCTCTCCACTTTGTTGTTTGTTGTTTTTCAGGAAGCGTTACAGAACAAACACAGGACTTTTACCAGCTGAAGGAGTGAAGCGATGTGGATTGTTTTTTTGTTTTTATGATTTAGATAGATCTTCTAATTCTTCTTTGACTAAGCTTAGATAAATATTTTTTTTTCAGATTATATTTTATGTTGTTGCAATATAAGGGAAAAATAATACTAAATGTTGTGACATGATTTGTTCATTCATTCATTTTCTAAGCCGCTTAATCCTAATACATCTCAGCTGACTCCAGACCATTGTAGGGCCAACACACATGAAATCATTCACACTTACTCTCACACCTTGGGGCGATTTGGAACAGCCAGATAGCCTACTGCGTATGTTTTTGAACTGTGGGAAGAAACTGGAGTACCCAGAGGAAACCCATGCAAGCACGGGGAGAACATGCACACAGAAACTGTGAGGCGGATGTGCAAACCACATGTCGCCGCTGCTGTTGTTGTTCGATAATTGTAATAAGAGTTTATAATGCGCATGTCTATAAGATTTTCAGTTTTATTTTTAATAATAAGCAAAATATCAGAAAGTATAACAGGAGTTAAGCATGCACCTAATGATTTGGCCATCTTGGCTATATAATAAAAATATTCTGTGCATCATCAACTTGTACGTTAACAATATTAGGCTTGAAACTCAAGTGCAAATAGTAAAAATGATAGATAGATAAAAATTTAAAAGCAAATAGTCCATGATAGATTGTCAGTAATATTTAAAATTACACTGCTGATTTTCTTACTAAATGTGTTCACCTGCTTTTAATATACTCAGGTACATGAGTGAAGAATAGATATCTAAAATATCCATCATGAGGAAGGAGGTATGAATTAGTTATGCTGGTCACATAATAAATACTCACACAGATGATGACAAAAGAATAATTTATAAATACAAGGCAACAAGTAGAAATGCTGAAAGAAAGACAAATGTGCGCATAAATCTTAATGTGTTATTTATAAAGTAGCATTTCTATGAATGGCAGTATATCTGCAAATTTTGCAAAAGAAAATATTTATGGAAAATTATTATTATCATTATTATTATTATTTTTGCAGGTCCAGCGTCTGAGTGTCATGGCTCTCCAGAACAGAAGCCTCATGCCATGTCCACAAAAGAAATAAAGTGTCTGTGTCTTAAAAAAAGCCTGTGAGGGAATTGTCATGGAGATGAAAGCAAGTCATGGCAGGGAAATTTTATACTTGTGTTTTGTTAGCAGTCATCTAGAGTTAACCACAGGAGGTAAGAATAAAGGCACCTTGTATTATTATTTTTTGTATTTTTTCCATTACTTTGCACCCCAAACTGACAGCGACACTTTGTTTATCCCAGAAGGGGCTTCTATACACTTAAAGTTCTTGTTTGCATTTATGAAAGTAATGCACAGGCTCAAGTGTTTTTGGTCTGTTCAGTCTAGGTGTTTATGCAACATGATGCCATAACTGCAAACTGAAAGTAGACATTATCCACCCGGCATACATGGTAGAATATTTGAACCAATGCTAATACTAAAAAAAAAAAAAAAGAACAAAAAATAAAATTACTTGTGTAAAAACTGGAGTAAAGAATTTCCTGTGACTTTTCACGTGAAAGGTATCTAAACAAACAAAAAAAATCAGCTTTATTTTTTAATCAACTGCCATGTTTCATCATGACTGTAGACGTGACTATGCTCACACTGAATATGTGGTGAGATTTTGAAGTTTGAAACTGTGTTTAAACTACAGATCAATTCAGCAAAACAGAATTACCAGAAGAAAAAAAAACATTTGATGTTGGCTAATACAATATAACCAAAGTGCAAACAAATGGCATCCAATGAGCAAAATTGCTTTTAAATGAAATTACTACAATCCCAGCCAAGTTTCAAATATGAAATGGAAAAAGTGTTAGACCTGATACGTGAAAACTGACAGACCCAAATGCAGGACAGAACACGACTTGAATCAGTGCAAACGTGAGTC
>JAOUQZ010000039.1:2227431-2247757 GCA_028564935.1 Neosilurus hyrtlii
GTACCCAGAGGAAACCCACGCAAGCACAGGGAGAACATGCAAACTCCACACAGAAACGCCCGAGCTGGGAATCGAACTCAGGGCCTTCTTGCTGTGAGGCAGATGTGCTAACCACTACGCCACCGTGCCGCCCCAACTATACGATTTCAAACCAAAAAAATAAATAAATAAACGGTACGCAGGGAACTGAAAACTCAATAAGCATGTATTAGTGGCTGAAAGGTGAATGCATGATCTACCATACCTACAGTTTGCACCCATATAACACTACGCTTCATAAGGTTCCAAGTTCCCGAAAAAGAAGAATTCCCCATGGGAAAATAGACAGAACATGGAGAACCACAGGGAGACCTGTTGTTGCAATGCCCCGGTAGTGTCTCTGATGATGTTCAAAAGAAACAAATTAAAATTAATTTGTACAAATGAATTTTTTTTCGATTGTCATGGTGTTCGTGTCAATATCCATGTAAGAGGACAGGTAAGTTGATGGAGTAGTACAGCTGAATTGTGTCCTTAGTATTCGCCGACCTACTCCTAGTATGCATTACAGTCAGGTAGTAGATAATTATAATTTCAGTACCCAATGAGTATTTGGATGCAGCCAAAGATAGGAAATCTCTTAGTACCTGCATACTACTCCATCATCCCAAGCTATGGGAGCAAGTTAAGTCTAGTCAGAGTCTTGGCTGCATAGCTAGACTCAACTGGGTCCCAAAGCTCCACAGCACAAATCAAACCAGAACTTTGCCACACAATGTTCAAAATTCTGAACTATACAGTATACGATATCATTTGAGGTGCTCACAGATGTACTGGACCTATCAACAGTCTAGCTAAACAGGAACAAATACTAAAAGTACATGCATCCATGCAGCGTCTGAATGAAGAGGAATAAGACTTTCCTCAATTCTCTACAGGCTTCTCCAGGAAATAAACACAAAGCGCAGGTCTCAGGACATATCTGAGTAACCACACAGCAGCTTGTGCTCCAGAGAAAGGACATTTATTCCTTAAGTTACAAGGTCAAGATGGCACATCACTAAGGGATTGGTGTGGTTTACTGTGTTCTGCATCAAGATGAAAATCCTGAACTTAGCCACCCCCACCCCCCCCCCTCTCTCTCTCTCTCTCTCTCTCTCTCTCTCTCTCTCTCTCTCTCTCTCTCTCTCTCTCTTTCTCTCTCTCATACACACACACACACACATAAACACACACTTTCACTCTCTTGGTATATGTTTTTTAAACAAAGATCTTGGACTCTTGGATAATATTAATGCACTTATTATTATATGTGAACATTTCTGGAGAAACAGCAAATTCATACGGACTTCTAACCCTAATAAGAAATTACATAAAGAAAAATACAGGGGTGGCGTGGCAGCGTAGTGGTTTGCACGTCTGCCTCACAGCAAGAAGGTCCTGGGTTTGTGTCCCGAGCTTGGCGAGGGCGTTTCTGTGTGGTGTTTTGCATGTTCTCCTCTATAGGCAAAGTAATACAGTGAGGCTTTCCTCCAGGTACTCAGGTTTCTCCTATAGTCCAAAGACATGCACATTAGGCTAATTGGCCCTGCGATGGATTGGCGAGCTGTCCTGGGTGTGTCCCGTTTTTCACCCAGAGACAGAGATAGGCTTCAGGCTCTCCGTGTCCCTGGTTCAGCAAATGAGTAAATCAATGAAGAAGAACAGACAGCATTTTACTGTACTATGCAATACTATCCTCCTAAGACCCAAACCCCAATGTTACGTGTCTTGTCATTTATCCACACTGCTTCTGTTTCTTACAAGCAGATAACGACTTAACTTGACTGTCTTGAAATGTCTTCAAATAGGAAGAGCTTTGGCAAAAGAGTAATACCCAGTGGTCCTCATATGACGATCTCACAAGAACGTATGCACAACATAATTGGGAGGAAATATGATGAGAGGGGTGTTAAGGGTGCTATACTATTTTTTTTACTGTTTTCTATAAATAAATGTGACTTCACTACTATACTATACCATCTATACTATACTATATGACATACTGAGCAGTGGTGACTCTGTAGTTATGGCTCTGGGTTATTGATCCATAGGTCAGGGGTTCAGTCCCCAGTGTCACCATGCAGCTACTGTTGGGCCCTTAACCCTCAATTGCTCAGTTACATAAAAGTGATAAATGTAAGTTGCTCTGGATAAGAGCCTCTGCCAAATGCTGTAAATGTACTATGCTACAGAAGCAAATTATTAGAAGGAGCATGCTGTTTTATGTGTGATTTCTCATGGAGTCTGCACTGTTGTGGGAGTCGCGGTTTAACAAATAAACCAACACCTTCTGGTAAAAATGCAGCGTATATTATGATTTTTTGACTGTTATCAATATATGACTGAATATGAATATCAATGTATGACTGTTTCAGTTCTGAAAAGGATCAGTAAGTTATTTCAGTTTTTTGCTATATTATAATGGATTGAAACCATAAATGCAGAGACATGCTTATCATATTAAGGAACTTTTTTCAGCTAAATTTAATTTACACCTTACTACCCACTCAAGTATTTCTGAAACAGAGCCTGGACAGTCTATTTATCATGTGTGGTGGGTTACACAGCAATTAATACACCCACAGATCCAAAATAACTACTCAGTGCACCAAAACATTTTCATTAATGACACATGAGCTGCCGTTCTTCCTTGTCCCAGATTTTAGAAGGCCACCATGACAGGAATCGTAAATCATTGTTCACACAGGACTACGTAAGTAAACCAATGGCAGACAGCTCTGAAACAGATATCCCATCTGTGTAAACCAGGGCTCCCATTTCAACATGTCTGCATAGCAGAAACAGATGTGGAGCGATGGTGTGCAAGTGTCAAGCCAGGTGACGGTTCTGTTTTGGTTCTGGTTTATTTTATTTCCAGCTTCCGAGTGTGTGTTTATATATATATATATTTCAGGACCAGTGAACTTGCTCTTAAAATGAAAAAAAAAAAGGGGGAAAGAAAAGTCAACTTTAATACTTGCTGTAAATCCTTTTTGAGTTTTGATTGTCTTAAGTCTGTGACCCATAAACACTGACAGACACTGTGCACTTTCCTTGCTGATGATCTGCCAAGACAGTAATTTTCATTTCCTTCTTACTGTGGAGGCCTTTTTTTTGCTATCAGACGTGTCTTCAGTACGTGAAACAGATTGAAATTTGCTTCAGATTGGCTAATCTACCCTGAATACAAAATTATTGTTACATTTTTTGCCTTTGCAGTATAAGTCAGTCTTTTACTGCAAAATGAAGCTTCATCAAATGAGACTTGAGGCTACTTTTAGTTTATGCTACAATATAACTAAACTAAATTTTTTTTACAATTATAATGGGTATTACATTTAAATATATCTATGGGCAGCATGTGACGCAGTGGTTGAATATCCACTTCACAGCAAGAGGGCTTGGGTTCGATTCCCAGCTCGGGCGTTTCTGTGTGGAGTTTGCATGTTCTCCCCGTGCTTGCATGGGTTTCCTCTGGGTACTCTGGTTTCTCCCACAGTCCAAAAACATGCACAGTAGGCTAACTGGCTGTTCCAAATGGTTGTGTGTGTGTACTGGCCCAGCGATGGTCCAGCGAGCTGTTCTGGGTGTACCCTGCCCTCGTTCAGAGTCGGCTGAGACGGGCGCCAGCCTCCGTGCGACACTAAATAGGATTAAGTTGTTCAGAAAATGAATGAATGAATGAGAAAATTAAATTCTTAAATTAAGTGTGAAGAATAATAGCATTTCACTTTTCTAATGTATTTCAAGTGAATCTGAGTCCGAATCTCCTCTCAAGGATTCTATTAAGGACGAGTCACATTTCTGATCACTGTTTGTTCTCAAGTTTTTAAAGCCGTAATGCCCAAGGTGTGGATCCGCTACCACATACTGTTAACTAATCTTATTGCATGGCTCATTTGAATACTCGATTCTGACTGGACAATTACAGTATACAGCAATTTGGTTTTTTTTTTTCAAAACAAACTGTTGCAAAGTGTAATACACTGCTGCTAAGGCGTGTGTCATTGGTGGAATCAAAAACATAATTCATGTCATTGGACTGTGTGAGGAAACCAGAGTACCCAGAGGAAACAAATGCAAGCACAGGGAGAACATGCAAACTCCACACAGAAATGCCCTTGCAGAGAGCTCACGACTCAAATACATGACCTTCTTGCTATGAAGCCACACTCACACCCCAATTACCGTATTTTGCAGTTTATTACTTCCTTATACCTTCACCGAATGGCTTAATCCTACTAGGGTTGCAGGGAGGCTGGAGCCTAACTCAGCCGACTCTGGGAGAACGTGAAGTACTCTCTGTGTAAATATTAAGAATATTTTTTTTAAATGGCACGTATGACTCCTATTTTAAAAATGTATGTATACTATAATTAAATATTTTTTGGACTAAAAAACACTATCAAACACTAACACTAACAAAAAATGTTTTTTTTGTGTTTTTTTCCCCCAATTTTCTGTGCTCATTATGTCACCAGCACAAATGAAGTTCAGTTGATTTTTATAGATGACATTAAATCACACTGTGTCCTGAACCACATCACTGAAAAATTGAAGGCAGATAATGTTTCCAGAAGATATTTTGGATAAGACAGATGTGCCTGTCTCCCAAATGGAAAGACTGTAAAGATTACATGAGGTGTGTTCTTTTATAAAGGAACATAGAGGTAGAGTGCGTAATAAACTAGAAACTCATTCTACATGCCATCTGTAGCACCATTAATGACACCACTGATGATAAACACCACCCATAAGCGTACTATTCTGAGACACACACACACACACACACACACACACACACACACACACATGCGCATTTTAACCAACACTGTGCACAAAGCTCCAAGCTCCCTTTACGACATGCAGGAAGAAAAAAAATCAGTGATAAAAGTTTAATCGAGCCATTGTAAAGATGCAGGACTGGAGAGTGAGACTCCAAAGACAACATAATTATTACCTGACAAAATATAGCTTACAGCTTTGGACTATAGCAATAGGACAACCAATACTGTATATGTGCTGATACTTTAAATCAGGGTTTGGGTACAAAAGGGAGGGAGTTACAACCCTCAAGTCTGTAGCATAAAAATGTAGAAAAATAAATAAAACGCACCAAGCTTTTCAAATTCCCAGATAAATAAACAGATTTTTATTATTATTATAAGATACGTTTGCTGGGTGCCACAGTGGTGTAGAGGTTAGTAAGAAGGTTCTGGGTTCAAGCCTACCACTTGGCCAGGGCTTTTCTGTGCATGTGATTGGATGGGTTTCCTCTGGCTGCTCTGGTTTTCTCCAACAGTCCTAAAACATGTAGATGGTCGCGTGAGTCGGCCCTGCGAAGGACAAGCGAGTTGTTCAGGGTGTACTCCACCTACGCCCAGAGTGAGCAGCAATAGGCTCCAGGCTGCCCGTGACTCAAAGCAGTTCAGCAAATAAATGGAATGCAGATTAGGTTGGAAACTGGCTGTCTGTCTCCTAGGGACCTGTGCAGGATTTTACCTGCCACTCACCCGAAGTCAGCTGGGATTGGCTCCAACTCACTCACGACCAATTCATTCATTCATTCATTTCTGTACCCCTAATTCTAATTAACGTAACCCACGACCCACAACGGATAATTTGTATAGATGATGTATGTTTGTAAATATGTATCTGATACATACACTCATACTTCTTCATCTGCTTATTATTATTATTATTATTAATAACTACAACTCTGTGTGTGGGACTTCTCTAATATCAGAAATGTGCAGCAATTCTCCATTCTCTTGACGGGGGCCAATGATTATCTAGTTGGACATGGAACCTTAACCCCTAATCAACTACCATCAGAACTAAACATGCACTCAGAGAGTGCAGACCTCCACCAACGTAGTGCAATCTCTTCATATGGGATATAGTGACAGATGATGTAATACGAGATGCCCCCTTGTGGCCTGTTTAGCAATAATTTTTTAGCTCTGTTTTTTTTTCTCCCGGCGCATTCTTGGTGATTTCTTCTTCTTTGCCCAATCGTGCAGCCTTAAAAAATCTTTAAAACCGTTCTGGATCTGGATCAGGATCATGGTCAATTTTATCAGATCTTTGTCTGTCCAATACCCACATTTAGTAAGAATTTTGTGAAAATATGTCCATTAATTAGTTTTGGACTTATTGTGGTTACACACACACACACACACACACCTGCGCACACACGCACACACACAATCAATCTCATAACCTTACCCCTTGGTGGAGATAATAATCAGTTGACTCACCCTCATGCAACCATATGCTTCTGTGCTGTTCTGTGTCATAACCATCATTTATTCACATTATTCCATCAGTTAAGTCCACTTGACTGCCTCTGTGATAGAGCAATTGTTGTTGTTTTTTTTTTTTATCGCTTTACAAGTTAGCTCTAAACCCATCACTTCTTCTTACAAGCAACGCATACATCGAAGGCATTAAAATGTAAATGTGCCATTTAGCCCCAGGCTCTTAAGCATAAACAGTATAAAAAATGTACTCAGGTTGCAAATGACTCTCCTGAGCACGGTGCTAATTGAGGCACTGTTTAACTAAAAAGGCATAAAAAGCCATACTTTGTCTTATAGGAAATAGAGCAAAGGGCCATGAAAACAGGAAAATGTACCACAAGTAGCTGTGTTTGGGCTACATTCTCAACACAGATCCAGCAATATTTCGGTAGCCCAAAAAGAGTATGATCTTAAAAAGAGTAGCTTGCTGCAGCTCAGAAGCTAAACATGGACCAGCTCACCTCTGTAGCAGTGAGGCTGTTGGTCCTGTGTGGGTTTTTTTTCCAAACATATAGATATACTGTATCTGAACTATTTTCCTGAATGCAGTTTATTGCAATAAACACTATTAAATGGACAAAATGGAGACTCTCATATTTTATCTTCAACTAGAACTAACTCTCTCTTGTCTGATTCATGATTCATGATGTCACTTTTCCAAAAAGGTATACAATTAAAACAGCACACATCAATTAAAATAGATCTGTTAAAAGTGACACCAAGAAGGTAAGATAAGTCTGTTGAGATTTTTACACCAAAGGGTAGTGGTTCATCAGAGCCGGAGCTTATCCCAGTTCCTGTGCTCCTGGATGGGATGCTAGTCCATCACAGGCTCCCTTCCCAGTATTTTAGTTGCACTCATTTATACTGCTGGGAGGACAGAGACACACTCGTGGTTAAAACATTGCCAAGTGGTCTTAGCACAGTGAGGGTCTAATGGAGATGCAAACCCACAACCTGTCAATCACGAGGCCAGCACACTAACCACTACTACCCCTGCTGCACAGTAATGTTTAGGGATAAACTGATGTGCAACACTGATGCATTAAACTGCACTTTTGAATTTTAATTAAACCCTTTTGCACTGGAATCTCAAGAATAACATACTGCGCTATAAAGCAGATGAGAATTTAGGTTTGCGATTTGGATTCAAGGTGCACTTAAGTCACACACACAGATACTCAACCTGAAACTCGACTTGGACTCAAAATTTGAAACACTCAGAAACTTATTTTTTTCTTGTTATGTTTACGAAAATACTTAACGAGCTGAAAGCCACATCCCCTCCCTTTTATCACGTGTATACTTTATGCATGTGCACGAAAACAGATGAATATGCAACATGCCAGTAACAACACTATGACCATGGGGAGCTCATCAGCGTCTCCTGGCATAAATACTTACGACAAAACTGTGTTGCCAGATTGGGTGGTTTTGAATTTGAGAGTGCTGGTCTCAACTGGTTTGCACACACAGGTGGGCTAAATGTAATTTTTTTAAAACCCTCCCAATCTGGCAATTCATCAATTAATTGATCTTCTGAACCACTTTATTCTTTATAGGGTCACGGGGAGGCTAGCGCCTATCTCAGCCGACTCGGGGAGAGGGCAGAGTACACCCTGGACAGTTTGCCAGGCCATCACAAGGCAGAAACACGCTGACAGCAAAATTCATTTTTGAAAGTCAGCAATAGTTCTTTTACATCCTTCTGAGAGAGATGAAAACATGGCAAGTAATGTTTTGATGACCAAGAACTAAAGTTGGAATTAGGGAATTTGCTTTAAAATACTAATCTTTGTAAAAATACTAAACTATATTTATTTAACATTTTGTGTAGCCGGCTAGCTGAAAGTCACAGTTTAATTAATAAATAATTTAGGCTACAATGACAGTCATTTTTACAACCGCAATGAATAAATGAACGAATTCACTTAGCCACAGGTGAATCCGGTGGCGTAGCGTACCGGTGTTAAATTGTGTCTGTGTATAGGCTGAGCTCAGGCCCTATGTGGGGCCGGTGGTGTAGCAGTTAGGGCGCCGGGCTCACGATTGAGAGATCATGGGTCCGAATCCCTGTTGGACCCCCATCGTGCTAAGACCCCTGGGCAAGGTCTTAACCACAAGTGTGCCTCTGTCCACCCAGCAGTCTAAATGGGTACCAGTAAAAATACTAAGAGAGTAACCTGTGATGGACTAGCGTCCCATCCAGGAGGAGTTGAACTCCTAGTCGCTTCATGCTACAGAAACTGGGGATAAGCACCGGCTCTGATGAACCACTAGGCTCGGAGGTAAAAGCTCAACAGACTTACAGGTGAATCCACTGATTCCTTCTTTCATGATCTTGAGGAAAACAGTATAACTTGCTTGTCCAATAGTTCTTCTTACTAGTTATACAGTATAACTGAACTCCAGCCGGTAGACAGGCTCTCCAATGAACTCTTTCCTGTTCCAATTATTTGTGACACCATCGATGCATCGCTGTTCTCCATGAAGTGGGTAAAAATCCATAACCTCTGTGGGTGATATCCAAATAAAGGATTCTGCATCAACATCAAATATTATCAGTTTATGATTTTTTTATAATTATGAATAAAGATAATTTAGCTTGTTTCTTTGCTTTGCAAAATGCAAGTGTTATTAGCCATTTGCATGGAATGCTGCAGGTTATAGAATACTTATTACATCCAGATTTAGACTTAGGCTTGTGACCAAAGACTTGAGACTTGACTTGAACTTTAGCTCAAAGACTTGAGACTTGACTTGGACTTTAGCTCAAAGACTTGAGACTTGACTTGGACTTGCCCCTTTTAGACTTGAGTTGAACTCTAGCTCAAAGATTTTTGACTTGATATGTAATTACAAATATGACATCTCTGCTGTAAAGTAAGGAACATCTATATTGACCAAAATCCGTTTTAGAAAAATTCATATTAAAATATTTATATATCATACTTGCGTTGAAAACATCCTCATTTTTAAATAATATATTGTAGCATTTATATTATCTTTTACTATCTTTTAATCCTGGACCTTGGGTGATTCAGAAACCAACAGAAGTGATCAGAAAGGAACAATGTTCTAAATCATGTGAAAAGAAACCAGTAATGTGAATCTCAGTTCTCATATAACCATGATTTGTCTGATATGCATTTCATTTCCTAACAGGATATTGCCTTACTTCTTATCAAGAAAAGCTCCAAAGAAAAACAACAAAAAGGGAGACAGTGCTCAAAAAACAAGAGGACACAGAATGGGGACACTATAAAGAGAGAGGAAATCAGCGACAAATTAATAGAAGAAAGACTGAAATGTATCAGGGTGTTCTGAACTTCTCAGGCTAGTCAACAACTAAAAAAATAAAAATACCAGGCCTGTGTGGTGATCACACCATCACACCAGTTTAGTGCTTTTTAGGGGAGTGCTAAAATTTTAATTAGAGTTCATTTTCCCTGAATCTAATTAGAAGTATGAGAGTGGTGGGGACTGTTGGTTGAGGAGCATTAAACAGAAATGAAGCTGCTTGCTTTGGTGCCTGAATTTAATTTGGTCATGCAAAAAAGGTTGCAGGCACTCAGACGCTCTTGAGCTAAATGTAGGAGAGCTGAAAGAAGGAGGACAGAAAAACAGGCTGTGTGTGGCAGGTGGGTCTAATTACCCAAGCAACTTGAACAGAAATGAGCTTTTAACACAGCACATAAACAAAGAACTGTAACACTCTCAACTGAAAATCGGATTTCCTGAACACGGACTGTTGGAAAAAACCATTGCCAAGTTTATTCCAAACTGAGCTGCTGTTCAGATTTTTTTTTGTACTATACATGATTGAAATAGTGCAGTCGCCAAAACAAATATTGCATTGATGTATTAAAACTGTATCTGTAAACGTATTGAAACTTCGAAGGTTTCCAAATCGGTTCCAATTTTGTTCTATTAAATAAATAAATAAATAAAATAATGGACTGAATATTAAAGACTAGGGTTGCATGGTGGCATAGTGGATAGCACAACTGCCGCACAGCAAGAAGGTTCTGGATTTGAGCCCCTTGCTCAGCAAAGGTGTTTCTGCGTTGAGTTTGCGTGTTCTCCCCATGCTTGCAAGGGTTTCCTCTGGGTACTCTTGTTTCTTCCTACAGACCAAAGACATGCTGTTCCAACTTGCCCCTAGGTGTGGATGTGTATCCTGCCTTCACCCAGAGATGGTTGACATATGTTCCAGCCTTCTAGTAACCCTAGTAGGATTAAGTATTTCAGCAGATGAATGAATGACTGAATGAATGAATGACTGAATGAATGAATGACTGAATGAATGAATGAATGAATGAATGAATGAATGTATTGAATGAATGAATGAATGTATTGAATGAATGTATCGAATGAATAAAATGTTTAGAAAACATTGAAATTCATGGAAAAACTCTTACATCTTCAAGCTACATCCTTGTAACACTCTGCTAAGTCGAAGCAGACATGTTGCATTTGCTGGTTCTTTAACAACAATAACAACAAAAACAGCAACAACAAACACACATGTAAACTATCACTTGATACCTGCTCATTTTCTCAGACTCATATTTTCTCTCGTCAGTGTTCGACCACTCCTTACTGCCACAACCCCTAACAGCCAGCTGTGAGTTGTTATCAAACAGCCTTAACATCAGGTGTTTGTAAAACCTTGCTTCGAAACCAATTGAAGGTACTTTAAAACTGATTAAATGTGCTCTGCCAAGCTTAGTAGCCTCACTAAAATTGGGTTTTGTCTGTGGCAGCCTGCTGAATGATGAGCTGGTGTGTCGCTGCGTTCTTCGGGTTCTATGAGGTTAGCCTGTGGCGTCTCAAACCACCGTTCTAGTCAATCCGAATTTATGTCGGTTTCACATGGAATTGTAGCATACTTTATCCAGGTGACTTTCTCTGCCCCAGGCAGTTGGGAGGAGTGAAACGGAACTCAATATTTAAGTACTGTATTTGCGCTTCTTGGAATTCTGGACCATCACTAGGGTTCGTTTTTTGATTTGGAACCAGCGCTGACTTGCACAGAACTCAGCAAACACATTTTCCAGAGACAGATGAATGAATGATAACAGTAATTATTACAAATACTAAGTCATTCCTGACTTCATGACTTTGTTAGAAGCTCTTGGTATGCACAGAAGATAATATCCAGGTGGTTCTCACCACCCTAGCAATTACATATGGTTCATAGAATCTCATTTAGATTGTAAACAAACCATAAGCACTTGTTTTCAAAGCACCCGATTACCGGCTAACCTTCTTGGGGCATCCAAAATCCATTACTAGAACTTTCTGATAGCATTCTCTGCGAGCTGGAAATAAACAATCTTTTAATACTAAAGAATAAACCTCATCTAACATTGGGCATCTGGCAAAAGTTCTTATCTGATTTAAATGCTGGAAACATACTCAACTGTTCTGTTCTGATTAGTAATAAAGAAGCCTTTCCAGTAAGCCTTGCTTCTGTTGATTACAAAATAGCCTCATTATGTGGCTTAATGAATTGAGTAAGTGGTTTGGACTTTGGGACACTGTTCCAGAGGTCGAGATAGATCTGATTTGGGCCTGCAGTGCAGAGAACGCTGCCAAACATTCATCCACATCAGAGCTTCACTTACTTATACAGTTATGCAGGCATACCACAACACATTCATTTATTTTCTGAGCAGCTTAATCCTAATTAGGGTCGTGGGGAGACTGGTGCCCATCTCAGCCAACTCTGGGCGAGGGTAGAGTACATCCTGGACAGCTCTGCAGGGCAGAAACATGCTGACGGCAATGCAGTCCACTCTTGACGGAAGTCAGCAATGGTTCTTTTACATGCTTCTCACCACAGTGAGAAAAATGGCCGTCCTTTGATTACCCAGTTAGCTGCACTGTTGGGACAGCAGTGACAACTTGTTGATAGTGGGGCTTGAACCCCTGACTTCTGGGTCAGTGATCTAGCACCATACTGCCGGGCTGCCCCATGCTGCAACCCATTAGATGCAAAATTGCATGTGATTGCACGTTAAAACAAGAGCACTCAGAAAGCGCAAACTTCAACTAAGTTGGAAAAAAACAGAAAGTAAAACAGCTCCACCTGTTGACCTGAATTCCAAAAAAAATTTCACAATGTTAAAGAATTTGATGCAGATCATCGAAAAAATACAATGGAGCCTTCCTTGTCCGTAGTCTCAATTCTGGGAGAAATTTCATGAAAATCCGAACATATATTTTTGCACAATCCTGCTAAGAATCTAATACACAAACTAACATAACCTTCTTGGCGGAGGTAATCAGACAACAAAGTTTTAGACCCCTGACTGAAGGAACATGATGGAAAAATTTAGCAAAAGGAAAATAATAATAAAGAAGTCCAACACTGTAAAACATGATTTTATCCTTTCAAGTCAATTAAATAATATCTGATCTCTTGTCTTGGCATTTCTTTTCCCTTCCTTCACCTTCTTCCATCAGTGTCACTTTGGCTTTGTCTTGCCTTGAGTGGATGTACTCCAAATAAATACCACCAAAAGAGCACACATCAAGATCCTTTTTTTAATGATAACTGAACATTACTGTCAGAAATGAAAGGTGAACTCTAAATCACATGCGGATAGTCCCCATAAATTTGCACCGTCTTAAATTCATGCTTGTCTGCCAAAGGCAACAAAATGCAGTAGAAATCCTTTTTTTTTCAGTGACAGCCTGACAGATAGTACTTGGGGTTTAATTAACACTGGGTAGAGGCTGTAAAAGTATAAAGACATATCAAATCTTCTTGCCTCTGCTAGTTTTAAACTGTTCATAACAAATAATGGCTCGACATCAACGCAAAGCATGTCTTAAAATGAAATATTTCTGTTATACTGCCAAGTACTGCATGTGAAGTACTAATTATCGCTTTAGTAGGTTGGTCGTGAACATTGTAATCACTTCCCTTAATCAAGTGTTCGCGAAATAAAACCACATCTCTGACATGCAGGTTTGAAGTTTAGATTTTATATTTCTAGCCGCAGGCTAAGAGTGTAACATCACACCATAACAACACAGTACAATAGATAGGTAGAACTAACACTCAGTGAAACACTAAACATGACACATGGCATAAAGCTGTTCATGTGCTCAACTAGGTGTGTAATGCTGTATCAGTATGATAGAGTGAGAGTGGTACGGCTGGCATTATAATCAACCAAAACAAAAAGTTAGTAAAGTTTGCTAGTGAATGTTTGGAACAGTGCCACACTTTCTCTTTGTTTATTATATTGCCTATGCAGTATAGAAAAGTCTGCGATTCCTGAATAATAGGTAAAGTGTGATATGGAGAATTGAGGCGGTGTTATTCACCGAACCTCCAGCAAAACAGCTCTCCAAATAGTCGGCTCGAAATAGAGGTCAGAGGTCACCTTGACATCTTTAATGATCCTCCTCCTGGTAGACAGGTGACCCAGAAGTCATTTCCAGGCAGCCTGAGAATTGTGTGTTAGTGGAAAGTGGATGTAGAGGGGTTTTGGTTAGGAGTTTCAGTAATGGGAGAGGAGAAGTATGCACTTTGGGAGGTCTACCATCAGGGTACGGCTCCGGATCTTGTTTCAGACACACGGATGGCACAGATTCAATTACTTCATGCTCTGCAGCACAGATGTCTCAGAAAGATTTGGTATTTAAATCATGCATCAAGTGCGTTCCAACCCAGTGGCACCTCCTTCATATCTCAGTCATGCACGGCATTATTTAAGAAACTCTTATGATCTCTGAATTTGAATAGAGGGCAGCGTGGTGGCGTAGTGTTTAGTACATCTGTCTTACAGCAAGAAGGTCATGGGTTCGGTTGCCGGGCTTGAGTGTTTGTGTGAATTTGCATGTTCTCCACATTCCTGCATGGGTTTGCTCTGAGTAGGCTTGTTTCTTCCCACAGTCCAAATACATGCACATTCGGTCAATTGCCTGTTCCAAATTGCCCCAGGAGTGGATGTGTGTGTGGAAGGCTGTGTGTATCCGGCCTTCAACCAGGAAAGACAGGCTCCAAGCCTACCACTTGTTCACATTTCTTCTTCCCTCAGGTCCAATCCGAGCAGCTGGAAAAAACATCACTATGACAACAGTACAGTCAAATCAGTAATTAATTTATCAATCAGTAAATCGTCGTCAGTGCTAGGAAGCTAATTCACACAAAAAAAAAATATTCAAAATTGTCCAATACAATTATAGATAGTTTATAAGTAAAAACAGAGAAAGCACTCCACAAGGCCGGGAAGCCCCAAATCAGTGTGTTTAATTGGTAATGTGACAGTGGCCAGTTCAACACATGGGATTTGACTTGATTGATGAATAAATAAATAACTGATTAGGAGGTTAAGGCTAATAAATCCTCCCAACCTGAAATTCAAGCTGTACTAAAAGAATTAGAGAAAAATCCACCCGGGGCTTTAAGCAGGTGCTTGCATAAATGAGCCGAGCTGAAAGTTAACTGTGGCAATAAAACTGTAATTGCACTCCACAATGGTGCAATACAAAGTTTTCGTCGTGACACAGTGCATCACCGGCCTTTCTAATGAGGTACCAATTAATAGAGTTACACAGTAAGACTCGCTTTTAAATAAAACATTACGCTGTGTTTCAAAGACTTAACCTGAATTTTCAGAGTCCAGAAAGAAATATGCCGGGTGACTGCAGAAATTCTCCAAGTGAATAAATTACAACTCGCTTAGGACTGTTTTGTGAATAATAAGTTACAAGGCCACTGGCCTTACAAAAAAAGAGTTAAAGCATTAAGCACGAAATCTCTAAACAATTATAGGTTTATTCACTCGAATTTGATTGGCTTATGAAAACATGATAGGCCCGTTAGCTTATGTAACGCACTGTTTCCCTTCAGCTTTATATGTTTTTAAATATTTTGTCCCGACTACTTGTGAGCTGAAACAACGTTCTCTTCCAGCTGAATTCATTTACATTTTTAGAGCAGCGGGCAAACTTTAATTTTAAAATTAATGTCAAAGAATAAATTAATGACAGTGTGCTTGATGAACCATACTCAATGTGATTCAAAGGATGAATTAACAAGGGAAAAATTAAATAAGATTTATTTGATGTTACATCCTATACTTTTTTTGACTATCATTATCATATATTATAATTTTGGATTATTACTATTATTATTATCATCATTATTTCTCATTCGTTTTCTGAACCACTTAATCCTAATTAGGCTCGTGGGGAGGCTGGCACCCATCTCAGCACACCCTGGACAGCTCACCAGTCCATCGCAGGGAAGAAACATGCTGACAGTAACTCAAGGACTAGTGATAGTAGTAGTGATAGAAGTGGTAATAGTAGTGGTAGTGGTGAAGAAGAAAATACTGGATGTTTCAGATCATAATAAATTAATACCCATCCGTTTTCACATTTTATTTCCTAACAAACTGCTAAACTTTCAAATGTTTTTAACAGAAAACTTTAAAAGTACATTAATGAAAAAATGACAAGAAATGTAGAATTAACATGAAAATCAGTTAAATTACAATTATAGCAAATATATTTAATTATCAAGTTAAAATATAATAGAAATCAGCCTTAACAATAACAATAATCATTATAATAATAATAATAATAATAATAATAATAATAATAATGATGATAATAATAATAATAATAACAATAATAATAACAACAACAACATAACAATGTTGTTGTTTTTAATGAATGAATGAACAAATAAATAAATTAATTAACAATTATCAATCCTTTTGCTTGAGCTGAATTTCTTTTTTATCCTCAGATGTTTAAAAAATGGAAAAAATGGTCTTTTTAAATTTCTTTTTTAGAACAAACACAAAGCACCGACATGTGATGCCTGTTTTAAACGGGCTGCTGTAGTCGGGATGAATATTAATGAGACCGCCGTCACCTCCCTAGAACTTTCAGCGTTCGACAAACAAATAATTACAGCTTCAGGTTTTATAGGAACACTTACCTGTAATGGGACGCTTGTTTTATGGCAAATAAACAACCTCTCAGCACGTTCTGTGATTTCGACGTGTACGCCTGACACAATTTCCCCTTTAATGGTTTGAACAAACTTCTCATGTAAAGAAATAACAGCTCTATTTAAAGCTCTGCATTCATTCATGCACATCGCACTCTAAGTTCAGAGCAGAGAGGACAGAGTGATATAAAGCAGATCACTGATCATACGCCGCAAATCACAGTGTGACAGGTAGAAAAGCGAGAACAGGTCGGACTACTCTGAGTGCTTTTTTTCTTTCTCTGAGAGCATTTTTAGACACAATAAGAAGGCCAAGATGGAGAGATCAAGAGGGAAGAAAGAGTGCTGGGGTTGAAAGCAGGGTTTTTAAACTTTAAGTGCAAAGCAAAAACATGGAGAAACAATGCTTGAGTGTGGGACTGACAGAGAAGAAGAAAAGGAAGTGGAAGAGGAAGAAAAAGTAGAGAAAGAGGTGAACAAAAGACTAAGAAGAGGGAGAGAAGTAGAGAAATAGAGAGGAGTGGCAGCTCGTTATCAGCAGAGGGTTTAGAGCAGCTCAGCTACAGGAGCTCATTAAGCCAAGATAAAATAATGTGCAAGAGAATTAGTCACTTTGCTGGCTTTGAAATGTTTGTTATTGATTTACACACACACACACACACACACACACACCTGAACAGTTTTGATTAGAATATTTGAGAAAAACAAACAAACAAAAAGACTTAATCACTGTGTGTGTGTGTGTGTGTGTGTGTGTGTGTGTGTGTCCAAATTGACCTCAAGTGGACCAGAACAGGAAATAGCTTGATTACTCACTTACATTGTATTAATATTCAGTTTAAAAGGCCAATGACTCTCTCTCTCTCTCTCTCTCTCTCTCTCTCTCTCTCTCTCTCTCACTGTTTCTTTCTCTTCTCTCTCTGTCTTTCTCGTTTTCTCACTTTCTTTCTTTTCTCTCTCTCTATCTCTCTCTCTGTGTCTCTCTCTCACTCGCACTGTTTCTTTCTCTTTTCTCTCTCTCTCTCACACACACACACATGTAAGCACAGATGATACAAATGAGAGAAAGAAGAGAAAGAGTGAAAAATATAGAAAATAAGAGAGGGAGATGAGTAAATGGAAGACGTGGCATGAAAACAAGTGAATGAAAAGATAAGAGAAGATGTGGGATCTAAGTGTGAGGGAGTGAGGGAGAAGTGTAGAAAGGAAAGTGGAAAAGGAGAAAGACGAATGGATAAAAAGAGGACAAGGTAAGAGGGAGAAAGAGACAGACAGGGGCAAGGGGAAGAAATTATTTTTTTTTAAAAAGAAGGGCAAGAAGGGAAATGGGACAGGAAAAAGATGCTGGGGGATGAAAGAAAGAAAAATGAAAGGGAATGATAGTAAGTCGGTATAAATGAGTGAGGGAGTAATGAAGCAAAATAAGAAAAAATCAGGTAAAGAAAAAGAGTGAAGAGATGGGAAAAGAGTATAAAGGGGAAATTAAAAATGAGCGAATGACAGAAAGAAGAGAGAGGGTGATGTAATAAGCTGAAAGACAGGAAGGAAAAAGGAGGGAGAGAAAAAAGGGGGGGTTTTAAAATACGATAATACAATAAATGACAATAAACCCAAACATATTGTGTTTTTTGTTACCTTTTACAGCTACAGAGAGAGAGAGAAGAGAGAGAGCGAGAGAGAGGGAGAAAGAGATAGAGGGAAAGACAGGAGAGAAGAGAGAGAGCAAGAGAGAAGAGAGCGAGAGAGAAGAGAAACAGTGAGAGAGAGAAGAGAAACAGTGAGAGAAAGAGAAGAGAGAGAAGAGAAAGAGTGCTAGAGAAGAGGGAGAGAGAGAAGAGAAACAGTGAGAGAAAGAAAAGAAACAGTGAGAGAAAAAGAAGAGAAAGAAGAGAAAGAGTGAGAGAGAGAGGAAAAGAGAGAAGAGGAAGAGAGAGAGAGAGAGAGGGAGAGAGGGAGAGAGTGCGGGGGAGAGAGAGGAGGAGAGAGAGAGAGCAAGGGAGAGAGAGAGAGGAGAGAGAGGAGAGAGGAGAGAGAAAGTGAGAGAAAGACAGAGAGAGAAAAACAGAGAGAGAGAGAGAGAAACAATGAGAGAGACAGAGAGAGAGCAAGAGAGAGCGAGAAAGACGCAGAGAGAGAGAGAGACAAAGAGAGAGAGAGAGAGAAAGAGAAGAGAGAGAGAGAGAGACAAAGAGAGAGAGAGAGAGAGAGAGAGACAAAGAGAGAGAGAGAGAGAGAGAGAGAGAGAGAGAGAGAAAGTTCGCAGGACAGAAAGCTGAAGCTAAGAAGGGAAAATCAGAAAGTAAAAAATGTGTGTCGCTCTATTAAAAAAAATCAGAGCTGCTGTAATGCTATCCTACAGCACCATCTACTGCTACACACACACACACACACACACACACACTAACACACACACACACACACACACACACACACACACACACACTCCATCTTTTCTTGAATTCACACACTATCCTACAGTGTGTAGATGCTTGCAGAGCCTCTCTCAGCCGACTCTGGGCGAAGGCGAGGTAGACCCTGAACAAACGCACAGAAACATCCACCCTCACACGTACAATCTGCAACAGCCAATTAGTATTGTATGTCTTTGGATTGTGGGAGGAAACCAGATTACCCGGTGAGAACCCATACAAAGACTTGGAGAACGTAAACGCCACATAAAGACACCCCGGCGAGTCCGGGACGCAAACGCAGGACTTTCTACATCACAGTTATGTATCGTGGAAATATCAATCATGGATTGGGTAGCTCAATGCAAACCTGTAGCTTAATTTGTAATTGAAAACAGACAATAGTGACCACTAGTGGTGAAAAGGATCCATAACACTGTGTACTATATTTTATTTATTGTTTTACATGACTGTTACATGGTAACTTTAACTTCTCAAAGCTTTGAAAAGTGTATAACACCAACTTTTAAGCTATCTTTGTAAATATCGATGAAGTTTATATATTTAATGTGTGTGTGTGTGTGTGTGTGTGTGTGTGTGTGTGTGAGACACCACATTTACCTCAGATGCTAAGTCATGATGCTAATGCTGGAGTTGGTCTTTCACACTGGGAACACTGCCGTGTATAATAAATAAACAAACACACATTTCATAGTAAACACTCGACTAAAACAAGTACAGGTACAAAACAAGGCACTTAAAATATTTTGGAGGATATATTTTCTCTCTTCGGGTTTAATTAAGAATAAATTCACACTAACCTGATGTGTTAAACAACTCACACTTGGTGTTAAATGAGAATTGCAGCCACATTATACATATATAAAAAAAATACAAATAAATTCGTTTTCGACTGAAAAACCCTCTAAAGTTATTTACCTCAGTTAAATGGCTGTAATTTTTCCAGAAATTTCGCCACGCTGCACGCACGCGACACGCAAATTGCAACCATAGCAACGCCCTAGCTAGTTGTAATCAGTACTTTTAGCCTTTTTTGAAGGGGATTTACGATGTAATGTCACACTATTTTTTGGTTAATGTCCATAGGTTGTTTTTTTAATCATATTTAACATTTTGAGTCTTGTAAATAAATATTTATCGAAGGATATAAGGAAGCCTGCACAAGTTCTTCACACGTAGCATTGGTGGTTCAGTGGTAGAATTCTCGCCTGCCACGCGGGAGGCCCGGGTTCGATTCCCGGCCAATGCAACTGTAACTTTTAATTTTTTATTTGTTTTTGTTTTTTTGTGCATAAAACAAAAATTCCTTTATCTCTTTCCTACAAAAAAGCTTTTCTTGCAACAGGCAAAGTTCTGCATCCAGGGTTGTAAATTATGTTAATTATCTGTAATACTACAGCGCAAAAATGTGGTAGGGTACTACCACCTAAAACTACATGAGGATATCTTAGGACAGTTGGGTCCATGATTGTTTGGGCTATGTAACAGGATTTTAATTTATTTTTAACATTTACGTTTACATTTACATTTACAGCATTTAGCAGACGCTCTTATCCAGAGCGACTTACAGAAGTGCTTTAAAGTCATTATCA
>JAOUQZ010000039.1:2247857-2265635 GCA_028564935.1 Neosilurus hyrtlii
AGCAGTGCTAGAGGATCTGAGAGAACGCGGTGCTGTGCGGGATGTGATAAGTGCTTTGAGGTAGGAGGGTGCAGGTCCATTTTTGGCTTTGTAGGCAAGCATTCGTGTTTTAAATTTAATGCGAGCAGCTACAGGAAGCCAATGGAGAGATCGTAGCAGGGGAGTGGTGTGGGAAAATTTTAAAGGGTTGAAAACAAGCCGTGCAGCTGCATTTTCAAAAATGTATTTCATAATTTTGCCTCTCTACGCTGCCACGGAGGATTTGATTCAAGATATAATTTTAGTAGGCACTTTGACATTTTTTTCAAGTGCATAAAACTGCATTTGTTTCACGCTACATGTTTAGGAATCTTAAAACTAAATTCACATGAGTGAAGAAATCTGATTCTCAAAATCTTTGCTATACTGCAAATCATGGAGAGTCAGCAAGCACATGAGTCTAGGCCTTTAAAACATCTTTCAATCTGCACGGGCCGCCATAAAACTGAATAAGAATTTAGATTTTTAACATCCTAGTGATGGAAATGCTAGGCTATATTTTAAAGTGTTGCCACCCTCCGGCACTTTCGGGATCCCACGTCTGGAGAGGCGAAGAGAAAAACCGATGTTGTTTAAGCGAGGATCTCAACGATCTATTCTTTATCCATTCGTTTTCTAAGCCGCTTGATCCTAATTAGGATCTTGGGGAGGCTGACGCCCATCTCAGCCGACCCTGGGCGAGGGCGGGGTGCACCCTGGACAGCCCACCAGGCCGCCGCAGGGCCCCGGTCAAATGTAAGTTCCAGAACATCCTAAACACAGACTACATTTCTTCGGCACGGACACCTCCATAGACACGGTTTGTTCCGAAACAACTTCACACCGGTAGACGCTCTTTGAGACGGCGCAAGTTGTTCTAGAACATCTGGTTCCCAGGTGCAGCTTACGGTCCGAATACTATCGGTTCAAGTAGGAGGGTTTACACATGCGCAGTAGCTTCCATCAAGGTTATTAGGTCATATGATGGGAGGTTCTTTAACAGTGGTTTGCTTGCTTCCCTCTAGTGACCATGTTTCCACGTCGGGAGAGGGGTGCAACTTGCTCTGGACGCAGTGTAGTTCCAGTTGCCTGCTTTAAAAAACCTTAAAACAGTAGTATTGCCTTAAATGTCTGACTATATGCTGATTTTCCTCGTTGCTGTTTCACGCATTGGTGGTTCAGTGGTAGAATTCTCGCCTGCCACGCGGGAGGCCCGGGTTCGATTCCCGGCCAATGCAACTAAGTTTTGTATTTTTTATTATTATATTATTTGATATGTTATCAGAAATCCATATATGGTACATTTAAGAATAGTAATAATAAAAGAAGTCTCCAGATGTAATTCACTATTGAGTGCTATTGTTCCCTCTTGTATTTTATCTCCCACAGGCAGTTAATTCATTCTACGGAAATAAGTGGATTGAACACTTTGAACCTCGGGGCAGTTTAATTGAGCTAGTCAGAAATATCACCCGTTATACTGTCTGTGGGCAGAGAAGAGTGAAATGAAAGATCATGAAAGGCTGATTGGGCAGCTACATTATATTATGACACTTTGATTGGGTATAATTAAGGGTCTTAATAATACCTAATCTTAGTCTTAGTCTTAAAGGTGAAACAGTGAGAGAGAGGAAAAAACAGAGAGAGAGAGAGAGAGAGAGAGAAACAGTGAGAGAAAGAAAAACGGAGAGAGAGAAAGTGAGAGAAAGAAAAACAGAGAGAGGAAAAACAGAGAGAGAGAGAGAGAGAAACAGTGAGAGAAAGAAAAACGGAGAGAAAGTGAGAGAAAGTGAGAGAAAGAAAAACAGAGAGAGAGAAAGTGAGAGAAAGAAAAACAGAGATAGAGAAAAAACAGAGAGAGAGAAAGTGAGAGAAAGAAAAACAGAAAGAGAGGAAAAACAGAGAGAGAGGAAAAAAAGAGAGAGAGAAAGTGAGAGAAAGAAAAACAGAGAGAGAGGAAAAACAGAGAGAGAGAGAGAAACAGTGAAAGAAAAACAGAGAGAGAGAAAGTGAGAGAAAGTGAGAGAAAGAAAAACAGAGAGAGAGGAAAAACAGAGAGAGAGAAAGTGAGAGAAAGAAAAACACAGAGAGAGGAAAAACAGAGAGAGAGAGAGAGAAACAGTGAAAGAAAAACAGAGAGAAAGACAAAGAGAGAAAAAAACAGAGCGAGAGAGAGTGTGTGTGTGTGAGAGAGAGAGAGAGCAACTGAGAGAAACAGAGAGATAGAGAAACAGTGAGAGAAAGAAAAACAGAAAGAGAGTGAGAGAAACTGAGAAGAGCAAGAGAGAGAAACAGTGAGAGAGAAAAAGACAGAGAGAAAAACAGAGGAGAGAGAGAGAGAGAGATTAAGGGTCTTTGATTAAGATATATTGTATATATTAAACATTTGGCCAAAAAAATTGTTAAACACATTATCAAGAGTGTTAGGAGGTCTATAAATTAAAAAGGAAAATATTATATACCAAGTATTAACCTGAGGGGCGGCACGGTGGTGTAGGGATTAGTATGTTCGCCTCACACCCAGGCCTAGCAGGTGGAATCCGGGCTCTGTGAGGGCAATCCTGTATGGAGTTCATGTTCTATCTTTGCCTGCCGCTTTCCGCACTAAGATCACGGGGAGATCTAGTAGGATTAAGTGGTTCGACGGATGGATGGAATACTTTAAACCCAGGAGACATTTTCTGAGCATGTCACTAAATTTCACCCCATAGTGAAATTGCTCCATGATCATATGACACTTCAGCTCACTCACTCTCACTCATTTGCCGAACAGCTTAACCCTATTAGGGTCGCGGGGAGGCCGGAGCCTCCTATCTCAGCCAACACCGGGTGAAGGTGCGGTACACCCTTGAACAGCTCAGTCAGACCTTCTGCTGGAGGAAACCAGAGTACACAGTGGAAGCCCATGCAGATGGCCTCGCTGAGCCCAGGACTTGAAGCCAGGACCTTCTACACAGTCCAGCTGAGAGAGAGAGATGTATAAAGGGTGAAATGTAGCTCTCAGTGTTGCTAATAAACTATGAACGTTAGCACTCCTGGAAACATTTATACAATCAAATTCACGCACTGTGTTTAAGCTCAGAGTTTTTGACTTCGAGATGCAATTCATGACAACAATCATGACAGTGGAGCGTTTTACAGAAGGACAGAGTTTATTAATCTCTTTATAAAAATCACAGTGCAGCTGCAGTGGACCCTGATAGGAACACTGGCTCTGATGCACCCTCTAGTGGATGTCCCTGTAATGTGCACTTTAAAAAAAAAATCCTTTATTAAACAGTGATCATATAAATAATGCCCAGCTGCTGGAGTTCTTTCAATTCTTTAAATCTTGAAAGTGTGTCAGTGTGTGTACTTTTATTCTCATACAGACTGTCGTCTGTCATCATGCATGTAAGTTCGCCCAGTGTCGGCTGAGATAGGAAGCTCCAGCCTTCCCACGACCGTAATAGGGTTAAGCTGTTCAGTAAATGAGCGAGACTGATAAAATAACTGTCATATGTAAACAAGTACACCCTTGCACAGCTCATCCAGGCCATGGCAGGGCAACACACACACAACCTGGAGGAAACCCATGCAAGCAAGGGAAGGAGAACCTGCAAACTCCACACAGTAACACCAGGGACTCAGACCCAGGAGCTTCTTGTGGTGAGGCGGGCGTGTTAGCCACTACGCCACCATGCCGCCCTATGACAGATTAATTGTGCATTATTAGGGGTCTTTGCTTAAGACAGGAAATAGAATGATATTAAGTCAAATTCACTACTGCCACTGGTTAAATTCATCAGAGGGCAGACAGACTGCACAAGAAATCATGGTATTAAAACCCAAACATTCCTGAAACACACAGAGACCTTGGGGTGTAGTGACACACAGACAGCACAGACATCTGTGCAATGCCTCAGTATGCCAGATGTTGCCAGCTGTGCTCCAATATGGTAAAGATGTCCCAGGTGAAGACCAGAGCAAAGAAATACAATTACAGAGTCATACTGAAAGTGCAAGCTGATGGGGATAAAGTCCCATATGATACATTCCTGTGTGTTACGCACTTGTTAAATATTTAACATAAAATAAATTGAATTGATTGACAGTCTTGTGTCATGTGACTTGACCAAAGATCAGCAGGAGTCATTGAGTTGTAGCCGGCTTAATATCAGCTTCCAGGAACAATCAGAAATTGCTTTTTGTCGGTGGGAGCATATAAATAACATCAACTGTAGACCAGTTGATTCAGTTCTAGTCTTACACACACATCTCCTGCTTTAAACATATTTTGTCCTGGTTGTAAATTCCGGGGGCAAAGTGTGAACCAGAACAAACACTGTCCTGCTCTGTCAACACTGGCCCACACATGAACACAGACAGGACCCTGACCTTCCTCTGACTCGGCTCATGGACTGCAGAATACTGCACTATAGTTGTGGCACTCTGACCAGCAGCCACCATGAAGCTCACGCTGCTCCTGCTGCTTCTTGTCTTCATTTGTACCTTCATCATACCTGCACAGGTGAGGCTTCACCGACACACAGGATCTGGTTCATCATGATTATTGTATACAGAATGTTGTATTTTATGATCAGCTGATGAATTTTCATATTAAACCAGCTTGGAAAACATGATCACCATCCGATGCATGAGAAGGATCACAACGGGAAAAAAGACAAGCATGACAAAAAACCTGGAAAGGGACACGAAAGAGTAGAGGGTAGGTAACATTTTAATATACACATATATAAATAAAATAAACAAAAACCTTAAAAAATATGTAAAAATTAAAAAAGAAAGAAAAATAAATGGAATAAGGTCCAGCCTCCAAGTCCGAGGCCATGGTTCTTAGCCGGAAAAGGGTGGAATGCACCCTTCGGGTCTGGAACGAGGTCCTGCCCCGAATGATGGAGTTTAAGTATCTCGGGTCTTGTTTACGACTCGGGTCTTGTTTACGAGTGAGGGAAGGGTGGAACAGGAGATCGACAGGTGCATCAGTGCAGCCTCTGCTGTAAAGCGGAGCTTGTACCGGTCCGTCATGGTAAAGAAGGAGATGAGCCGAAAGGCAAAGCTCTCAATCTACCAGTCGATCTACATTCCAACCCTCACCTATGGTCACGAGCTTTGGGTAGTAACCAAAAGAACAAGTTCGTGGATATTGGCGGCTGAAACTAGCTTCCTTCGCAGGGTGGCGGGGCTGTCCCTCAGAGATAGGGTGAGAAGCTCAGCCATCCAGGAGGAGCTCGGAGTAGAACTGCTGCTCCTCTGCGTTGAGAGGAACCAGTTGAGGTGGCTCAGGCATCTGATTAGAATGCCTCCCGAACGCCTACCTGGTGTGGACCATGTCCAACCGGGAAGAGACCCCGGAGTCGACCCAGAACACGCTGGAGGGACAACGTCTCTCAGGTGGTCTGGGAACGCCACGGTGTCCCCCTGGAAGAACTGGAGGAAGCAGCTGGGGAGAGGGACGTCTGGACCTCACTGCTTAGGCTGCTGCCCCGCGACATGACCCCAGATTAAGCAGAAGAAGATGAGGATGATGCTGATAATAAAAATAAATAAAAACACAAATATAAGCAAGCAGTATTGTCCTGGGGGGACACAAGCCTCCTTTATCCTTTGGTTACATTTAGCACTAACCCTTAATATTATTTATGATATAATTAACTCTATCTATGTATGTAACAGGCCCCAAGACTGACCACGATGATGAAAACAGTGATGATGATGAGGATGAAGAAAAGGGCGAATGGCTGTTGGCGCTTCAAAATATCCGAGGTATAAGCTATAATGCCTATTTATAGATATGCAATTGAGGGTATATAATAATAGGTGTACAATTCCTAATTGTAGCTCAGACGGGCCTATTTGTCCCGATATATCAGTGGAAAGGGACCCAAAAGGACCTCCACACTGGTGTATGCATTGTGTTTTCCACTGACTGGGGCTGAGTGGCATGGACAGTATCACTCACCTATGGGCTTGGTTATTGCAAGTCATTGTTTGTGCATGTCATGAAATGTTTTGGCGCTCTCTGTAATTTTGAGAGAGTAAAAATCCGAAACATTGTGGTAAACCTGACACCTATGAGGTATGAACAATGGGCTGACATGTGACTTGTGCGCAGTCCAAGGTGCAAGGTCTAGCTAAAAACTGCGCCCTCTACACAAAGACCTTCAGAGCACCACTACCCCCAGAAATCAACTTCGACCTCGAACCAAACGTAGAAATATCAACCTGTAACACTTCTTTGCTCGCACTTAAATATCATCCTGTGTTTCATTCAGTCCAGCTGCAGGATCGAACAACAATTCTCCACCTTTCTGTACTTCTCCTGATATAATGTGTCGTCCTCTGTCTTTTCACTCCATGTCGAATTAGGGAAATGCGACCCAAATCCATGTCTCAACAACGGAGTGTGTGAACGCAGGGGAGACAAATTCAAGTGCAAGTGCCCCAAACCTTTCAGAGGCAGGAAGTGCGAGAAAAGTAAGACCTCACTGGACATGACCCCAACCTGAAGGTTAAAAGCTCAATAAGTAAATAAGACAATGATTAACTGATTAAAAGTACTTTGATGAAGGAAATATTTTTGGTTTACAGATAAAATGTTCTGCAATGGGAAAACATGTGGATTTGGTCAGTGTATTCTGACCTCCAGTCCTCCTTACTTCGAGTGCAAGTGTATACCACCTTTCAAACCCCCCGACTGCACAAAAAGTAAGAGTTTTCCTACCACTGGCCAGCATCATGTCTTACTGGCTACTGACTTTAAAGAGTTACCCATTCATTCGGTGCATCTGTGTTTTCTTCAATCTGATTTCTGGAAAATTCTAATCTATCTATCTATCTATCTATCAATCTATCTATCTATCTATCAATCTATAACTTTCCTTTTCTGACAACACACTTTTTTTCTTGAGGCATGAATGACTAGCTGTTTATTTGAAATAGGTTGCTGCCACCTAGTGGAAGGGTGATGAATTCGGTTTCATGGTAATAGCTAATGTAAAGAATGTATGATAATCATATTCTTTAAAAGTTATCACGGACCACATTTAAAGAGTTGGGCCTTGAGTTTGACACCTGTGGACTAGACTATGCACAGGATAGCATATGGTCAGAAATGGCTTCAGGAAGAACAGTAAAAATATGGTGCAAGAGAAATGTAAAGTTATGACATACAGCGGATAGAAAATAGGTATGGGGTGGCACGATGGTGTAGTGGTTAGCAGGTCCGCCTCACAACAAGAAGGTCCTGGGTCCGAGTCCCGGGTGCTTCTGTGTAGAGGTTGCATGTTCTCCATCCACGGGTTTCCTCCAGGTACTCAGGTTTCCTCCCACAGTCCAAAGACATGCATAGGCTAACTGGCTGTGCCAAATTGCCCCTAGGTCTGAGTGTGAATATTTGTGTGAATGTTGGCCGGTGATGGGCTGTCAAGCTGTTCAGGGTGTACCCCGCCTTTGCCCAGAGTTGTCTAAGGTAGACTCCAGCCTCCATGTGACCTTAGTAGGAAAAAGCAGTTTGGCTAATGAATGAATGAATGAATGAAATAGGTACGCACAGATGTAAATATATATATTTACAGATAAAAATGAATGTGGTGTAATAGTGTTTATCCAATTAAGACTTTAATGATGCAGAACATCCCGAAAACAAGTTAGCTTCTGTGGTCACTTATGTTATATGATGGTTATAATCAGGGTTGCACAGTATACAGTCATTAACTCACAAGCCTCTTTCTTTTCTCTATGTTGGAGTTGTCATGTTACAGAGAATCCACAGATCCCTCTACCCTGAGAACTTTCCCTTCATGGAAAGATTAAAACTATCTTAAAAAATACAGAATTTTTATTTTGGCGTATTTTTGATCCACAATCCGTAACTGTTTTAATTTGGATGAACTCACCAGAGTGTGCATTTCATTATGACACCAGTTGCCCCATGCGGATGGAACCCATGTCAAAACGAAGGTACCTGTCAGATAAAAGGTGAAGACTTTAACTGTGTCTGCAAAACAGGTTTCTCTGGAAGATTCTGTCAGGTTGGTAAGTATGTATTGAAATAAAATTCAGATTTTCAAGTTTGATTAAACCTTCAGCATCTGGAAATGATCCTTAAAAAAAGGTTTGTGCTTCAACAACCAGTCAACATTTTTGCTGTTGTTGTTGAGGCCCAAATGACTGCTATGCTGGAAATGGTATGTCCTACCGAGGGAAGGTGTCAAAGACGGAAAAAGGAGAGAATTGTCTTTTCTGGAATTCGCACCTCCTCTTGGGTAGAGGAACAAACCCATTTGGTACGTCTGGTGACCATGCTGGTTTGGGTTCTCACAGCTACTGCAGGTATTAAGTTCTACATGTCTTACATTGTTTGAAGCTTGTCGGACTGCAATGTTTGAAGCTTAAATACAGTATATGCCTTAAATCACAGAAATCCAGATGGTGATTTAAAGCCATGGTGCTTCATAGCATCAGAAAGGAAGATACAATGGGATTACTGTGATGTGAGGAAATGTCCCTCTGGTAACTAAGTTTCTTTATTCACACATGTCCATGCTGCTGGATTGTCAAATCGTACACACTTGTCTAGCAATAGTAAATAAACATCTCAACATCCCACGTTTCTTTAAGAACCCTTAAAGATTCCCCAACTCTTTTAGGAACTAGAAGGAAGAAGTGCGTAAAGATCTGTGGGTGGGAAGTGTCAGGGTGGTAGTGCCCCTCTGTGTGACATCATCATCACATGGTGGGTTAGGATGTCACAGAGTGTGTAGGACATGTGACACCGGGACACAAAATCTGCAGCCTGGATAAATGGTCTGCCCATTACACGGGACATTCCACAAAAAGGGGGTACTTTAAGGGTTCTTTGGAAAGTCCAGCATAGCCATCTAGAAAAAAAACATTTACTGATGATTTCCATCAGAGGAACAAAACATATAATCTTGGATCAGAACTTTGTGTCCTACTAGACAAGTCAAACAGCTTGGATGATCAGAAATGATCAGATTTTTTGCAATTGACATTATTTTAGAAGCCACCACCACTGTCCATCCAAAACCACAACCAACCACAGCAGATCCACCAATCAAATGCTCCACCCTACCATTCCCACCAAGTCCTACACCAGAAACTGACATTTCCAGAAGTCCTACACCAGAAACACACATTTCCAGAAGTCCTACACCAGAAACACACATTTCCAGAAGTCCTACACCAGGAACTGACATTTCCAGAAGTCCTACACCAGAAACAGACATTTCCAGAAGTCCTACACCAGGAACCAAAACGAGTGCAAGTCCAACGCCACGTGATGACGCTATAGGAATACCTTTTCCAGATGGAACCATCACACCAGGAAGCAGCACTTCAAAAGGTCCTACACCTGAAAAACACACCACAATAAGTGCCTTAGCAAGAAGCCCTACCCCTGAAATCCTTACCCTAGAAGTCCTAGCCAAACCCACCAGCCCGATAGTGGCAGGGCAGTTTGCAACCTGTGGGAAACCGAAGCCAAAACAGCAGATACATCGTATTTATGGGGGTATAAAGGCAGTTCCTGGTGGCCAGCCATGGCAGGCTTCTGTTCAAGTCAGACCCAAAGGAACAAGCTTCCCCTTCAGACATGCATGTGGAGGCACCCTTATCAAGCCATGCTGGGTGCTGACTGCAGGACATTGTCTGTGAGTACTGTTAACTGTGTACTGAATTAAACATTCACCAAGAGACGTTTACTGATTCAGGGAAGTTTGGTTGATAAGGATAGTTTTCGATCTTCAGTATTATGATGCTTCTTAAGTCTGGGAATCAGCAGACAGGAAGAGTTCCATTTGTAATGACACTAAAGCAAACAGAACTAAGTCAACAGTGTACTGTAGCTGCACACTGGCCTTCGGAGAGTGTATTCAGTTCTGTTTACGGGTGTATGGCCTCTGTGCCTGCAAGAATCCAAACATGCAGGGATGGAGGGAGGTCCAAAGGGTAATTCTTTAGTACCAGGGATTGTATTAATCATTTTCTAAGTATTGATTTATTGAGGAAATTGTCTATACAACATTGGAGAGAATTATAGGATACTGTGCAAAAGATGCCTTCAAAATAATGAAATCAAATGTTTTGCATGAAAACAGAAATACTATAAGGAGCAGCAAACAGTAATAAATGAAACAAAGTCAGGATCTGGAGTGACGACCTTTGACTGCGAGGTTTTGACTGCTTTCTTTATTGACATTACAAAGTTTTCCTGCCACATTTAGGTTTGTGCTGGAAAATAAACTTAATGCTTCATTATTTATAAATGATAAATTCGTTTCCGATGATGCACAGAAGAACGATCGGGAATTCCACCACCTTTGTTTAGTGTATCATAGAAACCTGCAGTGATGTTATCCCAGACTATTTTAAAACTTGTTCTGTTAAGAGTAGCAGTAACACTGTTTTGATTGCAGAGCATGTGTGTTTTCACAGCGATAACAAAAAAGATTTCCAGGTGGTTTTGGGGAGCATTAATTTGGCAAAGACTGAGCCGTTTCAGCAAACGCTGGACGTTGTTAAGACTATTATCCATGAGCAATACAGAGAGGAATACGATGCAGTCTACAATGACATTGGTGATCACTGTTCACTTTACATATTGTGCTGTATATTGGTTATTGCCTTTTTGCTAAGGTCTCACATAGCTGGATGATGTGAACCAAGGCTGGGATTAGAGTGGCCATTCCATGATCATTCTGCTGGATTTAAGGGGAGGCCCCCCACCTGCTTGAAAATCATAAGCAACGTGATGTATATGTCACAGCCGTCATGTCTACCGGCAGTAACTGTAACACATGATGGTCGCTATTCCCTGTATATTTTTACCACCACAGAAGTCCGGTAGGCCATGTATGCCTTATGGATGCTTTCACAGTGGTGATAGCCAAGGTGATTTTCATTTATTCATTCATTCATTTATTCGACGAAAAGGCTTAATCCTACTTGGGTCGAGAGGAGGCTGGAGTTGACTCTGCACAAAGGAGGGGTACACCCTGAACAGTCACAGGGAATCACGCACACAGCCATTTATGCTCAAACTCACCCCAAGAGGCACTCTGGAACAGTCAGTTAGTCTAACGTGCATGTGTTTGGACTGTTGGAAGAAATCAGAGTACCCAAGATAAACCCACGCACGCACAGGGACAACGTGCAAACCTTACACAGAAAGCCCAAGACCGGAACCCAGAATCTTTTTGCTGTGAAGCGGACGTGCTAACCACTACACCACAGTCCCGCTGTAATTTGACCAAACTTTCTGTGAATGGAAGCCCGACCTTCCCAATTTTCAAGGTAGCTTCCCCTGACGGAAATTGACCCCCGGAAAGCAAAAAATCGTTTACCGTCATCTACCGTGAAGTAATTCCAGCTATGTGAGACTGATGCTTTAGGGTTGTTTATATGGTATCAGTAATTATCAGTTATCTTATTCTACTGTAAACAAAGCTAGATATCTGATATATGAGCATTTCTTTTCTGATTAATATCTATGATGTAATTAATATTTCAATGTACAATTGGTAGCTTTGCTTAAGGTAAGAGATAAAAATGGGAAGTGTGCAGAGGAAAGCCAGTTTGTAAAGACGGCCTGCTTGCCCACGGTAGATTTTCCTGATGGAACCGAGTGCAGCATCTCTGGATGGGGCGCCACTCCTGAATGTAAGCGAGAGAGTCTTCATGATTTTGAGGAGTACTGAAGGAGATTTCTAAACTTTTGAGAAGTAATACAACACTGGACTGATTAAATGGACTGCCTTTCTTCATGTCTGCTTTTTAGCACAGTATGGCTCCAGTCTTTTACTGGATGCTGATGTGTTGCTGATTTCCCAGGAAGTTTGTGCCAGTCCGAAAATATATGGAGACTCCATAGATAAGAACATGGTCTGTGCTGGATACCTGGAGGGTGGAGTGGACTCATGTCAGGTGAGAAATCGTTCCAGTCTTTTATAGAACCAACGGTTGGCTGTAAAAGCTCTCATTTTCCAAAATGCTGAATCCTATTAGGGTCATTTGGAGGTTGAAGCCTATGTCAGCTGTGTGAGGCACACCCTGAACAACTCACTAACCTATCCCTGAACAACACACACACACAGCTATTCACACTCACACCTAGGGACTATTTGTAACAACCAATTAGCCTCATGTGCAAGTCTTTGGACTGTGGGAGAAAACCCAAATGATGTTTTCATGTATTTAATTGTGCAACCTGTGCACAAATTTTCACCAAACTTGGAGTGAACACTACTCTGTCCTGAGCCCCAGTGATCATTTGATTTTGGAATGTCTGAGACAAAGCTCAAGGTCGGCGTGAGGTCACAACATTTTGGAGTGCCAGTAGACATGCCATTACTATGGAACACTAATAGGAAATCATATATCCACTTTCAAATGAGACAATTACCTTTGACCATGAGTGACCTTCAGAGATGAAAACCAAGATCGAAGGATTTTGAGCGTTTATCATTTTAAAACAAGTGCTGATTGACATGCATTAATATGCGTGGACTTTTGCATGAAATCTTTGACCTTGAGTGACTTTGACAAATCAAACCCTAAGCATCTCATAAAGCTATCAAAGAAGAGAATTTTCTTGCTAATTTAGACATGTCCAGGCTCCTTACTGTAAGATGAGCACGAGTCATTAAACCAGTACCCATATAGGGCCTATTTGCTTCATTATCGCCATGTTTTTTCCCCTCTTTTCATATTAATTTATTTCTGGACTGCAGGAGTTTTTAATCTGGTAGCCCTCTTAGAAATTACAACCATGACTTTTATACTGCAACTGCAATTAATGATTAATGCCATATATATCATGCATTAAAAGGGGAGGGAATGATGTGGATGTCCTGTATGACTCAACACATCAGTACTACAAAGCGAAATTCAATTGAAGACTGTTATCTTTGTTTTAGCTATGTGTATTGTCTTAGGTTAACTTCTAAAGTTGAATCTAATCTAATCTAATCTTATTTCACACTTGATGTTTTCTTGCTCTGATAGGGTGACTCCGGAGGGCCTTTAACCTGCACGGAAAACCAGACACACTATATCTATGGCATTGTTAGCTGGGGAGACAACTGTGGATTGAAGAACAAGCCTGGGGTGTATACTCGGGTCACAGGGTTTGTGAACTGGATTAATGCGAAAACAGCTTCAGGCTAGCACGTAAACCCACTTTCTCTTAAGTTAATAATTAATTTGAGGTGCAAGGCTTCATAAAAATAAGATTTTGTTACTTTAAAAAATTGGTTCATTTAAATTGAGATATTAAGTATTCCTTTCAAATAAATCTCAAATAAACACGCTCCTGAACTAAATATATGTGTACGTGACTTTTTTAAGTGCCCGTTTTGCTTGAATCAGTGATGTGGGTTCAACCTGCTGACCTAAAGAAACGTGAGTGCATTTATTGTACACAGTTTGTTGTAAAGCATACAAAAAAACCCACATTTTTCTGCACAACAAGTACTGAAGTAAGAAGCTTCTACGGGATCTGGCGCAGGTTCCACTCACTGAGGTTGATGGTGTCTGTGTTCTCTTTGGTAATCTGATGTCACTTCACAAGATGGCAGCAGAGTGCAGGTAGGCTTTGCATAAAGTCTGAGGTTTATGTGGCCTGGTTTCAAGAATTTTCTGGAGTAAAAGAGAAATATTATTAAAAGGATTTATTCCTTAATATAAATCTCATTGGTTGGACACTGGCTATTTTTTCCCTTTATGTCTTCACAACTATTTTCTCATTTCCAAATAAAATCCTATATTTAATTTTCCATTGAATCTATCAGGTATGTCTATGTTCAGCCTACCTGCACTATGCTATATAACCTGTGCAATAACTCAAACAAATAACTATGTGGTCCTCTCCTGACCTTGTATTGTTCCTTTGTCCTTGACTTGCCCCCTGACAAATAATAAACCACGGCTGGCTATAATCAGTACAAGCCCGATTACATTTTTGGATTTCCAGGGAGTTAAGGGGAGTCCACTGATCCATACACTGTCCCGAAGGATAATTTCCTGTAGAAGAAACTGCTTAATTCCTCTCAAGTCCACAGTCAGGGATCAGGTGCATGACCGTGTCTTTACCTTTCTGCCAGACTCCCAGTGAACTGACTTTATTAAGGGACTATTGCGCCAATATTTTAACATTGTTATCCAATATCATGCTCCATAATCTGCTATGAATGATTATTGTTGAGATTAAAAATACAATTATTGACTTGACTGAAATAAAACTCCAGCTCTGTGTTTTGGAAATTTTGAACTAAAGTACTTTAGAGTCAAAGTAGGCAGACGGTGTAGATGTGTTACATGTCATTTGCGACATGAACCATTCCCATCTACCTGAGCATCACATTAGGCATGACACCTGTCTGTGCCAGGCTAAAAGACTACCACCCCATTAAATATGTAGAGATGGTGTGTAATAGCACAGGCCAAGGCTAAATGGGGAGTGCACCTTTGGAGGCCTCCCAGAACATGGTTCTTCATGTAACTTGAGGAAAGGGAGGTGTTTTTTTCACACATCGCTTTAACAAAAAAAAGCTGTCTTTCTTCTTCTTATTATTATTATTATTATTAATTAAATACCCAGGAATTCAAAAGGTGACAACCTATCTATGGTAATCCTTCATTAGCCAATATAGCTAACTACTTTACTACCTAGCCACCTATGACCAAGTTAGCAAGTAGCCATGTTGCCAGGTTGTCATTGATCCAACAGTTTGTCAAGACATAAACAGAATAAAAACGTATCTGATATAATCCAGATGAATAAGAATCATTTATTTTATTGATTTTATTTTAATTATGCCTCGTGCTACCAATCATGTTTTAAGTCCTGTAATCTTTTGGATAATTTGTGGGCTGAAAGTCAATTGGGGGCATGGCTATAACATGACTGACAGATGGGTTGCATACACAATTTTTTTGAGAAGAAATTCGTTCTTCTCGCATGCACACTGTGCATTGTTAAATCCAGATATATTTCAGTGTTACTCATAAAAGGGGGCCAAGGTTAATACTGACTAGTGCACCTATGAATATTAACAAGATATTACAAGGCAAATGAAAGAGTTTAAAGAAAGGTGCAGGCACTTAGTTTATCAATAAAAAAATACGACAGTAAACATTATTGATATTAATATATCCTAGTGATAAAAGCTGCTGGGTCTTCAAGATGCTCTGAGAAGACTACTAGTCTCTTAGCCCATGAAATCTATTATTTAGGCATCTTATAAATAAACCTTACTTTAAGTCACCTCTAACCTTACATAGTTAACTCTTATATAATGACATTTGGCAGGACCAAACATTGTATGTTAAACAGTGTCGGCAGAGATGCATGAAACAGTAAACGACCAGCAGACGAAACAAAAGCATGACTGGGGAACTTATTTGAGCTGACTGTGCTCTGGCTCCTGTTGCTCGCAGTGCTTGAACAAAAGGCAGCAGCCGTCTGGGCCACTAGAATGAAAAAAAAAAAGGGCAGGAGGCGACTGTATGGCCTGCTCGCATTTCAGCCATTCACTTAGGTTACCATCTTGCATACTGTACTTCCCGCTGGATGTGGAATGCTATCCGCGTATATCTCCGTGCCTAATGGCTGCCGCCTTTTCGGGAGTTTTCAAGCAGGAGGCAGAAATCGCTTAGCTAAACACTGAGCGCAATCTTGAAATAGAAAACTGGATTGGGGGGATTGCCTGGATGAGCTGAAATGTTATTTGGATGACACCCCGTGCACTAAAGCGAGGGAAAGGCTGTGTTGAGTTTCTCATTGAGAAGGCAGCAGCAGGACTCATTGCGATAAGGAAATAAGGCTAATGTTACCTGATCTGGTATAATGTGAACCAATTACCAGTCCATTGCACTTCATTACAGAACTGTAATAGGGAGCAGGGTCAGCGCTGCTACTGGAGCAGGCGAGGGAGAAATTTAGTGGTCATTGATAATATGATAAAACCTGACAGGGAGAGAAGCCAGTCAAACAAATTATTGAAATTTACAGTGAGTAGGGGAAACAGAATCAGTCCATTTAGGCAGCAGTGGGCCAGCAATTGTCCAAAGCAGCTCAGTCAAACACAAAGAGGCGTTTATTGCTGAGGAAATCTAAAACGATCAACGAATTGCTCGAGACGCTGAACTTTAGACGCCTGGAACGAACACCGAAATAATTTGGGGAAGCCATGTTCTTTTGTACAAAACACAAATGATCTGATCGTACTCTTCGGTTCTTAATAGTGTAACAAAAATCCATACTGTGTGAAGAATCAGACAAGAACAGGGAAAAGTGGAGCCTTCTCAGATATGTAAGGGTTTTAAAATGTGGTGTAGTTGATTGCCTGATGCCATTAGCTTCTCACAGATATTGCAGTTACAAAAACACCAATCAGCCATAACAATAAAAACATTATGAGCACTGACAGGTGAAGTGAATGACATTGCTTATCTCATTAGAGTGGTACCTGCCAAGAGGTAATATGCATTAGTCAGAAAGTCAACAGTCAGTTCTTGAAGTTATTGTGCTGGAAGCAGGAAAAATAAGCAAGCGTAAAGATCTCCAAAACGGCAGGTATTATGGGGTGTTCCTGGTATGCAGCAGCAAGTACCTACCAAGGCGGTCCAAGGATGGACAACCAGTTCACTTCATAAAGTGCCATGGATGACCAAGGCTCACTGATGCACGTGGGGCGCGAAGGCTACTAGCAAAGACTTACTGTAGCACAAACTGCTGGAAATATTAAAGCTGGCTGTGATAGAAAGGAATCAGGACACATGGTGTGTTACCGATTAATTCCACCAAGTACACCAATGTTTTTAAAATTTTATGACCAATGTCTTTTAGCATCTTCACGCCATTAGCACAGATACTCATCAACAACGATGACGAGTGTCCATGATGTGTATATGCTAATTTCCAGTTTCTAAGTTGAAGCCACCTCCAGTGCAGCTAACTGGGTTATCAAAGGCCAGCCATGTCTCTCTCTGTCTGTGTTGAGAAGCATGTAAAAGTAAAAACCATTGCTGTCGTTCGTAAAGAGTAGGCCACTGGGTTGCTGTCAGCATTTTTCTGCCCTGCGGTGGCCTGGCGAGCTGTCCAGGGTGCACTCTGCCCTTGCCTAAAGTTGGCTGAGATTGGTGCCTGCCCTATCCTAATTAGGATTAAGCGGTTCAGAAAATGTATGAAGGAATGAAAGTTAAAGCCAGTATTTAAAGGTACAGTGTGTAAGATTTAGTGGTATCTAGTGGCATCTAGTGGTGACGTTCCAGATTGCAACCAACTAAAATTTCATTCCAGACCCCTCCCATCGAAGCTTGTAGGGTTCTGGGCCACCGGACAAACATGGTGGTGCAAGATGGCAGCCTTCATGAGGGGGACCCGCTCCTCATGTAGATATAAACAGTTTATCCCAAGGTTTCAAAAACCGAATGACAGATTATTATAGCTTAATGAAAACTTATTTCCTGTTGATGTACTTAATTTCTGCTAAGATCCTCCAAAATGTTACACATTGTACCTTTAATCATTTTTATAGATAAAATACATGTTACATTATTATTACATAGGTGAGACTTGAATCACTTAAATGTCACCACAATGCCAAATTTTTCCAAAAGTTTCCTATTCTCCGTCGCTAACAAGATATAGAACCATCCTTCCTCCACACACACACACACACACACACACACACACACACACACACACACACACACACACACACACACACACACACA
>JAOUQZ010000039.1:2265735-2276622 GCA_028564935.1 Neosilurus hyrtlii
CTTTAGTGTGACCACCCTTTTATTACAGCATTTAACCTTTCAGGCTAGTGTTCACAGATTTTTTTAAATTTCTCACTCGCTAAACCATTCTATATGGTTTGAAGTTCATTTATGCTATGAAAAAGTAAAAAAATAAATAAATTTGGGACACTTCCCAAAAAGTGGTATTTTCAGTGTTTTTGTTTATTAGCTATACTTTTATGTCAATATACTTGTTGGAATTATTTTTTTGGGGGGGTTCTCATTGCCTACAATAGCATTGTTCAATACATTTTCACCAAAAATTATAGAGAAGTAATTTTTACTTCTTTTTATTAGGAGCCCTTTTAGACAAAAGTGGTGGTGTATAATCTACACTGCACACTCCTGTACACTCAGAAACTATGAAGATGTCTCTTCAGTGCTGGTGAAACAAACTCAGTACCACAATCAACAGCGATGGTAAAACACTGAACAAGATCAAATATAGAATTGCTCTGGCCAAAAAATATTTTTCAGATATGAAGAAATCTCTCCATCAAGCAGGGTTCTAGATTGCTACGTCATGCCAATCCTCACATAAGGGTGTAAAGCTTTGACCATTAACAAAGCAGTGGAAGCCAAGATCAATGCAACTGTGACGCGGTTCCTATGACGAATGATGAGAATATCATACACGGACCATATCACAAATGATGAGGTACTAGAACTGGACAACAACGCTGTCTCCTCAAGAAAATCAAGAGACATGCAGGAATCTTTGGGTCTGTAATGAGAAAATCTGGATTGGAGAACTTCTGTACCCCCGGAAAGCTTGAAGGAAAGAGAAGCAGAGAAAAGCCGCAAGAGGAACATCTAGACAATAACCTTTGACCTTGAGTGACCTTGAAAGGTCACATCGTAAACCCTTTAAATGAGAGACCTTTACAGCAGACAAAATCATACATATACAGGAGATACAGGACATATATGTAGAAGGCTAAAGAAAGGTCACGCCACAGAAACTGTCCATTGTGTAAGAGACAATTGTGTAAGGGGACACAAGATAACCCAAGGGACACAGTAGAAAGCCTTCTCTAAATCCACAAATCACGTGTGGACAGATTGGCAAACACACATGCCCCCTCCTGGATCTTGTAGAGTGTATAGAGCTGGTCGTAAGTGCTGCGGCCAGGACGAAAACCACATTGTATCTTCTGAATCAGAGGTTCAACTATCGGTCATATCTTCCTCTCCAATATTACTGCATATAGAGCATTGCAGTACTATACTGGGTAGGCTGAGGTATATGCAGTACTATACTGGGTAGGCTGAGGAGTGTGATTCCACAATAGTTGGAGCACACCCTCCAGTCCCCTTTTTAAAAAATGGAAACCACCACCCCGGTTTGCCACTCCAGAGGTATGGCCCTTGATGACCATGTGATATTGCAAAGATGTGTCAACCAAGACAGTCCTACAACATCCAGAGCCCTGAGATATTCAGCTCCCCACTTTCTCCGTAAACAGTATTTGTGGAGAACTGTTTCCCCTTCCTAAGGCATTGGGTGGTAGCCCAGAACCTTTTTGAGGCCAACCGACATTCACTTTCCAGGCCCTCACCGAATGCCTCCAACACCTGAGATTTTGTATTGGCAACAGTCCAGGCTACAGCACGTTTGGCCTGCCGGTACCTGTCTGCTGCCTTGGGAGTCCCACAGGCCAAAAAGACCTGATAGGGCTCCTTCTTCAGCTGGACGGCCTCCCTCACTGCAGGTGTCCGCCACCGGGTTTGGGGGTTACCGCCATGACAGGCACCGATGACCTTCTAGCCACAGCTATAGGCTGCTGCCTCAACAATGGAGGCATGAAACATGGCCCATTTGGATTCCATGTCCCCTGCCTACTTTGTGGTGTGGTAGTAGCTCTGCCGGAGGTGTGAATTAAAGGCCCTTCCCCCAGAAGACTCCGCAAAATGTTCCCAGGAGACCCTAACTACACGCTTAGGCCTGCCAGGTCTGGAGGGCGGCCTCCACTGCCATCAGGTGGTGATCGCTTGACAGCTCAGCGGACGCAAGTCCAATGACACAACTACAGAGTCGATTATCGAACTATGGTCTAGGGTGTCCTGGTGCCAAGTGCAATTATGGACAACCTTATGTTCAAATATGGTGTTCGTGATGGATAAACCGTGATGAGCACAAAAGTCCAACAACGAAGCACCATTCGGGTTCAGATCGGAGAGGCCGTACCTACCAATCACACCCTTCCAGATCACACTATCGTTGCCCACATGGACGTTGAAGTCTCCCAGGACAATGAGGGAGTCCCCAGGCAGAACAATCTCTAACACACCCCCTAAAGATTCCAAAAAGTGTGGGTACTCTGGGCACAAACCACAATCAGGACCCATCCAACCACATAAAGGCAAAGAGAAGTTACTCTTTCATCAACTGGGGAGAACCCCAACATGTGGGCACCAATACGGGAGGCAACAAGGATGCCTACACCGGCTCGCTACCTCGAGGTGCATGGTTCCAGAGCCCAAGCTATGTGTTGAGGTAAGTCCGACTATATCTAGTCAGTATCTTTCAACCTCGCTCACCAGCTCAAGCTCCTTGCCCACCAGAGAGGTGACATTCCATGTTCCAAGAGCACACATCAGTAGCCGATGATTGGTCCGACAGAACCCATGCCTTCGGCTGCCACCCAACTCACAACGCACCCGAACCCTATAGCCCATCCCACAGGTCGTGGGTCCATGGGAGGGCGGACCCATGTCTCCTTTTCAGTCTGGGCCCAGCCAGGCTAAATGGGCAGAAGCCCGTCCACCAGGCACTCGCCTTGGACCTTCACCTTGAGCCTGTTTGCTTTGGGTGCCCCTGACAACATAGCTCCTAGGATCATTAGGACATGCAAACCCCTCCACCGTGATAAGGTAGCAATTCAAGGAAGGGTATTATAGATAGATAGATAGATAGATAGATAGATAGATAGATAGATAGATTGATAGATTAATTGATTGATTGATTGATTGATTGATTGATTGATTGATTAATTGATTCTATGGGTCCATAGAGATGAAATGAAGACTTCTTTCATAAACATTACATAGAAGTTTCCTTACAGAAAGCTTCACCATATCAATAACATTGATTATGCATTTCTTGTACAGTGTTAAATTATTTAGCACATGTACCATCCAATCTTTCACACTGCATAGAAGCATGCTTAGTATTGTTTCACTTATAATTAAAAATGATTACTTTGGCAAGATATACTAACCAAATCAGTTTTGTTTATAAAAATGTACACAGTATAGGTGCTATGCAGAAACCCAGCGGTTTTTCTACAGTACAACACTGTTGCTGTTTTCTGATGGTCTGTCGTTGTGTTTTGTCATTTTGAGCGAGTCGTTCTGGCTCGTACATGCATAGTCTCCTAACACACTGATCTTTTAGACATACTGCATTCTTCTTATTTATAGCCTCAGTGATGGATGCACGCACAGGCGAACAAACACACACACACACACACACACGCACACACACACACACACACACACACACACACACAAACTCCTACGGGAAAGTGGACTTGTCACATTTTTCCAACTTACATCTCACTAATGGTGAGCTATGGAGCCACTTGAGAAGACACACACCCTCGCACACATCATGCATCAATAATGGCCTCTTTGTTTCTTGGCATCTGGATATATGACAAAAGTAAAACTGGGGTCCACAGGGGAGGTGTAGATCCTACAGCATTCACCGCAACAACACACTCCTCTGTCTGGCCCTCTAATCTCTCTTGCGCTCACGTTCGCAGACACACACCTATAAAACATCCAGCCATTTAATTTACAGTGCCTCTAACAAATCCTGATGTTCATTAACCTGGTAGTGCAGCAATCAATTTTCAAAACAAGACAAAATAGAAACACAATGGGGAAAGGAAATGAGGGAAAAATAGAAAGGAAAAGAAAACGAAGAACTAGCTTTTTACACCACTTGGAGTGGAGCTATATATTGGTGTGACTATTTACCCTGATAAGGAAATTGTATATACTTATACTGATAAACAATATGGTATACCCGCAAAGGTTTTGTTGTCATACTACCTAAAATATATACATATATATACTTTCACATATATTATAATACTAATTTTCATATATTGCTTTCATAAACAGCTTAGTCCTGCTAATGACAAATTTTTGCCTAATCCTTTGCCTAAAATAGAGACATTTTAAGAGATAATAAGTGAGTTGTAGCATGTTATGATATCAAAATGTACTAATCCACAAGAAAATCTTCATTTCTTAGGAAGTTGCTCAAGAAACAAATGTGTAATAACAACTGAGTAATCAAGATGGGGACAGGGCAATCTGATTGGTCCACTATGTGTGGAATATAAAGCATTATCCCAAACAAAACAATAAACACTCATGTCAAGTCAAGTCAGTTTTATTTGTGTAGCGCTTTTTACAATTGACATTGTCACCAAGCAGTTTTACATAGTAAAATTAAATTAGGGAGGAATCTAAAAAAATTTCTCTATAACCCCCTACACATCCCTAATGAGCAAGCCTGCGGTGACAGTGGAAAGGAAAAACTACCTCAGTTGACACGAGGAAGAAACCTTGAGAGGAACCAGGCTCAGGAGGGAAACCCGTCCTCATTTGGGTGAAACCATAAAATACAAACCATATAAGAAAATTTCATTACAGTATCATGGTATGGCACGGTCATATGGAGCAGGCTGTATCATCATTGTCTCACATTAGAATGAGAAAATTAACCATAAACATCTTGTCCTAGTTTGCTTGTTATGTATTTTCATGTAGTATGAACTAAAGCCTAGAATGAGTATGAAAAGACACTGTTACGGAGTTCACTTTACTTGTATTTCCCTGTCGTATTATTACATTTATGTAACCTTTCCTCAGTCTTGGCGGATGTCGCTGAATTGAATAGTTCCCTCAGCATTCTGTCTAAGGGCCTATTCAGTGATTATTTAATAGCAAATGGGAAATTATCATCCTGCCACAACATGCTGTCTCAAGACCGACCAGTTTGTGCCCCTGTTGAGCCACAGTGACACTGCACAAATCCCCACGACATTCCATTTACTTAATCACACAGTTACTGTAATTACTTCTGTTTAACTAATCATCAGATTGTTTGTAAATATAGAGACTGTCAAGACTCCTCTCCAGTGGTAAATACAAATCATTCTACAGGCATAAATCTACTCCTTATAAGTTATTTAAAGATGTCTATGAAAAGTTATTTTATAACAATAACAATTTTATACATATGGATGGAATATTAGTGTAAGAACATGAATTTGTTTATTCTTTCACTATAAACTTAAAATAAAAAAATAAACATGCTAGTCTTTTGTTGTTGTTCAAATGTTGAACACTACATATAAAATTTGGTCAAATAAGTAAAACTGTAAATTAAAATAACAATGAAAAAAAAAATTTTTACGTGTCTTATATTTGGAAAATATAAATCTAAAACCAATCATTCGGTATCATGGAACTTTTTCCTGGAGTTTCCTCAGAATCTCTAAAATGTGACTGACTAGGGTTTTTTTTTGTTTGTTTTTTTTTTTTTTTTTTTTTTTTTTTTTTTCAGATCAAAGCTCATTGATACTTAAATAATTGTAATTGTAATACGTTTAATTGTATAGCTACAATTGGAAGGGTAAATGCAAAATTTTTATCCTTTTTGTCTCATTCAGCAAATATCTTGTGCACACTCAAAAAAAGGTGTTCATTAACAGCCCTGGTTCTGCAAATGGGAAACAAACAAATTGGCTTAGCGCAAGCCACGCAACACTATTCCAGCCAATAAGCAACAAGGACATTTGTGCTTGTGCACAGAAAGAATGCACCCTGTTGCTGATTGGCTGGAGGGAAGATGGAATTGTTTTTGTTGTTTTTGTTAGTATCGTTGCTTTGACAATATGCATCAATGAATTTGGAGGACGGAGCTTCAGAAGGAGCATTAAATGGGGTAAGCATTATTTTTTATTTTTTTTTATTTTTGGATATTTAGTTCAAATATCAATAATCTTTCTGTAGAATGAATGAATGACCAAGTTTAAAAAGATGGTATAAAGAAGATAACAAGACTTGAAAGACAAAATTAAATAAGAAAAGAGAGACTCACTCTCTCACTGTCCACTCCTCAAGCCTCAAGATATCTCTCTTCATCTCATCACAGTCTATCCTTCGTTCTGCCTCTCAGACTGTGTGACAGATTTACTGCAGTGTGAGAAGTTTTATATTCTCCACACTCTGTTCGATCATCCACACACACACACACACACACACACACACACACACACACACACACACACACACACACACACACACACACAAACACACACACAGACCTAAAAATGTGAAACATATAACAAAACGATTCTTCTGTTTCAAATTCCCTGAGGAAAGAAAAACATCAAACCAATTGCTGTCAGCCCTGCATTTTTCAATTCCTCTAGGTAATCAGATTGTGTTTACCCGGATGTGGGCCGTCATAAAATGTTATTAAAAACTTAAATGGAGTTTAGGCTCAGAAAAGATGGCACACGTGAAATGACGTGCAAACAGCACAGGGAGATTCCTATCGTTATTTGGACAGGCGCTGGACTGCCTGGTAAACGGAAAATTAGCATTGAGACTGTCTTGTGATGATAAGGAGCCCTGGTGGAGGGGAATGGCGAGAGGTATGTGTGTAAGCCCTGGCAGATACAAGAGTGCTCAAGTGCTTGGTAAACTAACGAAATGGGGTACTTACGGAGGTCTAATGTCAGGTTGATACCAAAGGCTTTGGGGGTTTTATGAAATAAATATTATAATAAATAAATAATGCCTCGAATGATATTGTCACAACATGAGTAGAGGATAAAATACTTCACATTCATACCTCTTTTCTTATCAAATACCAAAATGTGTTCTGATCTCTTATCTACTTTCTAGCATTATGTGGTCCATTATAAACATGCCGAGTCCCACGTCCATCAAGCAGATTATTATTTAAAAAAAAAAAAATGCTGTTATAATTTGAGTGGATTTTTAAACACCCTGTTCTGGCTAATCAGCGTGATCTAAATAGGCAATACGACAAATGCATGCTTCGTTGATCAAACCTGTTACTTATCAAAATTATCGAAAGTCATAATCTTAAACCACTATTTAAAGATGATTTTGCTTTCTTCGGCCATGTGCGTGCTACCGAAATCACATGGGCGTGATAAGAGCTGAGCGGAAAGGTGATGAACTTATTTATCTGCGTGTGGTTTAAGGTAATTGTGGCATACTGAATGGAAAGTAGGCACATTTTTCTTACCTTAAATGCCCTTTTCAGGCCAAAGTGATTCACAGAAATAAAATTAAAAAAATGCTGGGGTAACTCATTATGAAGCTATATGCACACATTCATCATATAAAATAATATATTCGTATGGCATTACATCTTAACAGCAATGCTATTTATGCATTTAGAAATCATTATAATAGTAGAGGCATTGTGGACATTCCATAATAACAATCTTAGATATAAACATGAATTTATTCATTCATAACTAAATGAAAAATTATTATTGCTGCCAAATTATCGCAGATCTTAAAATGAAAAGAGGAAATAAAGAAAAAAAAAGAGGAATAAAATGGTTGATTTAACTTGAAGGTGGTAACAGTAACTTTGCTTTCCTTAAGAGATTATTTTCCTAAAAAAAATCACCCATAAAGCCTATAGGGAAGGCACGGTGGCGCAGCGGTCAGCACATCCGCCTCACAGCAAGAAAAAGTCCTGGGTTTGAGTTCCAGGCACGGCGAAAGTGTTTCGATGGGGAGTTTCTTATTCTCCTCCCCATGCCAGCGTGGGTTTCCCCCGGATACTCTGGTTTCCTCCCACAGTCCAAAGACATGCACATGAGGCTAACCGGCTGTTCCAAATAGCCCCTAGGTGTGAATGTGAGTGCAAACGGTTGTGTGTGGGGCCCTGCAATGGATTGGTGAGCTGTTCAGGGTGTACCCCACCTTCGCACAGTGTCAGCTGAGATAGGCTCCAGCCTCCCGGTGACCCTAGTAGGATTAAGCAGTTCAGGAAATAAACTAATGAATGAATAATTAGCTCTGCATGATGACATGCATGCATGACTGATTGGTTTGCTAATGTTTTGGGAGCTAATCTAAGGAAAGATATCCAGTTAACAAAACCATTTAGCTTCCACCCAAAAGGCTAAAGAGGAAACCACACAAACACACACACACACACACACACACACACACACACACACACACACACACACACACACACACAGCTAGCAAACTGTGGTTGGATAATCTTCTAACATTAGCAGGCTCTCCAAGTTTTATAACTATTGAAAAAATCCATGCCAACAACGTCAACTAGCTGTGGATAATATGCTGGTATTAGCTCGCTAGTAAAGCTATTTAGCAATGTTGGGAAACTTGAACACTTAGCCAAAATTGCCTAACTAATATATAATTTCCTACACACATGTGGTTAGCTTTATTGTGTGAGATTTTTTTTTCCTGTTATTTAGCTTACATGCTAAAACATGGATAGCTAGCATGTAGCTAGCACTGTGTGGGAAATTATCATGTTGTCTTTTGTTTGAGGACGTTTTTAGCATTGGCTAAGTAGATTTCTTTAGCTAGGAGTTCATTTAATTATTTATATATATATTTGGGATTAGCTAAGTAGACTTGTCAGCTAGTTATTTTATAAGAAATGTTATCCAGACACTCTGCTATTAGCTGAATAGCTTCCTGGTGTTTATCCTGTATGACTAGCTTGTGTGTTCTTGTGGGCTAATTTAGCACAACATACAACTTGCTTAAGGTATTGAGCTTTACAGATAATCCCACTGTGAATGTTTTATATTATTATAAACGTGGGCCTTGTTTTACTTCATATATAAAGACAAATAGGTTTGTTATAGTCATTATTGGCATAGCATGACATTAATGATATGACTGCTTCAAAACTCCATATAATACACTGGTATTTTGCCCCAGCAGTAATTTAGTAAATAGGCAGAATATTTCCCCATCACGAATTACAGCGTCTCATTCTTACCCCCGATTACAAAGAACCTGTCTTGTTTGTGTGAGTAAAATGTTTCTTTTTCAGTAATTGCCGGTAACAGGATATTTTCCTGAGTCCAGGTGCCACTCAGGATCAGTTCGAGTCAATCTCGGGTCCCACTTCACCACGCAGTATCTTCGTTTCAGGGCTTTCATCCTATTTCTACACACACAGCAAAACGTGATTCTGGTTATAGTTATTTTATTTGTCTATTTGTCCGCCTGCACACTTCTTTCAACTCTCTTATCATTGGAAGCTCAGAGGTTTAGGCCTAGAGAGAATTAAGCTACAGGAAGTGTATGACCCTGACTGTAAGTCTGCTACCACATTCTTTTTTTTTTTTTTGCTTAATCATGCTCTCATTTACAATGATAATGAACAGTAATGTGATTATACTGATGTCCAATAAGTAATTACCTCATTGTAGAGTACAGGCAGCAGGAAGATCGAGCAGATCCCTTGAAACGCTACCAGCACCAATGGATTCATATACCAGCCCCCCCATCATGTTCTCCGGTCATGAGCGGAATCCTCGGTGCCATACGAATGCTTACGAGCCCGAACAAACAGCGTCTTTGTATCAGGCCTAACATGACACCCAATGTGGAGGAGGTAAGCTTCCTAAAGTTAAACGCATCGCTTAGCTCATTTTAAAGGGCTTTGAGAGGACGGCCTGAAATATAGGTGGCTTGCTTCCTCCTGCTTAATCCAGTATTTAATTAGAGCGGGTCAAGGGCCGGGGTCGCGTGCCTGCCTGATCGGAGGCTGCTTGCACAAAGAAGGTACTGATCGCTCAGACATATTGCAGGTATTTTTACAGAGAGAGAGAAAGAGAGAGAGAGAAAGAGAGGGCATGAGTGTAGAACAGAGCGAACACTCAGATTTACTTTGCACTCAGACCTTGTGTTCTTCAAATTAACCTACTACATTAAAAAAAATATTAATAATCACAGACTGAACTAGCCTATATAGTGGCTTACCCTGAATTTGGTGGACACATTGTTATTCTTGATATTCAGACGCCAATCGGGTTAGACGGATAAAATATGATTATATTAAATAACATCTAGATATTTAACTCTTAAATGATGCATAGCACTTTACAATTTTACCTACATTTTCCGGTCTGAGAATAAATATATGTGGTCACCATCTGCCAGTTTGTGTGTATTTGCTGATGTAAAGGTAAACATCTGGAGTATCATTATGGACACAAATGCTTCATTATGTCATCAAGTAACATGTAAGGGATGAACTATATTTTTTTATTACCTACAAATAATCAGACAAAAGGATATTTAAAAAGTTTTATTGTATTAATTGTGTAATATTTTAATTTATTAAGCATAAACTGGATCTTTTTGATTAGCCTCAATTTTTAAAATTATGTATATATAGTTTTTAAATTTTTAATTCATTAATTAAATCAATAAATTGCATCAATAATAAAAAAACAAGATTTAAAAAATATCTATTATTTGTAATAATGTTCATTTTTGTTATAATTTTTTCCCATAGATTTAGATTCAGAAGAACATTTTATGTTAACGAGAGTGTTTTTGGGGGCCTTCAGGTGAAAAAATTTATAACAAAAAATGAACATTATTGCAAATAATAGTAAAAATCTTTTAAAATCTTGGGGTTTTTCTCTTGAGAGAATTTAATACAAAAATTCATTGAATTAATGAATTATAAATGTAAATATATATATATAATATAATTAAAATTATATATATATATATATATATATATATATATATATATATATATATATATATATATATATATATATATAT
>JAOUQZ010000039.1:2276722-2298543 GCA_028564935.1 Neosilurus hyrtlii
ACATTTATAAATCCCCTGATGAGTGGGCAACCACGAAACAGGCTTGTCAGGCTGAAATTGTAATACTGTTATTTTTTCCCCACATAATATATATATATATATATATATATAATTAAACCCACTAATTAAACAAACACAAAGAATTTACACACATATATTGTCGATTGTTTATCAGCATGCTACACACATTATCCCTATATAACATGGACATGGCCTATATGGCAAATTTTTGAGGTAGTGATTTATAATTAGATCAACAGTAACAATTTTTATTCATCTAAGATCAACATGATGAGCGGCACGGTGCCATAGTGGTTATCACTTACGCCTCACAACAAGAAGGTCCTTGGTTCGCGTCCAGTGCATTGTAAGGGTGCTTCTGTGTGAAGTAAAGTTCTTGTGTGGGTTTCTTCCAGGAACTCTGGTTTCCTCCCACAGTCCAAAGACATGCACATTAGGTTAATTGGCTGTTTCTTTTTGCCCATGTTGTGACTGTGTGTGTGTCTGTGTGTGAGTGAGTGTGTGTGTGTGTGTGTGTGTGTGTGTGTTGGCCCTGTGATGAACTGACAAACTGTTCAGGGTGTGCCTTGCCTTCTTCCAAAGTCGTATAAGACATCCTCCAGCCTGCACAAATAGAAATTAATCAACACCTACATTTGTGTCTAATGTATACATGAGGTACTTACATTGTGTCTGGTTGTGTTCACTTTCAGAAAAGACTGAACAGCAACAGGAGAACCCTGTCATCTACTTCTCCTCCTTTTCCCAATTCTCATCCACTTGTAATTCTGTACAGCAACCACTAAAGGGCAGAGCTTGACTACAGATAGCCATACCTTCCTTCTCATCAATGCAGGTCAGGTTTTAAATATAGCAGCTTATCAGGAGCACCAAAGCCAAGCCAGATTTACAGAGAAATAGCATTCGCTTTAAAAAAGCCATTATAAAATCCCATTAATCTAAATATCTAGATAAATCCAGATGAGTGATAGGACAATACAGCTTAAATTATTTCCAAACAACCTTAATATTAATAAGCCACAATCCTAACTGTGATGTGTTTGGTCCTTTAATTGATAGATACCACAGCCATGTTAGAAGAAGGAGAAGAAGAAGAAGAAAAAGAAGAAGACTTCCTTCCTTATTATAAGTGACCAGTGACTGTGTAAGCAGCAATTTAGGAGCACACGCTTGTAAGCGCCACACTACAGCAACAAAGAGAAAATTAAGCTTTTTGTATTGGAATTAATTGCAGCAACAGTAGTCAACATTGATGAATGATTGATGATTCGCTCTTTAGAAGCCATTTATTAAAAAAAAAAGCAATAATGATCCTTTTGCTGTCTATGAACATTTAAATTACAGAATAATAGCCAGTGATCTGAGAGAACAGCAGAAGGTTATACTTTTATATAAAATACTTTGCTTATATTAAATTTCATAAAAAATCACTTAAAAACATTTATAACAATTTAGCAACATAACATACAACATAATGTAATATAATTATTGTATGTTATATAATATAATATAATATATTATAATATAATATAATATAATATAATAGATAAGAGTAATTTTTTAATAGACTGTACTAGATGGGAATATAATAACTACTCAAATAAATATTTTATGGAATATTTTTACAGATGAAATTAAGTCAGTTTAATTTAGACTATCCCGAGTTTGCTACTTGGATAATCACTCATATCCCAAGACAGTGAACCAATCAGATTGCGCCATTTCCTTATAGTATATACTAAAATATATTATATAAAGTCATTCATGCATGTTGTCTAACTTTAATACCTGAGCACATTCACCTTTTAGCAAATCTATCCATCATATTTTTTGAAGATTATGGGCAGAAGAAATCTTTATTTCAAGGTTCACTTGGTTTTAATGGTTCTGAAATTCAGATGACGCCACTTGACTTTATATATTACAATAAAGTGACTAAAGTTCTTAATCATGTAATTCACTTTGATTTTGTAGATGTATTAACATATTTCTTTCCTTGATACAAACTTTAAAAAAAAATAAAGAACAGATTTTTTTAATATTAATTGTAAATTTTTAAAGACTTACATGGCTTAAATAGCATTGCAATGATGCAATCACCTACACAAAGCAAAATAATAGTGAGGTGAAGGGCTGGACACTAGAGGTCAAGATCAAGTTCTCGAGAGTATCACCCCATAACACACACACACACACACACACCATTCAGCTTTGTTTTAAGGATAAGAAAAAACAAGCTTTTGGAGATTCATGAGGTTTAGAAAGCGTGCAAACGGCAACTCAGAGTAAAATCAATAACATGATTGATTAGCTGAGAGGTAAGAACACTACCATTGAATTTTCCATTAATGGTTCCATTATGCAGTATTTTTATACTATTTGCATAAATGTGTAAAGAGGTTTAGATGAAAGCATCTCAAAGTATAGAATTTTTTTAGAAATGGATTTTTAAAAAATATTTACAATATATATGTATTCATGTATTTCACAGGAATCTCCATAACTTTTAATAATGATTTCATTTGCATGATTAAGTTGTTTTATTTTTATGTATATCCATAAAATATACCAATAGATCTTAACTGTTTTAGATTTCTTTATCACAGCTAGCACTGTGTTGCTGTAATTTTTAATATTTTTTCTTGAGAGTGGTAGAAAGATGAGTTCACATGCCTGACATAGAGGGTTTTTTTAATGTGTAATGTATTTTATATGCTCAGCAATATGAGATAGAAATTACTTTCAACACCTTTAAAGTACATAAATGACCAAATATTCTATTTCTAAATTAAAGTACATGGTCAGATGATAATGTATCTATAAATATAGATTTATGACTCTGATAGTGTTTTAAGATATGTGTTTTTATCTTAAAAAAAAAAAAAAAAAAGTTGCAAGATCAGAAAATTGTAGATGGACAAACCTGGCCAGTGCTTAACTTATAGGTGATTTCACTTCAACACGGCTGTCCAGTCCATTTACTTATTTTTTTTAAGAGAAGCAGGGAAAAAATTGAAGACAGGGACTCGTTCCACTGGCAGCTCTTAACAAGCATTGCAATACATCAGTCAAAAGCAATAATTTTACAATTAATGGAAATCCAATTTGCCTTCAGAGCATCCCGCGTTGACATTTTCCACATTGCAATGGTGCTTTGATAAAGTTTATTTTAAATGCAAAAAAAGCGTTCGGCGGTTCGAGAGCAGCCTGGGTGTCACTGTGCCAGGCACGAGGAGCACGGTACTTAATTTCTTTATCGTCGGCCGCCCCAGGGGCCACGAAAGCCTGAATGTTAACGTTGGCTCCATTTTCATTATCACCGCGTGATTATGGATTTTACTGCGTTTAGGTGATAATACAGCTAGGAGCTCACCTTAAAAAAAGAATTTCCGCTGGCAGCTTCCATTCCGCAGCCAAATGAAAATTTTCATTTGACAAACAAGCACAATTAGACCGCGCTTCTCGCGCCTGCTTTTTCTTGATTGAACTTAGGCCAATTTGCCGGCGCTAAATGAGTTTGAATAATTTACATTCCCAATGGCTCGGGGACATTAGCTTGCTGAGTGCTAAGTGGCAGCGTGCTTTTTGAAGTTGCTGATGATGAGATGTCACTCTTCTTCGCCCAGCACCCCACCACCACCACCACCACCATCACCATCAGCACCAGCACCACAAACACACACACGTCTGTCCTGCTATCCTTGTGAGGACCTTCCACTGCAGTATACATAAATGCAGCTAATTAATGTTATTCCGAGACTTAAATCTAATCTTTACCTCAACTTCAGTGAGGGGAAAGTAAATTTTTTCTTTTTTTTTAAAAAGCAGCCAAGAATCCTCACCCATAAGGTCAAAACTGTCAAATCTTCCAACCTTATAGGAACATGTGGTCCTTATGAAGATAGAAAAACATGCCCCCACCCACACACCACCACCTACACTTTTTTTACTTCAAAGTTAAGAAGTGAAAGAAGCCTATATACCTGAAACTACAATGAGAAGTTCAAATTGATTTTCTTTTTTTCCCCCCTCCTGCCGAGGCCAATTCTGGCAGGCAAAGCGAAAATGACTTTAATATGTGTGTAATGCACTTGGCTGGCTTCAATGCACTTTGCTTTTTTTCTTGAACGACAGCACTTTTCACATTAGACACATTTCATATTGAGTTGAACGACAGGATTTGTTTCTTTATAATAATAAAATGACTATGAGCATCATTAAGGGAAAGGCGTTTACTAATTGGGATTTAATAAATGAAACAGGGACAAGGTGCACTGTAAGTCGTTTTAACAAAGCTTGAAATTAATGAAATGAACTCACACTTTTCATCACTTCACTAATTACGATTATGCCCAGTCAGGGTTCTGCTGGTAGGGAATTTGGGGAAAGGGGTGAAATGGCTGTAAAATTGTCACATGCATTGTTGTGGATTTAAAAGTATAAGTCACCTTCTGAGCAAATAACCTACATTTCACAGTTTTAACGAAAGGCACGGTGTCATGTTTGTTTGACAAAAGTAGAATAAATAACATAATTGGTTTTATCAAACAAAACATAGCCATTTAAATAAATGCAAATTTGGTTTATGAAGTCTAATCGCAATGAATTTGATTCATGCAACCAATTCACCAGCCAAAAATTCGCATTTTGCAAGTTGAAAGGCTATTTTATAATTAAAGACTAGTCATCTGGATATTCGTTGATAGTTTCATACCTTTTCGGCAAATGAATGTGTAAAAATCATGACACGGCTCCTTTAATTCCAGGGTATGGTCCAAATGTTGGTGTGGGTGATATCTGAATAGGAAAACACTTGGCTGCATTCTGTTTTAGGAAATTAATCAACAGCTGGGTGTGAAGTTGATTATTTCATAACAGATCAGCAAAGTATGAGATTTATTCCCATAGGAAAAGACAACTTGTTAAAATTAATTACATTTTAAACAATCTTGCAAGAAGTCATGATATGATGCAACATACAACACATTTAATTCATGCCATGCCTTTCAAATAGCACTTTAGAGAGGAATGATAACAGAAAATACATTTAAAACGTCATCATTTTTCCATTTATACTTTGAATATTGCACAAAATCCACAAAACTATTTGGTTCCTGGTATTTGATTGTTTTTATATTATACTCTGCTTTTAACTTATCCAAAGTAAGAACATGCACTCGAAGTAGTGGGCTAGGTTAGTCGCCTTGTTTAGGGGTATTTCAGCCATGTAGGTAGAGGAAGGGGAAGGAGCTGCTCACTCTCCCCGCTGCTACACATTTTTTCCTGTCGGGAATCAAACCAAAGACCTTTCATCCCCAAGTCCACATCTCTAACCGTTAGGCCACGAGTGCCCCCAAATTACTTAATTATGACTCACATTTGAAGCGATACAGAGTCATATTAAAAACACAAAGTATAAACTCCTCAGACCTTCAGCTTTACCTCTAACTGTTTCAAAGTGCTGCCACTGGACTCCTTCCATAAACTAGAACACGTTTTCTAAATATCCTAATGTGAATCATCCACCATACAGAGTCGCTCTGTTAGTTACTACAGAAACAATAACAGCTTAGCCTGTGTATAAGTTACTGTAGTAATTACTACACAGGAATGGTGCAATCTGATTGGTTTAATATCTGGAGATAGTAAGTAATTATTGAATGCAGTGAAGTAGGATATAGAGAATTATTTGGTTGAGTGGTTGTTGCTGAGGCAGATAACACCCTCCAAGACCATATCATAAGAAAGCAGAGTTCTATAATTGTTTTATTTTTATTCATTCTAAATATTTTCATAGTAGACAATAATTCACTAGTCTTGCTATGCTAGTCTTGCAATATTCATTCAGCTTTTCCCATGGCAATAATGCAATAATTCAGTTATCCCATGGCAATGATGCAATAATTCAGTTATCCCATGGAAATGATGCAATAGTTTAGTTATTCCATGGCAATGATGCAATACCAAGAATTGTTTGATGACTTTCCTCCATTCAGGGACAGGAAAATCTCTTGAATGAACAATAATAGCTGTTATCCACCCCCAATCTTGGGATAATGCTCGATATGGCATATTAAAACTCTGGAAATGCTGCTTAAAAAAAGAAGAAAAAACCCTTTGAATAAACTTTATTTAAACTTTATTTTTAAATATATATGATATAATATTATTAAATATATTTAATATTCTTAAAACTGAATTTAAAATTCCATAAAGTAGCACACATTTATAAATTGTTTAAAAAAAATTCTACCATTCAGTATATACTAAAACAACTATCTGCCTCAAACTCAGTGAATATCTGGGAATAGTCTTCAAAGGAATATCTGGAGGAATGTGAACATTTCAGGGACTATTCATGCATATTTTCCTCTCCTTTAGTGGATAATTGTTGTATGGATGTGATATCATATTAGAAAAAGTGTATTTAATATAAACCTGGGGTTTGTCTTGTAGCCTGAATGAAGGAACTCCAACTACTATGTCCTTCCTCCTTTATCTGAGTCATCATGAGGTTTCTACACTCACTCCAACTCCTCAATAACAGGCCGCAAACACTCAATATAGCTTTAAGTTATCACAGTGTACAGCAAAGATGAAGTACACACATACACACAAACACACACACACGTTCAGAGGTCCTCTCCTCTCAATGACATCCAGTTGTTGTGTGCGTTTGCCAAGTCACTTTACGCTTTCCCTTCCCGAGGATCCGGTTTCTCCCTCCACAAACGTAGCTATTGTGCGGTACCTCCTGGCCTGAGCAGCCATTCTTACTTTAATATTTGCGAGACAGGATAACCTGCCGATACACGTGAGGTCAGTTTGCCTCTCCGCTTGCCTCATTTTCCAGATTATAACTCGTTTCCATGACGGCAGGCAAGCTGAGAGCGGCTTTACTGCTGGCCGTGACCGAGTTACAGCGCACACGCACACTCCATCTTTTAGAACAAAGAGACTTCTAGTAGTTCTTTAAGGTGACAGTGAAGCAAAGGCATCCATTCATGATATCAAGGGACTTGATTTAATACATAATTTTTTTTTGTTGTTGTGTTTTTGATGAATGGATGTGAAGTCATAACTGCTTGAAGTTAGGGAACAAAGAAAAGAATGCTATTGATTTGGGGTCATGTGACATCCTTCATTGTTTTTTAATTAGAACAGAAATTGTGCTTTCCATCAACTAACCGTCAGTTATAAAGAAAACAGGTCAATACAGCTGGAATACAGCAATGCTCTCTCTCTCTCTCTCTCTCTCTCTCACACACACACACACACACACACAAATGGATTTGGTAGCTGACCTCAAATTTGAGTAACAGCAATTTCGGCGTAATCCATTCACAGTTGGAGAATGCGAACACCGACGCAGAGGGGAGCGAGTGAGAGCAAAAAAGAAGGAGGGTGGGATGCATGAAAGGCAGTGAGGATTTTTTACAATGTGATTAGGAAAGTAATGGGCTCAAAGTAATGCTTCGGCAGCTCATGTGAAGTGTGTGAGGAAAAGAAAAAAGAGAGGGGGGGGGGTAAAAAATGGGGAATTTCCACTCTCATCCCTGAAGGTCAGTGGCTCGAGTCGGTCTGTAGATACGAAACTCATTGCGCTCGTTGAGGCCTGATTTGGTGCTCACCACCTTCTGCAACAATGAGAGCTCTGTTTTTGGCCTGCGATAAGTTACTGTGCACACACACACACACACACACACACACACACACACACACACACACACACACACACACACACACATTGGCTCCATCAGGCACAGGTGGAAACGCTTCACCCTGTAATGGCTCAGTGGAATGTAGAAGAGTGACCCCTGTTGGTTTTTCCCTCTCGCTGTGCCACCGAGCAATCAGGGGAGCATTACTCCCGACTCACCCTTAATGAGAGAAGGGTTTAAGTTTACATGGGGTTATTAAAGAAACTTAACGAGGGTTCTTGGAGACCAATTGAAGCCCCCCGTTGCTAATACAGCCCTCCGTTGTCTTGGAGAAAAATGAGCTGCCTTCACACACATCAGCGCTGAGGAGAGGAAATGTTCTGGAAAAATAAATTACCACAATGATGAGAATCTCATTATAAGAATAGATCACTGGGAATATTTTTCACTGCCGAAACTGTTTATACTCCAGTGCCCATGAATTCTGAAATCCGATTGGTCAGAAGGTGTTGATTCATTTCATATGACAGCAGCGCTGACAGTTGATAGGAAACTAATGTGTTCTTTCATGTTGATATTATTATTCCAGCGGAGGTCCAATTGTTGCCGGTTCAGCCAATCAGCACTCATGAAATCATCAGAAAGCCAAAAGTGATTGTTAATGTCACTACTTTATAATTAATCATGATGGATACAATTCAGTTTTATTTAAAGCAGCATGAATATTATATAAAAGCATGCACTAGACGTGATTTCTATGAATTTAAGACTCTTCTTCTGGCTTCTTAGGAACATGACAAACAGCAGTTGTTTTTCCCTTCAGAGCTGAAGGAACAGCCATTTATAGCTGCTATAATGTAAGTGATAACAAATAGACAATTTGTCCTGCATCCCTTTCCACAACACCTAACATAACAGTAAATGGATAAAACTAGATCAATATTTTTAAAATTGGAAAACACACACCTCCAACAAGAACAACGGCAGATTTTCCCATGATGTGACTTGGATGTGCTCCAAAATTTCAGAGATTATTCCTTGGCCCATGCTGTATAATTCCACCAAGTTTGTAAAAATTGTGTCTTGTTTGTGTTCAGTGGAAAGCTCCATATTGCAATCCACATTCGTAGGTATTACTCTGCTAACTGGGAACTGCAGATTGTGATGGGGAGTCATCGTATTTCCACATTGGATGTGTTTCGACACTCTTGAATTTTACTGCCATCTAATGATTTGAGGATGCATTGCTGAGCACAGATTTCCGCATAGGCTGTATGTCTTATATTGCAACGTTAGCTAAAGGAAAATTACATTCTTGGGTCTGCACTATGACTTGGACCTTGTAGAGATTGTATCGGTTTCTTCATTAGCCCATGTTACACCCTTCCACCAAGTTTCATGGAAATTTGGTTGGCAGGTTTTACATGGTCCTGCTTACAGGCAGATAAACAAACATACAAACAACACTGAAAACATAACTTCCATGGATTAAGAAATAAAAACACTGTAATAATTGGAATATTGCTGTGGATCACATAATCCTGTTGGTGATTATTTTGCTATTACAGGTTGGTATAAGTGTTTTATTTCTGACATCATTTGAACTTCATCAAAACTGTATTAGCTAGCATCTTACTTTTAGCTTGAGCTGAAACAGAAGCTATTTGACAGATGAACAACTAGTTTTAGTTGAGTCGTCCCTTGGTTCAGGTCTTGTATACTTACCCTCATTTACTCCGCTTTTATCCAGCATACTTACCCAGAATAAATATCCCGAGTACCCCACATATGCCTTGTCGCACATTGTTAGCATGCTTTGTTCTTAATGTACACACTGAACAAAAGGAAAACACCAATCCAATTTTCTCTTTCAGCTTGAAGGTGCCGCTTTCAGCTAATCAGGAAGAGTGGAAAAATAAACTTAATTTCAGGAGCAGAATGATACGTCTTTCATGTCCAAATCCTTGAGTGGCTTTGGAGTCCAATACGCAGCGCTGTGGGTCTCTTATTCTCAGGCTCAGTCAGGGTCTTAAAAAATGTAAAAAGATGAGTAAAAAAATAAGATGCCCATGGGAGGAGGTGAAAAAACAAACAAACAAGCGCTTTAAGCATCCAATCATTTACTCGGTCTCCCAGGAGAGGAAATCTTTAAGTGCTGCTGCAAGTGTTTGCTTTGTGTTCCTACTTCTGGCCATATTTCAGCATATTTTATACAGAAACTCCAACATTTATGCTTTTCGTTCATGAAATACATGTAAGTGAAATGTATTAAATTATATAAAAGACTATATGAACTGTTGACAGACAGACAGACAGATAGCTAGATTGATAGATATCTATGCTATGAGGCAGAAGTGAAGGTGGCTTCAATGATACAACACTTAATTAAGGGTGTTTTATTGCAAGACCAGGCAGAAGTATCCCACACATGGTTCAAATGCACTATCAGGAAACAGGCAGTAGGTGGAGGGATCAGGCAAACAGAATATCAAAGGTAATGTAAACTCACAATCAAGATACGGGCAGGAAGAGGTCATGCACATACATGTTGCAGGGACATGAGCGGAAACCCAGTAAACAAATGAGTAATACACAGAAAAGCTATACACAGTGGAGACAAGGCTTGGCGAGATACTGAACATAAATTGCACCAAATTCATGTTTGCATTTATAGTCCTCTTTATTACATGCTTGATGGATTGCACATGTGGCCCAACCTTCTACTCTGCTTGCTGAGGCTCCTGGCGTGGGTTGTAGGTGCATTGTAGTTCTCCTGTCTGAAAAACCTGGAAGTCAATGAGCTTCGTCTGTGCTGAATATGAATTAAAACAGTAGAGAGAGAGAGAGAAAGAGAGAGATAGATAGATAGATAGATAGATAGATAGATAGATAGATAGATAGATAGATAGATAGTCGCAGTGCACTCGTTTAGGATTAGATACACCATTAGTAATCTTAGCCAAACATGTTTCTCTTGAGTCTAAATCCTCAGTCTTAAGTCACTGACGCTGTTTATTTCCTGTCACTTAAATCCCACGTCACCGTCGTCAAATCTCATCATTATACTCGTCACGCTTGTCAAAATGCCTGACTTTTACTTTGACTTCTGGATTTCTGCAGAAAGAATATTCCCATCCTCTTCCTTGCTGTTCGGCGATTGAAGCCGCAAAACTCTGCGAGTTAGCAAAGTTTGGAAACTCATTAAAGCCTCTGCTAAGATATCTAGATTCTACACGCGGCGTATCTTGTCAGGAAGATCTGAAGCGCTTAAATCTCTCCCAAACCACCAGGCAAACAAAAGCTAAGGAATAAATCCTACATCTGATTCTGGTATCTGCAGCGAGCAGCATGTGTTCACTATTGTGCTTTGCTATCTGTCTGGATATAAGAACTAATACACACTTAAAGTGGCTTAATGTGTAGTCAGCGATCATGATTAGCACTGAAGCAAACCCATGCTAGCTCAGAAACATATGGAAAAGGGTTTAATATAGGATTTTTTATGAGGAAAATGCTTTCAAAGGACAGCATGAGCACAGCATGAGCCGCGAAAGGGGTTACAGTGTTTGTGGTGTCAATTTTATTTTCGTGAAACATACCTTCTTAGGCTAAATAGCTCACCCTCATATTTTCTGATGTAGAAAAAAATATATAGCAAAGTTGACATGTGACAGAAAAGACAGACTTTGAACATACTCTCCTCACTCACGCACTCATTTACCAAAACGCTTAATCCTACTATTAGGGTTGTGGGGATGCTGCAGCCTATCTCAGCCAACACTTAGGCACAGGAGGGCACAGACTGTCTAACCATTGCAGGGTAAACATACTCTATTTTGAAGAAAAGTGATTCTTTAAAAAAAGCCAAAAAATATAAAATAAACATTGATACAAATTTAATTCTTCGTGCCAGAAGCGATGAGAGGTCCAAGCTGCAATGGGTGCAGCATCTCCGGTTTATAATGTGATATTGAGGAAGACTCTGGATGATGTGGACACTCCGGATTTCTATGGGGAAAGGATTGGGGAGGTGCATGACTCCATTGGAGAAGTATATGCATGTATAAATGACAAAATGCACTGAAGGTACAAGGTACCTTCAAACATAATCATAGCTCTCTAATGTGTAAACACACTTTATGGAAAGTAAAGTGTAAAATGACAGTGTGACTGAGAGTTCTGATATAACGGTGCTCTAAACGCTAAATATACCCGCTTGTGAATATAAAATACCAGTGTGTGCAGGATGAAATAGAGAACGAGGGGAAGAAGCAAGCAAGGAGAGAGAGAGAGAGAGAAAGAGAGAGAGAGAGAAGAAGTGTTGGAGGCAGAGCGACTCAGCAGCAAGTTTGCATTGCCCTATCTCATTAACACACCGCTGAAATAAAAGAGAGCTTCTTTGGCTCACAGCTATGGCAAAAAAAAAAAATTATCATAGTGATGATGTTCCTCGGCCGTCAACAGAGCGGCGATAACGTTGTTTGATGATGACTTTCCTATGAATGTTAAGCAGCTGGCGCGGCAGAGGGAAGGAGCTTATCGGCGCCTAATGCCCATCTCTAATTCCTGCCCTTCTTGAACTAGCCATTTTCTAACAGCGCTAACTGTCAAATTTACATCCCATCTTAATGCTGCTAAAGAGGACGAAGGATGAAGAGTAAATGACAGGAGTGTAATGAGGAAGGCTTCTCTCTCTCTCTCTCTCTCTCTCTCTCTCTCTTCCTCTTTCTCTGGGCATATTTTTCCTTCTTTTTTTCTCTCTCTCCAATCCTTACCCATGATGGTGGGCTTACCTTTGCGTTTTGAAGCAGACACGTTCAATTAGCTGATGAATCTTTCATAAGTCTCATAAGACTATTTCTCTAATGAGACTTAAAGACATGAACAAGGCTTAAAAAAATTCCTTTGACGGTGTGGAAAATGAAGTTAGGGTTCAATGCATTTCCATTTTATTCACGAGAAGCAGCAAACAATACTTCATGATTTCAAACAGGTCAAATCCACAGTAATTATGACATACTGTACCAAAGCATCATACTGCCGCGATGCTGAATTCTCGATTCTGATTGGCCAGAAACTGTGGAATAAGTTTTAATAACATCAGATCAGATAGTACTTTAACATTAACAATAACTGTTAAAATGGACGCTCCATATACCTGTGAATGAAAGACATCACAATTATTCAGCGATGGTGCAGTTGATATGAATAGTGCCAGAGATATTCTGCTGCAGGAATTATTCAGTGATATCTATCTATCTATTTTTACTTTGTAATAGAAGAAGTCTCCAATGTCAGCACTTTGTATCAGTCAAACATAAAAGCTTTTTTCCCCACAGTTCACGAAAAACAACAGCTGCTGTAACATAAGTGAAATACTTGTTTTGTAAACCTTCCAGGCAGCACAGTGGCGTAGTGATTAGGATGTCTGCCTCACATCATGAAGGTCCTGGATTCGTGGCTGTGCTCGGTGAGGGTGTTTCTGTGTGGAGTTTGCATGTTCTCACCGTGGGTTTCTTCAGGGTACTCTGGTTTCCTCCCTCAGTCCAAAGACATGCACGTTAGGCGAACTGATTGTTTCAAATTGCCCCGAGGTGTGGTTGTGTGTGTATTGGCCCTGTGATGATCTGGCGAAGTGTTCAGGGTGCATCCTGCCCTTGCCCAGTGTCGGCTGAGACAGGCTCTAGCCTCCCCGCAACCCTAGTAGGATTAAGCAGGTGAGTGAATGAGTGAGCCTTTTTCCTAACAGAGAATATTGAACTATGAAATGGGATCAGTGGCTCTGATTTCACACCATCAACCACATGTTGATCTTCCTGTAGCAACACACCTTCACATGTGCTATTCAATATTTATGACACAAGCTAACAATAACATGGTGTACAAATCTTATATGTAGTTACAGGAAACTGTTCGTTCTACGCCTGGTTCTTATTGTTTGATGATTCTGTTGTCTTGCAGAACTAGTTTGGTACTTGGTCTCGATCCTCCTTCGCTTGCCACTTTGAGACAAATGCTCTTACTAAATGATTAAATGTTAATGTAAATTCCATCTGGCTCGGCGTATCGAGCAGTATTTCGGCGCTTGACATTCATCAGAAGTAAAGCGTGCAAAGCAGCAGCACGGGAGCCAATTCATTTCTGTTTCCTGACACTAATTACTGGACTTTCCAATGAATCTAATTAAAACATTTTAATGAATGATGGTCTCATTATTGTAGGCTGTTCGTTTGACTCTTTCCAAAAAAAACCTCTGTTTTGACCATCTACAGAGTAAAAAGCCTTAAAAAAAAGCTTTTCATTTTCACCTTGCTGAAAAGAAGTAAAAAACTCACTGAAAATAAGAGCCACAAGTTTTAAATCGGGTTTTAATAGACACAATGTTTAAACATGCAGCTCAATACTTCCCTGTAAGAATTCTATACAGATTTTTTTCTTACATATTTTTTCCCATCTCTATATTGGGTTGATGTGCTGAGGTTGAGCCAATAAGGCTACAGGCCATGCCCAAGGGCCCAACAGTGGCAGTTTGGCAGTGCTTGGGCTTGAACCCAGAACCTTCCAAAAAGTACTCCAGAGTGTTAACCTTGCCTACCTCCTGCCACTACGGAGAAAATTCACAGGGGTGAAAACATGTGAAATGCTTGAAACTCTTTAAACCAAGAGCACATACTGTATTATGTATGTCAATTAGGCTTCCAGACCCCCCTCCACCCCACCCCACCTTCCTTAAGCTACGAGATGCAGTAATTTCCTTCTCAAAGCCAGACCAATCTCAGAGAATAGCTCCGAGCTGTGACTGGCCAGTGATTGCATTTCAGTGTGCCATGTTGTCGCTCATAAGAATTTTAAGCTATTTTAAGAGTATCCCATCGAAGTCACGACAACAAAATTACTCTGGCTGCCAATACCACCTTCCTGCACAATTTCCTCGGTATTTCATTTACTGAGTGTCTTTATCCAATCTTCGAAGGGAAGGTATGTGACTCTCAAACAGTCGAACCCCGGTGCTTTGCTAATGCAAATGAGACAAGCTGAAAGTTTCCTGATTCCTTCGTGTAATTTAAGATGGCATTTGAACCCCTTACTCCTGATTTTATCTCCTAAATGAATTCATCAGGTAATATTTCCCATTATTCAAAAGCATCATTTTATGGCAGAGAAGGTAATGGAATGATTACAGGGCTGTGCACACAAATTAACAGCCAGACGCGAAGCGTTCCCTCTGTGAAAATGAGAAATTTAAGGTGAGGAAGACTTTTATAAAAGTCCTTTTAAAGTTGGTGTGGACTTCCAGACGTCGTGTATTAAGTGAAGTCTTGGAGGCCAATTCAATTTGCGATCCTCTTTCATCTTTAATGATACCTATCTCCATGCCGTTCATATTTTTATGTAAGGCGGGGCCGTGCTATTAATATTTTTTAAAAATTCCTGATGAACGGTTGCTGGGGTGTTTGGGGGGTGGGGGAGAGGCTAAGCGGGTGTAAGACAGTGTGAAAGTTAAAGGAACTGAAAGAATGGCTACCTGCTGTCGACTGGTTCTGAATCGGGTCTGGGAGTGCAGTTGGAAGTGTTGGTGTGAGGTGTGTTTCATCTCCATTCGGCATCACGCAATTAAATATCTGATCGGAAATCAGCTAAATTTATGCCGAGCGAAATTTCACACTCGTCCACGAGCCTCCGGGAAGAAGGTCCGAGAGACGAAAGTAACGAGATCGAAATAAAGGAGCAAAAACAGATAATTGGAGACGGAGCATGTTGGAGTCCTGTGCCTAAAAGAGAATGACTGTGTCAGTTTAAAGGTATTACTAATTAAAATATCTGTCTAGCCGTGGGTACAGCTACTTCCAGACTGTTGGAGAACTTCGCTGGTCTGACACAGTTGAATAAAGTTGAAGCACCTTGTGATATGCTGTAATAGGAACATAAACAATGAATCAATAATTGGCCCAGTGTCAAGTGGATTTACCGCAGGCACCCTGATGGTGATTATTTTCCAAAAATGGCACACCCCAAAGTGTTTTATTCCTCTTATAACACAATGGCATCACATCATCGATTTTTACCTAAACCAATGAGGTTATGCTTTGATTCATGATTTGTGTGTGTTTGTTAGCAGAATTACACAAAAACGTTATGAGCGGATTTTCCTAAAATTGGGCGGGGCTTTAAAGAAGGAAGGCTTCATTACATTTTGGAGATGATCCGGTTCAAATTCTGCATCCAGGAATTTTTTAAAGGATTCTTTAACATTGTAAGAGAATGATTTATTGTCATGTTAATGAATTAATATGGGGGAATGCTGGGCTTGGCGAAGGTTTGCACCCTCCAAGTCCTCTTGTACATTAATTAATTAAACAACGTATCATGTTATGTCCATGTTGTTAAAACAACTTAGATTCTGTTATGACTCATGTTATGTCTCTCACCTTTTTTTAAAAGACTTTGTCTTTGTCTATTTAAGACTTTATTTTTAAATATCACACATAATAATGTTACACAGACTGGAGCAACACTCCTTGTGTTCCAAGGCTCTTACACCGGAGACTCCTTCTTTTATTATTTATTGTAATCTGTTGTAACCTGCAAAGCTGTTAGCATAGAAACAATGATGTACTAAAACGAGCGCTTTTATGAAAACCTGTGCTGTTGTAGAACATGAGAAAGATGTTTTATCCGAATAGGATAAAGAATTTATTATTCTATCCATACCCACTGGATATGACTAATCACACATTCTGATTGGCTTCTCTAACACTACTTTTTTCTGTAATGTGTGAAATATGTTCTGATGGTATGTGGGGTGATGTCCTTGTTGTGTATCACCCCATAAGCAATGAGTAGGTATGTTACTACAGAAAAAAAATGGACGCCATAGCTACGTGTGCTAAGCTAATCACTCACACTAGCCATGTCTTTGGATGGTAGGAGAAGACTGGAGTAACCTGAGAAAACCTACACAAGGACGAGAAAAACATGCAAACTCCACACGGTAACCGAGCCGGGCCTAGGACTCGACCCAAGGAGGTTCCATCTGTGAGGAGGAGGACGTGCTAACCACTATACCAATCTGCCACCCACACTGTTAAACATATACACAATATATACTTTTTATTACATAAATATGTCTAAATCATTTAGAGTATTTTAATTGAAGCTACATTTGCTTAAGTGCTTTAAATCCTAACTATATTACAACGTTACGTAAACCGATACTGGTCCTCACTACACTTAATAACGCTTTAATTACACGTGTGACATCTTGGACTGCTGGATGACAGCACGCATGAACATTTGAGGTTCAGAGATGACATTGTGCATGCTACATCAACTCCTCTGCCTTTTATAACAAATTATTTTCCTTATTGATTACCAGCTGCTGTACTTCTATTTCACAGTTGAATTACTGTTGTCTCATGGTGGCTCTTTTCTTTGGCTCGGGCTCCAGTTCATTCTTTCCAGCCATTTCTTGGTCATTTCCGAGTTTAAAACTCAGAGCCGCTTATTAAGTTTTTGGGGCCTTGGCGGATAAGAGGCGGTAAGTGCGGCGCGATAAACTAATCATCTTAAACCCCTAATTATGAGTATCTCAGTGTGACAGGCGGCAGAGTGGAGCTTCGAAATGAGAAGAAAAAAAAACCCCGGCACATCCAAGGGAAGGGTAATAATTTTTTAAGTCATCTGGATCTGGCTCGGGGTGGCAGAATTCATTAGAGCAGATTAGCCAAGTGTGTACAAAGTAAATGAGATATCTAATGGCCGACTCGGAGGGCGACGGACTGCTCGTTCGGCGTCGGAATATGATGAACCATCCGTATTACAAGGCCATTGTGCTTTGACTCTGTTGGACTCTGGTGTTTTACATCTTTTAATAACCCTTGACCTTTGACCCTTTGAGCCATGCACTACAGCATTGGAGATGGACAAAAGGAGAACAACACAAACCAGATTAACCAGCCAGGGCTGATCCAGATGGTTGGATTGTTTTTAAAGCGGGGGGAAGCGGGTGATGCTAATTATGAGCATAAGGAGAAGGTTGGGGCGAGAAATAATAAGATTACAAAGAATAATTTGCAGATATAATTACACCAAAATTGGGTACACACAATCGTCAAACGCGTGTCTTGCTTGACCCGGGCGCGTGAGTGAAATAAATCCTCGTTCTATAGCCTCTGTTAATTTGTTTTTATCATCGGCAAAGTGGTGTTTGTGCAGGCAGCGCAATTTGCATGTGTAATTCCGCTGTGCAAATTGACAACAAGTCGATAATTCCAGGGAAATAGGCTCGTCGCGATGGCCCCCGCTATCTTCCCGAGCCGATTCATTTTGAGGAACTGCTGAGGCATGAAACTCATACATCAACACGCTTTTTTCCCCTGTCAACGTTCAGACTTATTGTCCGTTAAAATGTCATTACAGGCATTATTTATGAAGCTAATTCATTTATTAGACCATATTTACTCTGACAGAGTGTCACATTGTGGCCAGCGTGCAGAATGATTTAGGGCAGGGTTTTCTTTTACATTCTACATGAACACTAAAGCGTTCATGGCTGTGAATAAAAAAAAAATAATTTAATGAAAAAAATCATCAAATCCGAAAAGCCTTATTACCATACAGTAGAAGTGAGATACCCTATTGATGTTTGCAGTGGTGGGCCGTGCATTTGGTACCTGGGCCTACAGTGGGGACTTTATGGACTTAATCCACCTCTTAATACCACCGCTATCACCTCGCAATTATAAAAACCATCAGTAATATACAAAAACGCAATATAACAAGGCCTGGCATTACAGAGAGAGGCATTCCATGTTTTGAGGGTGAATATCATTATTACTAAAGCAAGAAATCTATTTAACCCTTTATCTCTGAATGCATTGTCGCCAATATGCCTGAGTTACATTTCTGCTACTAACTCTGAGCATTACGTAACTGTGGAAGCTGTCTGTAAATTTGGAGCTCGGCCAAATGTAACAAACGTAAATGTAACGGCTCGGTGATGAAAGGGTTCAGACAGCTCCAAACCTCTATGTGTTTTACTCATGACAAAAACATAAAAAATATAAATAAAATACATTATTCTCACCAAAGATGCTGATTATTTATAGACAAAATCCATCCTCCTTTTGTTTCTCTGACCAACCAATCAGAGGACGGAAAAAAGCTGACGTTATTGTGGACTAGCTAGCTGGCTTTGTTAGGCGAATTTGAAATCTGATTGGTTAAAGAAACGGCCCCATCGCTAGTATAGTTTAAGTGACATATACTATCAACGCTATTGATTCTGAAGGCCCTGGGCGGGTTAGACTGACATAGCAGCACACAGAAGCTGAAATCTGATTGGACAAAAAAACTAACATCCACACACACATACTAGAAGTTTTTTGAACTGCTTAATCCCAATTAGGGTCGAGGTGAAGCTGGCTGGATTTGGACATGTATCATAGTTACGTTGTTAAGGCAGCTGTAACTAGTTTTTTCCCTTCTGGGAGGTGAAATATCACAAGGTAAATAAATTGCAGATAACATAAAATCAGTAGCCTACTGAACCTGATAACAACAATAAATGAAAAAACTACAACTGCCTCTGCTTCTGACTGGTTCATTTCTGTTTATCATCTAACCAAACTGAGAGTAGTGTTATGATTCGAAGCTCTTTGACGATCTTGCTCTAGAATGAGAGCGTTTGTTTGTGCATCTGCCCTGGACATGTGATCATTTGTAAATGTAGTCAAGCTAGGCTCTATGTTAATTGTGAGATGAAGGATAATTCCATCATGCTGTTCTTGGGTTATTTATCTTCCCAGACTCACCTGTCAGAGCAGGCCGTTTCTTGGGGCAGGCAGATCTGGAGCCATGATACTTTACTGAGGTGAGGGTTTAATTCATATGTGGCATTGGACATCACTAGTGCTGCTATTGGGATAAAGTAGACCAGACTCAAGGGTGTTCAACCTTTTTACTGATTTTTGTCATGATTTCATGTGCTTTTGCAAAGAAAATGTGCTTGTCTGTTTCTTATGTGGATAAGAAATATCCTTATCAACACCATAAATGATGAGAGAGAGAGAGAGAGAGAGAGAGAGAGGTTAGGCACATTTGCGACACTTCATTGAGCAGCAATAGGCTTTGTAGGCTTAGCGAGCATAAACACATTAAATAGATGAGATTCATCAGCACTCTAGTGTCAAATCCACAGTGCCCATGGGCAACCAACCAGCTCTAAAGCAAAACAGTGCTTCACCACCTCTCATCTTTGGTACAGGTAACGCTTTACCGCCCAAGAACAAGACTCATCTAGAAAAATCGATACGTAAATTACTAATCAAATAACATTACATAATTTAGCAGGGGTGTGGTCAAATATGCATGAAACAATCTGCTTTAAAGCTGCAATGTTACACTGGATGGTTTAATCATACTATTAATTTGCTATAAATACTGCTGATGGATGATGTCGCCTTGTCTATATTGTCTATATTATATTGTCTATATAAGTGTCCACATTACTGCAAAACAATACACATGGGTATTTTATTCCTGTATCAGAGCATGGTAAACAAATCATTTAAGTCAATAGGTTTTGCAATTAGGCACAAAGCACACAACCCATTTAGCAAGAGGGTAAAAAAACAACACTGATGTCATTTGATATAAATAAGCAATTTAAGCAGCTGATTTCTGCTTGCAGCGCCACAGGCCATACAAGATTAACATGCTAATCATGGGAATGATAATGAGCGATGCTCAGCTGGGGGAATAAATTCAACCAGTCAACACATGTAGGGACGGATGGGTTTTAGTTCAGCATCTGTTTTCATTATGAAGGTAAAGCTTACACATTCTTTCACAGGACACGGGGAAGCTTTAAGGAAGTTTGCAGTTATATAAATACATTTCACTGTTACAGAACAACAAAAATATTACTAAGCCATTTGGTGAATGAATGAATGGCTGAATAATTTAAGTGTGAACGTTTGTGCTATTATTTGGCAGATAAATAATAAAAAAAACATATATATAATATATATATATATATATGTATATGTGTGTGTGTATTCTTAATATATAGGCTGAATTAATTCTGATTAATATGCAATAATAATAAGTATTAGGTAAATCCCAAAGATCTGCTTACTCCCAATAGAAGTGCACTAGGGAGCTCTTAGGGAGCTCTACCCTACTTAATGCACTACATGTCTGAAAAGAAGCCGTTTGTATTTGAACCACTGAAAATGAGCTCGTCACTGAGGCGACACAATCTAACCAATCAGCTTTGATGTTACTCCAGCAAGCTGTGCCATTCAGCCAATCAACGTCAACCTTTTTTCGCTAAACCCGGAAATGCGAACAATAACAATGGCTATATCTACAGCCGGATTTTAACCCTGATAAATATTATTAACTCTCTGTCAAAATACTGTTATCATGAATGATTTTAGTCTTGTTAATTGAAACCGGATATATTTGTGACCTCCGAAAATAATATTATGTAAAGCGAAATGAATTAAAACAAAGCTTATAGCCGAACTGAGCACTAGCAGCATGTATAGCGGTTTACTTCCGAAGGAACTCAGTGAGGCTGAACTGAGTCCTGAGGAGGAAGAGGAGAACATCCAGGAGGAGAAGGAGGACACAAGTACTGCCACTGAAACTGATAAATGCCCTGCTGAGAGTGGGCAGAATGAACCGTCATCATCATCATCATCCTCAACATCAACATCAACAACACCCGACAGCTGTTTGCCAGGAGTGTCTCAGGATCTGTGGGAAGTGTGTACTGATCGAGAAAACACACACCATGATTATACCTAAAACACAGGACATACTTTTAAATATGCATGTGTATGTTGACTTTACATCATGAGTAAATGAACCTAATTAAACCCTGTTATATAGGTAATAATACCAGGGCTGCGTAATAGAAATTAAAAAGTAATGCAGTACCGAAGATCATAACTCATAACTAACTTATATACTGTATATACAGTACTGAAGATCACTCTAAACTGATAACTCATAACTAACTTATATACTGTATATACAGTACTGAAGATCACTCATAACTCATAACTAACTTATATACTGTATATACAGTACTGAAGATCACTCATAACTCATAACTAACTTATATACTGT